>JAAGEH010002525.1:2440493-2457173 GCA_011751065.1 Lasiurus cinereus
CGCTGCTGCTATTGCCCCAGCCCACTCTCCCCTCCCCATTTATCCTTCCAGATGGGGTGAGGGTGGGGCTCAGAGGAGGGGCTGCTCGATCCTCCCATACAGGGTGGAGGAAGGGGATGATTCAGAACCAGGGCCCTGCTCCCCACCCAGGATTCCTTGGGTATCCGACAACGCCCATGTCCGGGTGTTATTTGAGCAGTTCTGCTGATCACCATGGACCTTGTTATCTTGGGATCTGAGTATAATGAGTGAGGGACAGGCTGATGGAAGTGACAGTTAGATAACAAGCAGCTAGTTCCAGTTTCCAATGGACACTCCCCAGCCAGGCCCCTCTACCCCCGGACCCCGACCTCCACAACCAAGGCTGACCACTATCCCTGCCTGTTCATCCACCCAGCTCCTCAGTCTCCTGGGCTTGCTGGTTACTGGAGCCTCCAGCCCACCTCCTTCCCCTCGCCTTACCCCACACAGCGTTCTGATCCTTTTGTGTCACCCACTGCCATCCAGATGGCCCCTCCTGTGACCTAGTGGAGCCTCAGCCTGCCCCCTACCCTGACGGGACACCAGCCTGGCTCTGGGACCCACCTGTCCCTGGCTGGCTCCTGCAGCATCTGTCCCAGGTGACCAAGTGCCTGGTCCCGTTCCTCTCCAGATTTGGGGTCAGCTCTTTGCCCTGTGATCTCAGTTCTTTGATGAGGGCCAGAAATGCATTGATTTGCAGTTTGTGAGTGATGTTCTTTCCAGCCATCTAAAACCTGAGCTGACCCAGTCCTTGGATATGATGTGAGGTTGGGCCCAGGCTCTGATTTTTCCAAAAAAGTGTAAGTCATTCCAGGAATGCAAAGTTGGTTTACTATGTGAAAATCAATCCACGTATTTCATCATATTGACAAACTATAAAAGAGTAGCTAATGTCCTATGCTTCGGGGCAGAAAAAAACTTTTACACAATTCAACACCCATTTCAATTCAACAAAAATAACTATAGCACACTTTCTTGATTAATTTGATGAGAATTTCTGGTGAATTGAAATGGGTGTGGAATTGTGTAAAAAAAAAATTTCTGCCTCTAAGCATAAGACAATAGCTATTCTTTTATAGCTGTTGGATTGTTTTTCACATGTTAAACCAACTTTGCGTTCCAGGAATGATTCATACTTGACCATGATCTGTCAGCCTCTCCAAGTTTTGAGGAATTCAATTCGCCAAAGTTGGATTAAGGATTTTGGTGGCTCTTTCTAGGAGGGACACTGGTCTGTAGTTTTCTTATAATATCTTTGCTTTTCTTATGCCAACTTCTCTGGGTCATGAGGTGATATCTAGATCCCATATATATCGCTCTAGATTCAATTTGCTAATATCTCATTGACGATTCTGGTGTCTGTGCTGATGAGGGATATTGGTCTGTAGTTATCCTTTTGTGCAATGTCTTTGGCTAATTTTGGTTTCAGGGTAATCCTGATCTTATAAAAAGGAACTGGGCAGTGTTCTCTCCAAATGGGATAAGTTATGTAGGTTTGGTATTATTTTTTTCTTAAATGTTGGATAAATTTTCCAGGGAAATCATCTGAGTTTGGAATTATCACAAACTCAGTGATGTAATGACACATTTATTTTCTCATGATTTAAAATATATATATATTTTATTGATTTTTTACAGAGAGGAAGGGAGAGGGATAGAAAGTCAGAAACATCGATGAGAGAGAGACATCAATCAGCCGCCTCCTGCACACCCCACACTGGAGATGTGCCCACAACCAAGGTACATGCCCCCGACCGGAATCGAACCTGGAACCTTTTAGTCCGCAGGCCGCCGCTCTATCTACTGAGCCAAACCGGTCTCGGCTTCTCATGATTCTTAAATCAGAGGAATGTCTTGGGTCTCATGCGGCTAAAGTCCAGGTGTGGGCAGGGGTACATTCATCCTGGAGGCTCCAGGGGAGAATCAGTTCCTGGCCTTCTTCAGCTTTTAGAGACTCCCCAAATTCTTCAGCTCCTGGCCTGTCCTCCATCTTCAAAGGCCACTGGGAGCATCTCTCTGACACCCTCACATCTCCTGCCCACAGCTGGGAAGATTCTGTGATTTTAAAGACTCATGAGGACACTGGATGCATTTGGATGACACAGGAAACTCTCCTATCTTGAGGCTATCGCCTTAGTCATGGACACAAAAGCCTCTGTCCATGAGCCCACAGTCACAGGCGCAGGGGTGAGGATGAGGACATCTTGGAAGGGCCATCCTTCTGCCTCCCAAGCATAATGGGCCAGTGGGGAGAGAGGGTCCCAATGCGGGAGCCTATTGGGTGGGACAGGTGAGAGCCTCATCTCCCTTCCTGTGGGGCCCTGGATGGCACTGGGTGGTCCAGGAGGAGAATGACTTGTGTTCCTGCAGACCCACCTCCACCCCCTAAACGGGGCCACATAAGGCCCCCAGAGGCCTGGATGGGAGGTGCCATTGTCACCCTTATTCATCATCAGGGTCAATGTGGAACACCCACTTTTGAACTGAAGCTCTTGGCAGGTGTTGGCGGGAAGGAGACAGAACTGCCCCTTGAGAAGACTGGTCCTGGATCATCAAGCAAACCCCTCCTCATGTCTCAGTTCTCCCAGATCTAAGAGGAGATCACTGAACCTAAAGGAACCTCCCATTCAGCCTGTGATTGGGAGCTAGGACGGCAGAAAAGTCCTGGCCCCTCCCAGGGCCTCCAAATCAGCTCAGTGATCAGATTCTGGCACGACAGGGGACCGTTAGGAAGGGTTGTCCCAGGCTAGGCAGCTGGTGATGTGTCTGTCTGATCTGTGGTGGAGACCATGGGACCCAGGGGTGGGTGAGGCAACACTCTGCACAGGGCTTGAGCTGTTTCTGCCAGGCTCATTTGGGTCTGGAGCTCTAGGTCTGTATTTCTTTTTTAGAAATATACTTTTAAATTTTAGAACAGGTTTAGATTTATACCCTGTACCCAATTTCCTCTATTATTACCATTATATAATAGTATGATTTATTTGTTATAATTAACTAGTGGCCTGGTGCAGGAAATTCGTGCATGGGGGGTTGCTCAGCCCGATCTGCATCCTCTCAAAATCTGGGTCTGCTGGCTTCTAACCCCCCTGCCTGCCTGCCTAATTGTACCTAACTTCTGGCCTGCCTGCCTGATCATTCATAACTGCTGGCCTGCCTGCTTGATCTCCCCTAACTGCTTGCCTCTCTGCCTGATCATCCCTAACCCCTCTGCCTGCCTGCCTGATTGCCCCTAATACTTGCCTGCCTGCCTGATTGCCCCTAACCACTCTGCCTGCCTGCCTGATCGCTCCTAGCTGCTTGCCTCCCTGCCTGATCATCCCTAACCGCCTCTGCCTTGGCCCCAGCTACTGCAGCTTTGTCCAGAAGGATGTCAGGAATGACATCCAGAATGTGGTTCGGCTGTCTGGTCTAATTAGCATATTATGCTTTTATTATTAAAGATGACCCAATATGATACACTATACTAACTATAACTCCTGTTTTATCCAGATGCCCTTACTTTCCCACCAATGGCCTCTTTCTCTCCCAGGATTCCATCCAGGCCCTACATGACTTCTAGTCGTCTTGTCTCTTTAGGATCCTTGACAGTTTCTCAGACACCTGGCTCATCTTGAACATTTGCTGCCTCAGTCCTAGAATCAGCCATTTCTCCAAGGACCCTCGCTCCTTGTGTTAGAGATGCTTTAGAGACCTGAGAATGGGCCCTGGTGTGCTGGTTGCTCTGGGGTGTCTTTCCGTCTAGGCCCTCAGCTGAGAGAACAAGGAAGTGTGTGTGCACTGACTGGTGTATAGACACATATGAAGAAACATCTTCTTATGTACCTTTATTGAGCTAATCAAGACTTCAAACTTGTGTCTCCAGTTCTAGCCCATCACCACAGGGATCACACTCGCCTTCTCCATGCTTGCCCCAACCTCCCACCCCAATAGGGAGGACCCAGCTTCCAACACCCTCTGTCCAGTGGCCTCACTGCTCACTGCCAGCGCAGCAGTACCCGATTGGCACCCTGCACCCCTGTGGGAGTTAACTTTGTCAACCAGAGCACGTGCTGCGTGCAGTCCCTGTGCTTTCAGTCCCCAAGCGGCTCAGGTCAGCCGCACGCCCTCTAGTGGGCTTGTTTCATGCATTTGTAATGCAGGCGAATGCTCTGTCACCTTCTGCTTCTGTGTTTCTTGTTATTGCCCGGTGGTATCCCATCGCAGGACCCAACCGCAGTGTGTTTCTCCTTTCAACTGTCGGTGAACTTCCGCTTGCTTCCTGTCTGGGCTGCTGCAGATAAAGGTGCGGGCACATGCCTGTTGACGTGTTTCTGTGGAGTCTCTCCCCGTTTCTCTCCGTCTCTCCTTGAGTACGTCCTTACGCAAGCTTATCCCGGACCCTCTACTTGCCCACTCCCGTCAGCTCTCCGGTGGCCAAGCTCCTCTCAGGGGCAAATGGTACTCAGATCCAAGAGGCCGCTGATCGCTCTGGACCGAGCCGGAGAATGTGTGTATGTGCACACGTGTACTCACCCACGAGCATGCTCATGCACATGCTCACACACGTGCACATGCATTTGGCAGGCACGAGCGCACATGCGTGCGCACACATGTACATGTCCCCACACCTTTATAGTTCTATATTTATATTGTAATGTGAGCCTTCCCAAATCCCAAACCAGTTTATTCCAGCTATTTCCTCTTCGTATTGGCCGGCCTTCTTCAGCACGTGAGACCGGGTTTCTGTCCTTAATCCATTGTCTTTTTTGGTCAATTTCCCCCAGTGGACTCTGACCCCACTTGGGCCAGTGCAGTCCCCAGCACCAACCCAGACACCTACCTGCCCTGCCTCATGTCAGGCTTTGGCTGCTCCCTTCAGAAGAAAGAGAGGGAGAGGGAGGAGAGTGGGGAGGCCTGAAACCGTCCAGCCATTGTGCAGCGGGAGGCGGTGGGGTGGAGGGTGTAGCACCGACCGACCTCCTAGTCTGGAGTTTCCTGATGAGTTATCAGGATGAGCCTCTTGTCATGTGCCTCTGGATCACTTGAACAGCTTCTTTGATAAACGATTGGCACAAGCCTGTGCTCCTTTTTAATGGGGTTGGATGCCTTCTTAGTGATCTGTAAGAGTCCCTTCCCTTTTTCTTCTCGCCCTCCTTCCCTCCCTTTCTTCCTTCAGAAATTTGGATACAAGTCCTTTGCCAGATACATGTATTACAAATCTTTTTCTTTAGGTAGTGGATTGTATTTTTATTATCTTAACAGTGTTACTCAGAGACTAAGTTTTAAATTTTGATCAAGTCCCATTTATCAATTGTTTTCTCTTTGCAGTCCCCTCCGCCTTCCTCCAGGTTGGGAAGATTTTCTGCTATGACTGCTCCTAGATGTTTGTATAGTTTTAATGTCTACAGTTAAATCTATGCTCCATGTTAAATTAAATTATGTATATTAGGAGGCAAGTGGCAAGACTCATGTCTCTCCCCCCGACCACCACAGATTACACAATCATTCCAGAAACATTTGTAAAGAAAGCCATCCATTCCCCGGCTTGAAAAGAATCGATCATTTATGTGTGGGTCTCTATTGGGACTATTGCTTCATTGCTCTAAACATTACCCTATTCTGTTATCGCTCTCTCTGACTGCTGCCGCTTTCTATCACATCACCAGGTCTCAGGGTTGACTCACAAGTGTCGATGCCAGACGCATCATGTGTAGGTTTCTTTTTGGAGCCTTCCACAGAGCAGGGCTGCTGCCCCCCACTTCTCTGTGGTTTGTCCCCCCAGCATCTCTGCAACCCCTGCAGTTGGCAGGAGGTGGACATTCCGGTTGTGGACACAGAGACCTGCAGTCAGGACTATCTTGGCCCAGAAGCCCTGAGAATGCCTGCCATGTGAGCCCGGGGTGGGGTGGGGGGCACGGCAGACAATGGGGCTCCCCATCTTCCTGGCTACTCAAACCACTCTGTTCCCAGAACGACTCCAGAGGGCCTCGGGCCTGGCAGGTGGACAGTGTTTTGTGGCACCCTAGCCCCTGCCTCTGCACAGAACCTGGATGTCTCTCCCCCCAGACCTCTGACCCTTGACCTTTGACCCCCTCACTCTTCCTGGAAGAGCACCTAGGGAAAGAGAGCACGGGCTACAAGCCGGGACTGGAGGAGAAATAGTTGCAGCCGTCCTGGCTTAGGTCCAGTGCAGTATCTTCTTCCAATGGGAAATTGAGGCTTGAGGGTGCAATCACATGCCAAGGTCGCACCCAGGAGTCTACTGACTCCGTGTTCCCCATCCACTCCACACTCCCCAGGACCCTTCTCACAGGCCCACTCCTGATGGCTTCTCAGAGAGTCACAGCCTTGGACCTGCCCCCCAACCCCACCCCCACTTCGTGTTGGTGGGCAGGTAGGATGGGTGGGGCAGCCAGTTTCCTCCCCACCCCTCCCAGCAGGTGCTAAGGGGAGGTTCAGGGCTTCCCCTGGTGGAGACGTGGGGAACTGCGGGACTCTGGAGGGAGCAAGGCTTGTGGCAGAAATGAGCCTGCTTTATTCGTAGGGGACGTGATTAGTACACAGAAAGCCACGGTATTCTACAAACACAAGAATCAGTGAATTTAGCAAGGGTGTGAGATACAAAATCAATTGCAGAAATATTGTATTTCTAAATATCTACCAGTGATCAGAAAATAAACATGATGCTATTTGCCATAGAATACAAACATTCACACACTAAGGAGTAACTGTGGTGAAAGGTGTGCAAGGTTTCCACATCAAAAACTAGCACATTTATGAAAAAAATTAAAATATATTTCTTTATTAATTTCAGAGAGGAAGGGAGAAGGAGAGAGAGATAGAAACATCTCTGATGAGAGAGAATTATTGATTGGCGGCCTCCTGCACACGCCCTACTAGGGATCAAGCCCACAACCTAGGCATGTGACCCTGGCAGGAATCAAACCTGGGACCCTTTAGTTTGCAGGTTGAGGCTCTATCCATTGAGCCAAGCTGGCTAGGGCTATGAAAAAAATTAAAAAGCTCTAAATATGTAGAGACGTGTCGTGTGTCTGGATTAAGATATCGGGTCTCCCTATATTGATTTATATAAATCATGCAATTCACACTGACATCCCAGCAGCCTTAGTTTTGCAGATATTGACACTGATTTTAAAGTTAATATGGAAAATAAAGAACCTGGAATAGCCAAGACCATCTCTCAGTGGTTCTCAACCTTTCTAATGCTGCAACCCTTTAGTACAGTTCCTCATGTTTTGCTACTGTTATGAATCTTAATGTAAATATTGATTTTAGGCTCTACAGCAGTAGTTCTATAGCAGTGGTCTTAGGCTCTACAGCAGTGGGTCGTGACCCACAGGTTGAGAACTGCTAATAGGGCCATCTAAGACCATTGGAAAACACAGATATTTACATTATTATTCATAACAGTAGCAAAATTACAGTTATGAAGTAGCAACAAAAATAATTTTATGGTTGGGGGTTCCCACACCATGAAGAACTGTATTAAAGGGTCACAGCATTAGGAAGGTTAAAAACCACTGATCTAAAGGAAAAAGAACAATTATGAAGAACTCATTCTTTCCAATTTTAATAATTAAGACAATGCAGTATTGGGGCAAGATGTACACAGAGATAAAAGGGATGAATCAGAGCCTAAATATAAATTCAGAAATTACAGGATCATTTGTATTATGACAATAATGCCACCGACATTGATCAGGTAGCTAGTGGCCTCTCTCAATAAATGGTGCCCGATGGATAAATGTATGCGGAAAACTGACATTGGGCCTTACTCACATCATATACACAGATGGATGTATGTGAAGTGTGGGTGCCAGCACTATTAAGTTTCTAGAACAAAATAGGAGAACATCTTTATTATGGTGGGATACTTCTCAGCAGTAAAAAGGGAATGAAGTACAAATCACAGAACAACCTGGATGAATATAAAAATTGTTATAGCAAGCCAAAGAACTAAGGTGCAGCAAATATGATCCCCTTCATGTGAAGTTCTGGAACCACTAAACTAACCGATGGTGATAAAAATCACACAGATGGTGTCTGTCTTTGGGGAGGAGGGTAAATCCTTGACTTGAAGAAGACACGAGGAAACTATTTCAGATAATGGAAATGTGATATATCTTGTTTGAGAAGGTGGTTATATAGCTTTTTTAAAAAAAATAAATCTTTATTGTTCAGATTATTACATTTGTTCCTCTTTTTTCCCCCATAGCGCCCCTCCACCCAGCTTCCACCCTTCCCTCTGCCCTTACCTCCCCTGAAATGTCCTCATCCATAGGTGTATGATTTTTTGTTCAGTCTCTTCCTGCACCCCCCTCACCCTTTTCCCCCTGAGGACTGTCAGTCCACTCCCTTTCTATGCTCCTGATTCTATTATATTCACCAGTTTATTCTGTTCATCAGATTTTTTAATTCACTTGATTTTTAGATTCACTTGTTGATTGATATGTATTTGTTGTTCATAATTTTTACCTTTACCGTTTTCTTCTTCCTCTTCCTAAAGAGTACCTTTCAGCATTTCATATAATACTGGTTTGGTGTTGATGAACTCCTTTAGCTTTTTCTTATCTGTGAAGCTCTTTATCTGCCCTTCAATTCTGAATGATAGCTTTGCTGGGTAGAGTAATCTTGGTTGTAGGTTCTTACTATTTATCACTTTAAATATTTCTTGCCACTCCCATCTGGCCTGCATAGTTTCTGTTGAGAAATCAGCTGACAATCATATGGGTGCTCCCTTGCAGGTAACTGTTTTTCTCTTGCTGTTTTTAATATCCTCTCTTTGTCTTTTGCTCTTGGTATTTTAATTATGATGTGTCTTGGTGTGGTCCTCTTTGGATTCCTTTTATTTGGGATTCTGTGTGCTTCCTGGACTTGTAAGTCTATTTCTTTTACCAGGTGAGGGAAATTTTCAGTATCTTGCTCTCTCTCTTCTTCTGGCAACCTCATAATTCTAATGTTGGTATGCTTGAAGTTGTCCCAGAGGCTCCTTAAACTATCTTCACATTTTTGGATTCTTTTTTCTTTTTTCTTTTTTCTTTTCCAGTGGAGTGTTTTCTGCTTCTTTGTATTTCAAGTCTTTGACTTGATTCTTGGGTTCCTCTAGCCTGCTGTTAGGTCTCTGTATAATATTTTTTATTTCAGTGAGTGTATGTTTAATTTCTAGTTGGCCCTTTTTCATCTCTAGTTGGTCCTTTTTCATCTCCTCTTGAGTCTCGCTAAATTTATCCATCTTTTCCAGGAAATTCTTAAAAAACCTTATAACCATAGTTTCGAATTCTATATCCAGTCATTTGTTTTCCTCCATTTTTTTTGTTTGTGATTTATTCCTTTGTCTCTACATATTCGCTATGCCAGGAGAACTTCTGTGCTGGAATCAGCCTTATGATATAAGACTTGCAAAATTGCAAAAGCCTCTGTGGAGTCTCAGGGCTGAGCAAACAGCCTTGGCTTCCAGTCAGCGCTGCCCTATGCAGCCCCTGGGTTTCAGCTGCAGCCCTCTCTGTGAACTGCGCATGCCTCCAAACCTCTGCATTTCCGGTTCCCGTGAGCTCCGGGGACTCCTTTGAGTCTGGGTTCCTAAGGTCTTGCCCAAACTGGGGTTCAGTGCAGTCAGAAGTGAATTTCAGCACGGTTGGGAGGTTTTGTCTCCCTCCCACAAGAGAAAGCCAGAGGCACAATGAGCAGCCTGTCCTCTTTGCATGCAGTGGTGTTCGGGCATCCAGACCTCTGCCTTTTCGCAGTTCCCCTAAGTTTCCATGCACTTCTCCCTTTTCACTGCAGTCCAGACTCCCCCACTATGAGTCTCACCTGGAGCTGGGATTCAGTGCAGTCGGATCTGGGGTTCAATGCAGTCAGGAGTTTCCATCTCCCTCTCGCTAGAAGAAGCCAGCCACACACTCTGCCTCTCATCCTTTCCACACTCGTGTCTCCGTACCAAGCTTTTGGAAGCTGCTCTGAGTCTCTGTGAGCCTCTCTCTTTCCTTCTAGCTGTAGAATTTCCACTCAGCCAGCTTTTCTGTGGTTCTGGATGATGCCCGTTCTGTCTTTTAGTTGTAGTTTTGAAATTGTTGTGCGAGGCAGCAGTTTAGGTGTTCACCTATGCCACCATCTTGGTTTCCCCAGTCAGTTATATAGCTTTTACAATATTCAAATCTAATCAAACTGGATTCTCAAGTCCTGTGAATTCCGTGAATGTTAGTTTTATCTAAATTAAAAAACATGTCACCCTATCTATTTTGGCTCAGTGGATAGAGCATCGGCCCACAGACTAAAGGGTCCTGGGTTTGGTCAAAGGCATGTAGCTTGGTTGCAGGTTCCCTGGCCCTGGTCGGGGTACATTCAGGAAGCAACTGATGGATGTGTCTCACAGTGATGATTCTCTCTTTCTCTCTGCCCCCCTCCCCCTCTGCCCCTCTAAAAATCAATGGGAAAATATTCTCAGGTGAGGATTAACAAAGACAAAACAAACAAACAAAAAACATGTAATTACACACAGGGGTGGACAAAAATAGATTTACAGTTGTGAATACACAAAACACAGACTTTATTCTTATACAAGAGGTCTGGTGCATGAAATTTGTGCACGAGGGGTGGGTTGTTCCTCAATCCAGCCTGCACTCTCTCCAATCTCGAACCCCTTGGGGATGTCTGACTGCCTGTTTAGTCCCAATCCCAATAGAGCAATTAGACATCCTTCTCACAATCCAGTACTGCTCGTCTGCCTGCCCTCCTGATTGCCCCTAACTGCTTCTGCCTGCTAGGCTTATCACCCCCTAACCACTCCACTGCCAGTCTGATTGATGCATAACTGCTCCCCTGTCAGCCTGATTGCCCCTAACTGCCCTCCCTTGCAAAGCTGGTTCCCCCCAACTGCTCTCCCTTGCAGGCCTGGGTCCCCCCACAATTGCCCTTCTCTACAGGCTTGATCGTCCCCAACTGCCCTCCCTTGCAGGCCTGGTCCCTCACAACTGCCCTCCCCTACTGGTCTAATCACCCACAACTGCCCTCCTTTGCAGGCCTGGTCCCTCCCAACTGCCCTTCCCTGCTGGCCATCTTGTGGTAGATATCTTGCATCCACATGGGGGCAGTCATTGTGTGTGTTGGAGTGATGGTCAATTTGCACATTACTCTTTTATTAGATAAGATTATTATTTATTTTTTATTCTATTATTTATTTGTTTTATGTAAACCAACATTTGCCCATGTCTCTCTCTCCTCCACGACCTCCCTCTTTCTGCTCTGACATGTAGAGCTTGTTAGTTATTACTTCTACCCTCACAACAAGAAAAAATGCAGCCCTACTGGTGTGACTCAGTGGTTGAGCATTGACCTATGAACCAGGAGGTCAGGGCACATGTCTGGGTTTTGGGCTCGATCCCCATTAGGGGGCATGCAGGAGGAAGCTGATCCATGATTCTGTCTCATTGATGTTTCCATCTCTCTCTCCCTCTCCCTTCCTTTCTGAAATCAATAAAAAAAATATTTTAAAAAATGCAGAACAAACTGAAAGTCAAATGAAGACCCATCAGAGAATCTAAGTCAAAGGGCAGGCCAGTTCCCCAAACTGGAGAGACGGGGACAGAGAACCACTGCTCACGCACACAAGCTGCAGCAGAGCCTGGTCAGAACAATACAGGCTAATTGGCTAATTGCTGGGCACTGATCATGGGAAGCTTGAAAGTTAAAAATTTTGGGGTCCCAGGCTTGCGGGGGGGGATGGGGAACCCATACTTTGATACTTTTTCCTCCAGGAGCCACTGCTGTAGTCACACCAGGCTCTCAGAGAGATGGGAGAAAAACTCCTTCACCCTTCAGGCAAGGGGGGAGGAAAAGAACCAATGTGAAATGCACCCAGATCCTTCTATTCTCTGGAACAGAGCCTACCCTCAAGGAAAACCACTTTATCAGACTGAAGGGGAGGAATAAGTAAACCACTCCGACCCACCCCCCATTCCCAAAGCCTTCATGTCAGCCCGGGACTGGAGCCACAAAAAGTGGAGGTTTGCTCATAGGATTTCAGAATACAGTAGCCTCCCACGGAATCACAGGGCTTCAGCATCATCACTGGGTTCCACTGAGAGAGCAGAGGAGCTTCTTGGAAAACCACAGACAGCAGGAGAGGCAAAACCAGTCACCAGAGGAAATTGAAGTCTCACAAACAGGAAACACAGCCCAACTCCAGCCAGATGAACATAAATCCTAGTTATCTCAATCCTATTACCCAACACATTATATCAGTTTCCATACACATGCACACACAAAAGTACAAGGCATGATAAGAGGCAAGGAAAACACAGTCTGAGGAGAGAATGCAAGCAACAGAACCAGACTCGGGTATGGCAGAGATCTGGGGACTATCAGAGAATTTATACTGACTATGATAACATGCTAAGGGCTGTAATGCAGTGGTTCTCAACCTGTGGGTCGAGACTCATTTGGGGGTCGAATGACCCTTTGACAGGGGTCGCCTAAGACCATCAGAAAACACAGATATTTACATTAGGATTCATTAACAATAGCAAAATTACAGTTATGAAGTAGCAACGAAAATAATTTTATGGGTGGGGTCACCACAACATGAGGAACGGTATTAAAGGGTCGTGGCATTAGGAAGGTTGAGAACCACTGCTCTAATGGGACATGAACATCATGCAAAACAGAGGGGCAATGTGGTCAGAGAGACGAAAACTCTAAGGAGAAATAAAAAGGAAATGCTTGAGATAAAAAACATTATAACAGAAATATATTAAAATGTAAATTGTAACAGAAAAACTCCCATTTAACATCTTGATAGAGTCCTGGATAATGCAATTAGACAAAAAAGGGAAAAAAAAGTACCGACTGGGAAGGAAGACCTAAAATTGTCTTTGTTTTGAAGATGCCATAATTATCCATTTAGAGAAATCTAAGGAACAAACAACAAACAAATTTCTGGAACTAGTAAGGAGCTATATAGCAAGGTTGCAGGATATAAAGTTAATATTAACTCAACTAGAGGCCCAGTGCACAAAATTTGTGCATGGAGGAAGGGGGTAGTCCCCTCAGCCCAGTCTGCACCCTCTCCAATAGGGAACCTCTGGGGGGATCTCCAACTGCCTGTTTAGGCCATATCCCAGGGATCAGGCCTAAACCGGCAGTTGGATATCCCTCTCACAATCTGGGACCACTGGTTCCTAACTGCTCACCTGCTTGCCTTCCTGATCACCCCTAACTGTCTCCCTTACAAGCCTGATCACCCTTAACCACCCCTGCCTGCCAACCTGATCACCCCCTAACTGTTTCTGGGCGCGGGGGGGCCCACGAGGGTGTTGGTGCTCCCAACTTCTCCTCCCTGCTGGCCTGATACCCCTCACTGCTGCCCCTGCCAGTCTGGTTGCCCCTCACTGTCCCCCTGCTAACCTGGTTGCCCTCAACTGCCCCTCCTGCCAACCTGGTCACTCCTCACTGCCCACCTCTGCCAGCCTGGTTGCCCCTCACTGTACCCCTCTGCCAGCCAGGTTGCCCCATCTGCCCCCCCTGCTGGTCTGGTTGCCCCCAACTGCTCCCCCCACTGCCAGCCTGGTCATCCCTAACTGCCCTTCTGACTGCCTGGTCACCCCTCTCTGACCCCTTCTGCTGGCCTGGTTGCCCACAACTGCCTCCCTGCTGGCCTTGTCACCCCTCACTACCCCCCGCCCCCGCCAGCCTGGTCACCACACGCAGCCTGCTGTTCAGTCATTTGGTTGTCTCTCACTGACCCCCAGGCCTGCCTGGTCACCCCATGTAGCCTGCTGTTCGGTTGTTATTATGAGGGCATCCTGACCAATTTGCATATTGCCCTTTTATTAGTGTAGATTGTTATATACTGCTATATACTAATAATGGCGAATTAAAATTTGAAATTAAAAGCAATACCCTTCACTTTAATATCCCCAAAATGAAGTACTTATGAATAATTTAACAAAATGTGTACAAGATCTACTTACATAACTCTGATGAAAGAAATCAAAGGTCTGAATGAATGGAGAGATATCCATGTTCATAGATAGACAATATTATTAAGATGTCATATCTTTCCAATTTGATTAGAGATTTAATACAACCCCAATCAAAACCCTGGCAAGTTATTTTGTGGATGTCAAAAGATGATTTTAAAGTTTATGTAGAAGGGCAAACAGAAAAGCCAACATGATATGTAATTTTTAATCCTCATTTGAGATATGTTTTTGATGATTTTAATTTTTTAGAGAGAAGGAAGAAGAGAGAGAGAGAGAGAGAGAGAGAAACACTGATGTAGAAAGAAACATGGATCGGTCATCTCCCATACGGGCCCCGACTGGGGATCAAACCCCAAATGTAGGTATATGCCCTGATCCGGAATCAAACCTGCCACCTTTTTATGTATGGGACAATGCTCCAACCAATTGAACCACCTGGCTTGGGCAAAACCAACATGATATTGAAGAAAAAGAACAAAATTGGAGGACTAACTTCAAGACTTACTATAGATCTATAATAATATTGATGAAAGAAGAGACACATAAGTCTATAGACTAGAATGGAGAGCCCAGAAATAGACCCATACAAATAGCCAACTGACCTTGACAAAAAAGCAAAGGCAACTCAATGGGGAAAAGATAGTCTTTTCAACCAAGGGTAACCAACAACTAAATATACACCTGCCAAAGTGAATCCTGACACAGACCTTTCCCAAAGATTAATACAAAATGGACCATTAACCTGAGGGTAAAATGCAAAACTGTAACACTTCTAGAAGATAACAAAAGAACACTTAGATGTCCTTGGGTGTGGTGATGAGTGTGAGTATATGTGCTGCCAAAGCCAGTACGTGATGATAAATTTTAGATATACCACCCAAGGCATGATCCAGGAAAGAAAAAGTTATTAAATTGCACTTCATAAAAATGAGAAACTTCTGCTTTGTGATACTATTGATAGAATGAAAAGATGAGCCAGAGTGGGAGAAATTCTTTGCAAAACACATAAAGGACGTTATCCAAATACAAAGAGAACTCTTACGGCTCCACAGTAAGAAAGCAGCCAGCTCAAATAAAAAATGGCTGGGAGGAGCATGAAGTACTCCATGCCCTGTGTGAGCCCTGGGAACCCCTCTGCCTGCTTCAGTCCATGCTTCTTGTCCCTCTCTCTTCCCTGATGATGACCTGGATGGAGCAGGGAATGCAGGCGGTTCAGGAATGCTGTGAGCTGGGAGGCTGGCTGGGGGCCCCGTGACCAGCAGGCTCAGGGGAGAGTGAGGAGGTGAGATGGATGACCTGGGGACCAGGAGTCGTGGGGCCTGGCTGGGAGTGGCCAAGGGGAACTGGCATAAGGGCTTGTTATCTCATTGTCACTTCCCTCTGCCTGTCCCAGGATAATGGCGCTCGGATCCCACATAACAAGCTCCACTGTGATCAGCAGAACTGCTCAGATGACATCCGGACGCCGATGTTGAAATCGAATCTGCCATCCTGGGGCCTGGGGGGCAGCAGGGTGAGGACATGGGGCTGTTCCCTCCCTCCCAAAGCTCACAAAGAGTCTGCCGGCCCTTCCCTGGAAGCAAGGTGGGAGGGCTGAGCCCTGTGAATACAGAGATGTGGAGAGGACCCATGGGCACCTCCCTGCTCTTTGAGGGTGACCCTCAGGCACAATTCCTCTCGGGGAAACAGGCGGGGGTGGGAGCAGCTGGTTGCATAGCCGGACAGCACCGTCGTCTCTGGGTGCAGCTGTGCCCGGAGGCCTCGTGGGGGCTTCTCACTGCACGTGGCAGAGGAGAGGAGTCTAACCCCAGCAGCTAGAAGGGGAGCTATTTCCGTGACAGGGCTCAGCTGGCTGACAGAGAGGTACGCTCAAATGTCCAGCTCCGAGTCCATGGCAGGATCAGGGAGCCCTGATAAACAGAGGGGCTGGCAAACATGGCATGGATGCTAGAGCTCCCCGCCCTGCCACCCTAAGCGGACTTGACTAGGCATCTCAGCCACCAGAGTCCAGGAAGGCAGGACCCACCTCAGGGTAGAGTGATGGTGGTGGTTTGGCCTCTACTTGGCTGTGTGCCCTACTCATACGCAGCTGGGTGCCTGGTGGTGGGGGTATATGTCCCATGGAAGCCTTCTTCTGAATCATCCCCTTCCTCCACCCTGGATGGGAGGATCGAGCAGCCCCTCCTCTGAGCCCCACTCCCACCCCATCTGAAAGGATAAATAGGGAGGGGAGAGTGGGCTGGGGCAATAGCAGCAGCGACCGCTCAAGGTAAGCACCCCCACCAGGCCCCACCATCTGGGGTTAGTGCACTGAATAGCTGAGCCTCACATCTGGAACAGCAGGACCTCAGACTCCAGGTCTGAACTGACCCCTCATCCCGGGGTCCTCGACTCCATCTGCACCCACACCCTGCAGACCCCCGCCCGGCTCAGCCCCCCTGGGTCAAGCAGCCCCTCCTGGCTCCTTCCAGATGCTGACTCTGCTGGTGCTGGCACTGCTCCTCCTGCTGAGCCTGGGCCACGCGGCCCCTGGTGAGTCCTGACCCTGCTCGGCCCTGTCCCTGTCCCTGCCCCTCCCCCGACAAGCTCCACACGGGTGGTGGGCTCACAGAAGCCCAGGTTTGTGTGGGCACCGGGGCCGGGCTGTGTCCTGTCCTGCCCTGAGGTTGTTTCCTGCCCC
>JAAGEH010002525.1:2457573-2508504 GCA_011751065.1 Lasiurus cinereus
GGGGGGGCAGGAGGCCCCTGAAAGCAAGTGGCCCTGGCAGGTGAGCCTCAGAATCAAACACCAATACTGGATGCACTTCTGCGGGGGCTCCCTCATCCACCCCCAGTGGGTGCTGACCGCCGCGCACTGCCTGGGACCGTGAGTGTCCAGGGGGCCTCATGGTGGGGCTGGGCCTGGGACTGCATCCGCACTCCCTCCTGGGTGGGCAGGAGGCTGCTCAGTCCCCTGAGTAGGTGCCCCTCCCTCCAGGGAAATCATAAACCCCGCAAACCTGAGGGTGCAGCTGCGGGAGCAGCACCTCTATTACCGGGACAAGCTGCTGCCCATCAACCGGATCATCGTGCACCCCGAGTACTATGTCGTCCAGGAGGGGTTTGACATCGCGCTGATGGAGCTGGAGGACCCTGTGAACATCTCCTGCAACATCCAGATGGTCGCTCTGCCCCCTGCCTCAGAGACCTTCCCCCCGGGCACCCCCTGCTGGGTGACAGGCTGGGGTAATGTGGACAATGAAGGTGAGAGTCAGGGACGGTTGGAGGGCTTAGTCACAGGGTGGGGTAGGGATGGAGGGAGGTCTTGGACTCCTTCTTGAATCTACGTGCAGCTCCTTTCTCCAGATTGTTGAGCCCTTCATAATGCTGGGACAAGAACCCCAGTATTAATGGATGCCAACCAAGGGGCTCCAATATTAATGGCGTCCAAGGTGGGGCCCCAACATTAATAGCACCCAATGTGGGGTGCCAATAGGCCAGCTCAGGGAGTGGGAGTTTGGTCTCTGGCAGGGGAGAGCTGGCAGGGCAGGGTGTACCAAGAGCAGGGACTGGGTGCCTGGACAAGGAAGTCACTCAGCACCCCCATGCCTCAGTTTCCCCTGGCACGAAAAGGATCGTCACAGCTGGTATTTCATGGATGGATTATAGGAAGGAGAGGAAACACACAAGGTGTCATTATTAATAAGGGAAAGCGAACAGTGCCCGCTTCCACAGGCTGGCCTGCTCTTCTCCCTGTGCCCCGACAAGGAGCCCGAAGCAGGCGCCAGGGGGCAGCTGGATGAGCTCGGTCTGACCCTCCAGCACCATCGTCTCATCTCCCTTGACCCACAATCCAGAGCAAAGCCTTAGGGACACTGCGTGTGAGCAGGTGCCCTGAGCGAGGCATGTCCTCTGGGCCTCCCACCAGGGACCTGATTGTGGCATTGCCCAGGTGCCCGGGGAGACACAACACGCAGCCCATCCAGCCCGAAAACTGAGTCCTGGGGCAAGTGCTGGAGGCAGAGCTGGGAGGAACCCGAGCCTGGCTCCCACCCCTTCCCTTCCCAAAAGGGGTGTAAGTGAGGTCAAGGACCAGGCCCCGCCTTGGGGGAGAAGGTTGCGGGTCTGTAGCGGTCAGTCCTATGTGTGCCTGGGCTCAGGCCTGGCACCAAGGAGGCGGTGAAAACCCGCTGCTGGCATCCCCCACCCCTGCGCCATCCCATGGCAGGTTGTCTGAGCCTCCTGGCCCAGCCTGCTTGGGCCTCCTCCTCTCACTCTACAGAACCTCTCCCACCGCCGTACCCCCTGAAGCAGGTGGAGGTCCCCATCGTGGAAAACAGCAAATGTGACACGGAATACCACACTGGCCTGTACACGGGGGACAACCTCCGGATCATCAAGGACAACGTGATCTGTGCCGGGGACGAGGAGAGTGACTCCTGTCAGGTGGGCCTGTGTCCTCCCCCAAGTCTCCACCCTTCAGCCTCTCCAGCACTTGCTGACCCCTCTCCTCCCCAGGGAGACTCTGGAGGGCCCCTGGTCTGCAAAGTCAACAGCACCTGGATGCAGGCGGGTGTGGTCAGCTGGGGTGACGGCTGTGCCCAGCCCAACAGGCCCGGCATCTACACCCGCGTCACCTACTACCTGGACTGGATCCACCAGTACGTCTCCGAGGAATCCTGAGCCGTCCCTCGGGCTGCCACCTGGGGCCGAGGAGAATCCAGCCTCCTCCTGTACCCAGACCACTGCTTCCTGCCCAGGTGTCTGCCCTTTCCACCTCCCCTGCTCCCTACCCTGAGCCCACCCTTCCTCAGCCCAGGGAGTGGGTGGTGGGCACTGCCCCTCATTAAAGTGTGTGAAGATCACATGTGGTTGTAGTCGTGTGTCCCGCTGTGGGCCTCACTGAGGAGGAGGGAGGGCTCCAGGGGCAGCCACACGGCCATCGTGTGTCACTTTGGGGAACCAGCCCTGAACACTGGGATGGCTATGGGGACACCCCCTCCCCAGCCCCTGGTGCCCGGGGTTGTGTCTCCTCAGGGAGCGGTCATGAGAATTCAGGACACATAAAGCAACACAGAGCATTTAAAAGATGACTCTAGCCCAGCCAGAGTGGCTCAGTGGTTGAGCACTGACCTATGAACCAGAAGGTCGCTGTTTGACTGCTGGTCAGGGCACATGCCCGGGCTGTGCATTCAGTTCCCAGAAGGGGGCTTGCAGGAGGCAGCGATCAATGATTCATTCTGATCATGGATGTTTCTCTCTCTCTCCTCCCTGAAAGCAATAAAAACAATAAAAAAAGATGATTCTAGGGGCAGCCCAGTACCCAGCAACAGGGTCACAATATAGACCCTTCTCCCCACACACTGGGGCCCTCTGACCACACAGTGCCCGGTCCCTTCCTCCCTCCCCCCACTCCCCCCCAGCACTGTCCTCAGCCCTCAGGCCGCACTGTGCACGCACATGTGGAGCCTCCCGCCACACCGAGCACCACGTGGTGCCGTCCCCCATGGCTGTGTGCAGGGGACACCATTTCTCACCGTCAATGTGTCAGCTCCCACGTGGAGCCTGTGTCCAGGCTGCTACAGGGAACAGAACTGTCCCCAGTCAGGGTCTCAGGACCAGGGGTGCCTGTTCCTGTGTGCATACCCCAAATGTCTGCTCTGTGCCAGAGAGGGAGCTGGGCCTGAGGTTCGAGCACCTCCATTTCCTGGGAGCCAGATGTCCCCCCACAGCAATGGGGGCCATGCCTGTCACCCTCCAACCCCCCATTCTGGTGGGGAGGGGTGGCATCTCATTGAGTTTTAATTAGCATTTTATGGGTTTTGGTGTGGAAACCTCTTTCACAATTGGGGCCCCTTGGCAGGAGAGGGGATTGCTGTCTGCCTGCAACACTGACAGGGCCCAGGCCTTTGTCCAGTGCGTTCACCTCTTGGATGTGAGGTCACGGAGCGAGCTTCCTGTCTCCGCTCAGGTCCCTGGGCCGCAGGTTTTGTGCATCCGGCTGCTGTGCGTGCAGGTTGTCTCCTGGGCACAGCGTCCCATGAGCGAGCTCCGCTGCCCACGGTGCAGGCTTGGCAGGTCCGCGTGGGACGGCCTCTGCCCACTCACCTGAGCCTCCTGCTGTGGACACTGTGGTCGGGGAGCTCACCCTCCTCATTCCCTTTCATCCTTAATCATCTTGTTGCGGCCAGAATACCGTCCTTCCCGGATGTGAAAGCAGAGATGGGCCGGCCACCCTCCTCCTCCCTCCCTCTCTCCGCCCCACGCTCTTGGGGCTGCCGCTGTGGCCGGTGTGCTGAGCTCCCTGGGTTGCTCACCTTGTAGAAGCGCATTTACACGTTTCCCAGTGCAGGCTGTGCTGGGGACACTGAGGGACAAGGGCTCCTCTGGTGGGGGGTGCAAGGAAAGAAAGGTGCATGGGCGGGGCCTGGGGCTGAGACCCCCTCACTGGGGGGCCAGGGAGGAGGCTGGGCACCCCGCTTCCCCTATCTGGCCCTGGGATCTTGAGAAGTTCAGCCGACAACAGTGACAGATAAAGTTTGTGTTTGCTTATCAGGGAGGTCAAGCGGGCCTTCCACTGGGCCAAGGGGACTGGCAGGGGGACAGCCCTTCCTCTGTGCCCACATGGGTCCTCCTGCGGGGGCTCCGTGCAGACCCACATTCACTGACTGCTGGTGACCCGCACCCCAGGTCCAGGTGAAGGTGTCACTCTGGGGTATGCCACCCCTCCCTGTGCTCTCCTGGTAATTGAGCACAGAAACAAGTCCCCTCAGAGTCATTGAGGGGACCACACCCATGGTGATTGGAGTTTCTTGTTCCAGAGCAGGCCTGCAATCCTGGGAGTGTGGGGGGTCCTGCGGAAACCATGTATGGGGTGCCGGTGGAATGAGGGGTCTCAATGCTGGAGGCAAATGAGCTAACACAGGTGAAGGCCCTGAAGGCCCATCCTGTGGGAACCAGGGAAGGCCCTGGGGATCCAGGAGGCGGAGGACTGGGTCCCTCCCGACTTGCCCCACCCCAAGCTGGGGCGTCCAGCCCCCGGGGCCCGGGAGGGCCGGCCTGGGCTGCAGCCCCACTCCCCTGAGCTGGACAGAAAGGGCAGTTTCCCCTTTCCCGAGGTCACCTCCTATGTGTGTGGCTGTCACCTGTTCACACAGGCCCTGCACCCAGAGGTGGACCACCCACATCTGTGTTCATCAGAGCAAACGTGGCTCATGCACTTCTGAGATGAGGCTCTGGGCCGGGTGCTGGCGGGAAAGAGTCCAGTCTGTTCCCGGAGCAGCTCGTCCTGGTGGGTCATCAGGCAGCCTGCCCCTGTGCCTCAGTTTCCACACATCTCAGAGAGGACTCTCCCATCGGGTCTGTGATTTGGAGCTAAGCAGAGAGTTGGGGGTTGGGACCAGAAAGTCACAGCTCTTCCCAGAGGCCCCTAATCAGCTCGGTCACCAGGCCCTGGCCAGACAGAGGACTGTGTGGGAGGGCTGCCCGTAGCTGGGCAGCTGGTGCTGTGTCCGGCTGATCTTTGGTGGACTTTACAGGACCTGAGGATGGGGATGAGGACAGGGACTCTGGGGAGGGCAGGGCGGGGAGAGTCTGGTCACAGGACCTGAGCTATCTCTGCTGGGTTCAAGCTGGGCCTTGAGCTGGGACCCTTGTGAGGAACCCCCAAGACCAGGCTCCGGGAGGACAGGGGAGCCAATGTGCCCACGGGAACTGTGGAGAACTTCCAGGAGGGGCAGCACTGCCATCACCTTGCCCAGGTGAGGAGAAAAGGCGCAGGTTGGCAGCCAGGATGTGTGGGGTGATGATTGGTCCTGCTGTGGTCTTTTTTTCCCCCAAAAGAACTTTTTTATTGATTTCAAGGAGGAAAAGAGAGAGAGATAGAAACATCAATGATGAGAGAGAATAATGAATTGGCTGCCTCCTGCAGGCTCTCCACTAGAGATCGAGGCAACAACCTGGGCATGTGCCCTGACAGGGAATTGAACCTTAACCTCTTTGTTCATAGGTCGATGCTCAACCCCTGAGCCCCGCCGGCCAGGACTGCTGTGGTCTTGATAGTAGTAAGAAGAATAGAACCACAGTTGTTTAATGATTATTCACCTAACTCTGTAGTTGGCAAACTGAGGCTCGAGAGCCAAATGTGGCTCTTTGGCCCCTTGAGTGTGGCTCTTCCACAAAATACCACAGCCTGGGCGAGTCTGTTTTGAAGAAGAGGTGTTAGAAGAAGTTTAAGTTTAAAAAATTTGGCTCTCAAAAGAAATTTCAATCGTTGTACTGTTGATATTTGACTCTGTTTACTAATGAGTTTGCGGACCACGGACCTAAATGTAGATAAGAAGTTTCCTTACAGACCCTGGGGAACTGGAGGGGGAAACAAGGCTGTTAAAAGATCAGATGCCTCAGTGGGTCAGTTACTCAGAAAAGAAATAAATTTTGGGAACAGACCAAGGACAGGACACACTTTGATTTGGTGGCTGTGTCCAGACCCTGACCCCTTCGGGAGTTTGCCTCAGGAACGTTGACCATTCTCTGGGCCCAGGAACGGACTGAGCTGTTTGTTACATCATAGAAGGTCAGCCACCTTGTTATGGGACTTTGAGATCCTGAAGGACGGACTGCAAAGCCTACCCTCCCTTTCCCTGTTACACTTGCAGGTGCATGTAGCTAGCTTCTCCCTCGTGTGTCTATAACCAGCCAACTGGTGAGGGGGTCAGAGCAGAATTCCCAGGGTGACTGATTGCTCTCCCCACACTGCCAGCACTATTGGAATAAACACTCATATATGATTCAATCATGTCTCTGCTGAATTTGGCTCAAGTAGTGACAGGCGGCCATGGACCCAATGTGTCCGGTTTCAGTCTGACTGTGGGCCCATGAGACCGCCCCTTCCTGCCTGGACTACAGGGTCCATGTGGGGCAAATAGAGGTGATAAGCCCTCACTTCAGAGTGTACACAAGGAACAGCTGGGGCCTGACCTCAGCTCCTCCTCCATCCTCACTCCTGGGTCTTTCCTGCCCCTCCCCAGCTGGCACATGGGGACCGATTGCAAAGGGATGGTGGAACATTGTATAATTGGACTATGGCGGTGCTTATGTGACTGTATGCATTGGTCCAACTCAAACTGTGGGCTTAAAATTGGCTAATTATATGTGCACATATAAGATAAAGCTAATTTAAAATTTTTCATCAAGGTATAGTTAACCACATATTGTATATAAGCAACAGCTAAGCCTCCCTTCGGGAAGGCGGGTCTTTGAATGTGAATCCTGTCTCCTTTACTTGTTGCAAGTAAATAAAACTACCTAACTGCCCACGCCTCCTTCTTGAGGAGAATACCGCATGATGAGCCCCTGTGGTCTGGTGATGCCTGCATTAATAGGCAATGGGATGGGGGATGGGCGTGGGTGGAGTGGGGAAAGGTACCTTCCTGAGGCCATACAGATGACGTGAAGCAGGGGGTGGGGGTTCTCAGTCCCTTCCTTCAGAGCCCCATTCTCACATCCATTCAGCGAATTATGTGCAGGACCCTCCTCCTTGGGGACTTCCTCTGTGACACCAAGTTCAGGCCTGCTGTCCAGCCATGTGCCTCCTGCATCTCCACCACAGCTTACAGGTGTGGGGTCAGAGGGCAATGGGATCCCAAAGAGTCTTCAGTAAAGATCTTGGATTCTTCCAGCGAGGGGCGAGAAACCTTCCCCTGCCACAACAGGCTGCTGGTTTGGTGCCTGCCCTCTGTGGAGGGGTCAGGGCATGGTGGGGAGATAAAGGCCTCCTGCTCCAAAAGGTGATTCAAGTCCACTTGTCCCAACTTTAGCACCTTTCAGCCTTGCTTGGACCCAAGAACTGGTGACTTCACCTGCCTCCTCTCACCCCCGCCCCAGGATTTAGGAAAGTCATGAGGCAGAATAGAAAGAATTCAGGGGAAACTCCCTACAGGTGGGATGAAGAAGTAAGAGCAGACATCACAGGCCAATAAGTTTCCAGGTCCTCACACCAGAGCCCGCCCCCTCTACACATGATCAAAGGTATGGGTCCCTGACCAGAGTGCGCCAAAAGCTAAAGCCCACCCGTCATGCGCATACATGAAGGCAATGACATAGCAGTATTACTGTTTAGGCACTTTACCATCTGCATGTGTGAGGGCAATAACTCAGCAGTAGCACTGTAGGTATTGTGCAGGTGTGCTCTTACAGAACCTCCTTATGTGAATGGAGCACAGGTGTCACTAACTGGCACGAGGCCACTTTTCTTTGAGTGAGTATGTAAGGTGCCACTGACCAGCCAGTTGTGGCTGCTTTGTTTGCAACAAAGCTTGACCCACCTTCCTACGGCCACTCGTATTTTCTTCTAGTTCCCACATCCAAAGAGGAAGGTCCCTGGCTGAGGAACTTGGACCCAACAAAAGGGAAACAGCCCTAGCTGGTTTGGCTCAATGGATAGCGAGTCAGCCAGAGGACCAAAAGGTCCCAGGTTCAATTCCGGTAAAGGGCACATCCCTGAATTGCAGGCTCAGTCCCCAGTCGGGGGCTGAGGGAGATGCAGGAGGCAGCCAATCAATAATTCTCTCTCATCATTGATGTTTCTATCTCTCTCTCCTTTTCTCTTCCTCTGAAATCAATAACAATATATTAAAAACAAACAAACACGTCAAAACCGGTTTGGCTCTGTGGATAGAGCATCGGTCTGTGGGCTGAAGGCTCCCAGGTTTGATTCCAGTCGGGGGCGTGTATCTTGGTTACGGGCATATTCCCCAGTGCGGGGCGTGCAGGAGGCAGCTGATCGATGTCTCTCTCTCATCGATGTTTCTGGCTCTCTGTTCCTTTCCTTTCCTCTCTGCAAAAAATCAATAAAATATATTTTTTTAAAAACAAAAAACACAAGCAGTCCAGCCAGCATGGTTCAATGTCCACCTGGGAATGAATGTGGTTGAATGTCCACCAGGATATCATTGTTTTATTCCCATCAGGGTACATGCCCAGATTGTGGGCTCAATCCCTAGTACAGGAAGCAGCTGATCATTGATTCTCTCTCATTGAGGTTTCTCTCTCTCACTTCCTTTCTCTCTAAAATAAATAGAAATATATACAATTGTTTAAATAAAATAAAATAAAAAGTACAAACAACTAAAGTTGTCCCTGCCTGATATCTTCCCTCCCTCTTCTTCAGTCGCCCTAAAAGTTGTCAAGGGATTTGCCGGGAACAAATTCCAGTATGTCATATAATTACAAGGGTTTCATCAAAAGGTTGGTGAAGCTTGGGAGCTCAACAAGGGTTGAAACAGCTTAACAACACCTCCTTCAAACCTGAATAGGATTATCTGCTGCCAGACAGCTCAGGCTATTTTATTGCCTCCTGTTGGCCAAACACCTGAACAGCTGTAGGCTATTCCCCAAACTGACAATGCTTCTGTAAACCTACTCTTTGAAACTGTACCCTTTGAAGTGTATGTCTCCATCTTGCCTTAGGACAAATTGTGTTAATAAATAGCACGGGGTCCCAGACAAGGAGGTAGTCTTTCAGTTCCTTTAGCTGAAGATCCTCTGACCCCAATGCCTCTCAAAATTATCTTTCATCTTTGGATTCCTTCTTAATCATCTACATATCAGCTCATTTCTCCAGATTGCAGAACTCTTTGTTAATTCTGGGACAAGAATCCAGGCAGGGATTGATTCTCTTTATGTTTTAATTTGTGATAGCTGTGTTTGTATATTGTATCTGATGTGTTTTCTGCCTCTGGATTGCAATTACTAGGCTGTAATATTTTATTGGCTTAAATAAATTAAATGCTTACATAAATTAGGAAATAGAAACTATCCCAAATGTTTTTCAGGATCATATGATCTGGGAAAATATTTTATATTAAAGCTGGCTTAAGTTTGATTCTTTTAGAGTTATTAACATGAAATATATGTTTGCTTTTCCTGGGTTTACAAACTAAGTTCATGCTATTTATCTCGGTTACAAAATTTGTGAAGAAAATGTCTTGGATAATAATTGACTTTGAAATGTCATAGAATTGCTAAGAACTACTAAATAGTTATAACTAAAGAGTTTTTTATAAAGCTTTTCAGTAATAATTACATATTACTACACACAGTTTTCCAAAGTCTTTGGAAACTTGAAACTTTAGGGTTTTAGTAAGTTAAGGTAAATGACAAAAATTACTGAATATCTGGACATTTTGAGATAACATGGAATACTAAAACATTTATTGATCTAAGTTTACCTATTACACAGAAACTAAAAAATGGATTTGGATGTTAATGAATATATTATAATTTGTTTGAAGTATGTCTCTTGAAACTGTAAATGTATTTGCCAATAGAAGAACCTGTTTCTTTCTATAAGTTATGAAATGTATTCATAAAGTTGCCAATCTAAAAAATACTTACTATTTAGTTGTCACTATAGATTAAGGTTTTTAAGAATTAATAATTGGCATTAAATTGAAAAGAAAATGTATGGTTTTGGTAATAGGAAGTACTTTTTTTCTTTTCTTTTTTTTATTTAATAAATCTTTGTTATTCAGATTATTACAATTATTCCTCTTTTTCCCCCCATATCTCCCCTCTACCCGGCTCCCACCCCCCCGCCTTCTAACTTTACTTTTCCCTCCATTGTCCTCAACCATAGGTGTACAATTTTTGTCCAGTCTCTCCCTGCACCCCCTCACTCCTTTCCCCCTGAGAATTACCAGTCCACTCCCTTTCTATGCCCCTGATTCTATTATATTCATCAGTTTATTCTGTTCATCAGATTTTTAGTTCACTTGATTTTTAGATTCACTTGTTGATAGAAATGTATTTGTTGTCCATAATTTTTATCTTTACCTTTTTCTTCTTCTTCCTCTTCTTAAAGAGTACCTTTTAGCATTTCATATAATACTGGTTTGGTGTTGATGAACTCCTTGAGTTTTTTCTTATCTGTGAAGTTCTGTATCTGATCTTCAACTTGCTGGGTAGAATAATCTTGTTTGTAGATTCCTGCTATTCATCACTTTGAATATTTCTTGCCACTCCCATCTGGCCTGCATTGTTTTTGTTGAGAAAT
Organism: Lasiurus cinereus; assembly: GCA_011751065.1. Classification (NCBI taxonomy): domain Eukaryota; kingdom Metazoa; phylum Chordata; class Mammalia; order Chiroptera; family Vespertilionidae; genus Lasiurus; species Lasiurus cinereus. Next base: position 2,467,879 of record JAAGEH010002525.1, read on the forward strand.
CAGCTGACAATCGTATGGATGCTCCCTTGTACCTATTAACTGTTTTTCTCTTGCTGCTTTTAATATTCTCTCTTTGTCTTTTGCTCTTGGTATTTAAATTATGATGTGTCTTGGTGTGGTACTTTTTGGATTCCTTTTGTTTGGGGTTCTGTGTGCTTCCCAGACTTGTAAGTCTATTTCTTTCATCAGGTGGGGGAAGTTTTCAGTCATTATTTCTTCAAATAGGTTTTCAGTATCTTGCTCTCTCTCTTCTTCTGGCACCCCCATAATTCTGATGTTGGTATGCTTGAAATTGTCCCAGAGGCTCCTTAAACTATCTTCACATTTTTGGATTCTTTTTTCTTTTCTCTTTTCCAGTGGAGTGTTTTCTGCTTCTTTGTATTTCAAATCTTTGACTTGATTCTTGGGTTGCTCTAGTCTGCTGTTAGGTCTCTGCATAATATTTTTTATTTCAGTGAGTGTATGTTTAATTTCTAGTTGGCCCTTTTTCATCTCTAGTTGGTCCTTTTTCATCTCCTCTTGTGTCTCGCTAAATTTATCCATCTTTTCTAGGAAATTCTTGAAAAACCTTATAACTGTGGTTTTTAACTCTATATTCAGTCATTTGTTTTCCTCCATTTCTTTTGTTTGTGATCTGTTCCTTTGTCTCCACATTTTGGCTGCTTCCCTGTGTTGATAGAGTGCTAGGTGTCCTATATGGCCCAGTAACTCCGCCTCCCCAGTTACCTGAGTAGGATTCTCTTGGTGTACTCTTGTGGATTGTGTGTTCAGCCTTATTGTAGTTAAGTCTTTTTTTTCTTTTACATTTTTTTAATTTTTTTTCTTTTATTAAATTTTCATTATTCAAATTATTACATTTGTTTCTCTTTTTTCCCCTCCATAGCTCCCCTCCACCTGGCTCCCACCCCCTCCCTCTACCCTCACCTCCCTCCCATTGACCTCATCTATAGGTGTATGATTTTTGTCCAATCTCTCCCTGTACACCCCTCACTCCTTTCCCCCTGAGAATTACCAGTCCACTCCCTTTCTGTGCTCCTGATTCTATTATATTCACCTGTTTATTCTGTTGATCAAATTTTTAATGCACTTAATTTTTAGCTTCACTTGTTGATAGATATGTATTTGTTGTTCATAATTGTTTATCTTTTACCTTTTTCTTCTTCCTCTTCTAAAAGAGTACCTTTTAGCATTTCATATAATACTGGTTTAGAGTTGATGAACTCCTTTAGCTTTTTCTTATCTGTGAAGCTCTTTATCTGCCCTTCAATTCTGAATGTTAGCTTTGCTGGATAGAGTATTCTTGGTAGTAGGTTATTGCTATTAATCACTTTGAATATTTCTGCCACTCTCGTCTGACCTGCATTGTTTCTGTTGAGAAATCAGCTGATAATCATATGGGTGCTTCCTTGTAGGTAATTAACTGTTTTTCTCTTGCTGCTTTTAATATTCTTTCTTTGTCTTTTGCTCTTGGTATTTTAATTATGATGTGTCTTGGTGTAGTCCTCTTTGGATTCCTTTTATATGGGGTTCTGTGTCCTTTCTGGACTTGTAAGTCTATTTCTTTTACCAGATGTGGGAAGTTTTCAGTCATTATTTCTTTAAATAGGTTTTCAGTATCTTGCTCTCTCTCTTCTTCTGGCACCCCCACAATTCTGATATTGGTACACTTGAAGCTGTCCCAGAGGCTCCTTACATTATATTGACATTTTTGGATTCTTTTTTCTTCTTGCTTTTCCAGTTGAGTGTTTTCTGATTTTTATATTTCAAATTTTTGACTTGATTCTTGCCTTCCTCTAGTCTGCTGTTAGGTCACTGTATAATATTTTTTATTTCAGTTAGTGTATGTTTAATTTCTAGTTGGTTCTTTTTCATCTCCTGTTGGTTCTTTTTCATCTCCTCTTGGTCTCGCTAACTTTATCCAACTTTTCTAGGATATTCATGAAAAACCTTATAACCATGGTTTTGAACTCTATATCCAGTCGTTTGTTTTCCTCCATTTCTTTTGTTTGTGATCTCTTCCCTTGTTCCAGCATTTTAACTATGCCAGGAGAATTCTGTGTTGGATTCAGCCTTATGATACCAGACTTGCAAAACTGGAAAAGCCTCTCTGTTAAGTGTGGGAGGGGTGGAGTCTCAGGACTTAATGGACTGCCTTGCCTTCCAGTTGGCCCCACCCTCCATGGCCCCTGAGTCTCACATGACTGGGTAATCTCTGGAGCGCACTCTCTCGCACTGCCTCTAGACTGCTGCTTTTCTGGCTCCCCTGCCTTCTGGGATCATATGAATCTGGGTCCCCAGGGTTTCCCCCGAAACTGGGGTTTAGTGGAGTTAGAAGTGGCCCACTTGTGAAAGCCAGCAGCACAATCAGTAGTTCGTCTTCTGTGAGCAGTGCTATGCAGCCGCCTGACTTCTGCCCTTTCTTGACTCCCCTAAATTTCCGTGTACTTCTCCCTTTTCACAGTCCAAACTCCCCCCATATGAGTTTCAGCTGGACCTGGGGTTTAGTATCATAGGATAAGGGGTTCAATGCCATTGGGAGTCTCCGTCTCCCTCCCGCCAGAGAAAGCCAGCCAGGTACTCCGGCACCCGCTCTCTCCACACACGCATCCCTGTACCTCAGCTTTTTGCAGCTCCTCTGAGTCTCCGAGAGCCTCTTTCTTTCCTTCTAGTTGTAGAATTTTCACTCAGCCAGCTTTCCTGTGGTTCCGGATGATGTCCATTCTGTCTTTTAGTTATAGTTTAGAAATTGTTGTGTGAGGCAGCAGTGTAAGTGTTTGCCTATGCCGCCCTCTTGGATTCTCCTGTAGTTAAGTCTTGATTGTTGTTGGTATCAGTGGGGGAAATTGACCTCCAAGCCAATTGGTTTTGAGGATCAGCTGTGTCTACGCGGGGAGAACTTCTGTGCTGGAGTCAGCCTTATGAGACAAAACTTGCACAATTGCACAAGTCTCTGTGTTCAGCTTGATAGGGGGAGTCTCAGGGCTGAGGAGACAGCCTTGCCTTCCCGACAGCCCCACCCTATGTGGCCCCTGGGTCTCAGTGTCCTTCATTAATCACTGCAGCCCTCTCTGCACACTCGTGCTTGCGGGCTCCAGACTTCTGCCTTTCTGGCTCCCCTGAGTTTCTGTGCACTCCAGGGACTTGTATGAGTCTGGGTCCCCAGGGTCTTACCCAAAACTAGGGTTCAGTGCAGTCGGAGCTGGATTTCAGCCCACTTGGGAGGATCTGTCTACCTCCTGCTAGAGAAAACCAGCAGGACAATCAGCAGTCAGCCCTCTGTGTGCGCACTCGCACTCGCACACCTCCAGGCCTCTGCCTTTCTCGCCTCCCTTAAGTTTCTGTGCACTCCTCTTTTTTCACGCCAGTCCAGATTCTCCCCATATGAGTCTCACCAGGAACTGGGGTTCAGTGCAGTTGGGAGTTTCTGTCTCCCTCCCGCCAGAGAAAGCCAGCAAGGCACTCCGCTGCCTATCCTCTCTACATGCATGTCTCCATACATCAGCATTTTGCAGCTCCTCTGGGTCTCTGTGAGCCCCTCTCTTTCCTTCTAGTTGTAGAATTTCCACTCAGCTAGCTTTCCTGTGGTTCTGGATGATGTCCATTCTGTCTTTTAGCTGTAGTTTTGAAATTGTTGTGCAGGGCAGCAGTTTCTCCCAGGAGGTACTTTTTAAGGAAACAGGAAGAAAATGGCTTGTGCTGAAGTTGGTTATTTCTGAATGAGTTAAGAAAAGGCTAACTAAAAGGGACTAGGAAAGTTGTAGAAGGTTTGTGAGGAGAAATCTTAAAAGGAAATTGTATATAAGGTTAAGCTAAGTAATATTGGAATAAACTTAATCAAGTAAATGAATTTAAATATCAAAAGTAAGCTAATACAGAAGTGGTTTAGTTCTTTTTAGTCTTTTAAGGGGAAAAAATATTTTCCTGTATCTGCCTAGATTCTATTTAATTAAAAAAGCTATATTGTGTTAATCAGATATTTGATTGCTTAAGAAATCTATCCTTTCAATCCCAAGAACTAAAGTATTGCTAGCCTGTGTTTATGTTTGATATCTTTTATTGTCACCTTGGGTGAATAAATAATTTAATAATATTTCATGATGACACATGATCTTTTGGTCAAGTATGTTTGATAACCTTTCCAGGGTTTAAATTTTAAGAGACTTTTTCTTAACCTAGGAATGGCTTTGGGTGATTCCTATGGGCCTCTGGAACACCTCAAGGATTTGTTCTCTCTCTTTTTAAAAGAGAAATTTAAAACTAATTAGGTCTATTTGATATGCTTAAAGTACATGGGAATCTTTGTGAAATATGAAACTAATAACTATATGCTCTATTTGTAAACATATATTTTAAATTTTTTATTTATTGCTTTTGAGAGAGAGATAGAGAGAGAGAGAGAGAAACAGACATCAATTTTTTGTCCCACTTATTTACGCTTTCATTGTTTGCTTCTTGTATGTGCCCTGACCTGAGATCAAACCCACAACCTTGGTGTATTGGGACAATGCTCTAGCCCAGTGGCCTCCAACCTTTCGTAACTCACGGACAACCAGTTGGCGACCCCTGTGTAGCCAACTGAGCTACTTGGCCATGGCCTTTATACATATGTTCTTATTATTAAAGTAGATGTTATAGAGATTATATAAAAATCTCCAAAGGTCTACAAAGTTCTGATATAACATCATTTGTAAGTCTAAATGTTACAGAGAAGCAATTTCCTTTTTCAGTTGCATTATAATCAGATTTATAGCCATGACATTTTAAGCTGTTGTTTTGTTTGTTTTATTGTCCTTGTTTTACTCTACTGCTTTTGCAAAAATGTTACATCTTCAGAAGATCCATGGAAAGGATTTGATTTAAGAGGTTAATTCTAAAATATAGGTTTCTGAGAATAAATTTTCATATCATACCTTTGAACTGGATGAAGATTTATAGAACTCTAAGAAATTTAACCGGATTCATAAAATATTTGCAAATAATCAGGATAAACAAGAATTGTTTTATTTCCCCCCCCATCCTTTGACTTGAAATTATTGAGAACTAAAACTTGAGCCTTGCAATTGCAGACTAAGCTGAAGGACATGACATAAACTTGAGAAATCACCACAACAGCTCACAATTAAGCAGTCCCCGTGACAGATGCTGTGTAAGCCATGCAGAATTTTCCTGAGCACCCAATGACATCACAAGAGACATTCAAACTGCAACCAGGAGAATCTATCAGTGGTCACTGCCTGCCTTCATTCCAGCAAAATAAACTTGGAGCCTTACATCTAGAAATCTTCTTGACTGGCAGTCTTCCAGGCTCAGAAACTGGTTTATCATTTGCTCTCATCATGAACGCTTCTTCCTTCTGTTTTTGTAGACATCCCCTTATCAAATGCCTGACTGCTTGCTTACACAACACAGGCCTCACTTGGGGAGCCCAGCTGATCACTGCCTCCTGAAAGGAGACTCATCAAAGTAATTGAAATGACTTATTTGCACGGAATGATTGAATCAATGAAACATGTAGCAATCTACTAATTTAGCTTCTAGAATGTGAAACGTTATTATTTAAAGTTTCAAAGGTGCGACTAAGATTCTGCCACCCTGAAGCTGCTTTTTTGGGATATTGATTTGGGACTGTTCAGAAAGAAAAGACTCACAGGGAATCTTTGACCCTTTCCCCTTCCTGCCTAAGAAAGCCAGAGAAACGTGTTTCAGGAAGGAGATCTTAGGATCCCCTTAGATCTAAGGAAACAAGAGAGCTCCTAACAGCTAGAAATTCCTCCATAAAACCCCATGGGGAGATTTTAGGACTCCTGACAGCCATAACACAGCAGGGAGGTAGCAGTAGTACACGCCAGGGGCCACCAGAGGGCGAGTCTGTGCTGTCACTGATAAAAACCTGTAGCACCTACATTAACACCACTCAGGAGGCTGAAGAGGATAAAACAGATTTATGATCAGGCAAGAGGGCTACACCCCTTCGCCCAGGGAAACCCTCCGCCAGCTTAATCAGAGACGCTGTAAGGTTGGTTCTTTCCTCTACCCCCAGGTCCTTACCTCGCCTCAGATCTTTAGTTGCCACAATTCTCATTAGCAAAAGGCTTCCCAAGTCACACCTCTAATCTTAAGTGACCCCGTTAGGCAGGCTGGGTCCTGGGACGGTAAGGGCAGCAGCTATGACCCAGCTCCATGAGGCTGGGGACCCTGTCTTATCCCAAGTAACACCCTTACACAACAGTGTGTGTCTCAGGGCTGGTGCTCAAGACTGGCTGTCCCAGGGATGTGAGCAGGTGCCCCAGGGGCAGAGGGACAGGGTCCAGGCGCAAAATGCGGTGTGGTTTATAAGGAGGCAGCAGGCATGGGCCCGTGCCTCTTTAACCTTCTTGTCAAATCTGTCACTTCTAGGGTACAATTCCAAGATTAACTAGTTATGACCATAACATTAGAAATGGACTACCCACCACGAACTACTTTTAATTAAAAAGTTTTAATTTCAGCCCCCGCCGGTTGCTCAGTGGTTAGAAGGAGTCACAGGTTTGATTCCTGGGTTGCAGGATCCCTGCCCCAACTGGGGCTCATGGGGGAGGCGTCCTATGGATGTGTCTTGCTCATATGCATGTTTCTCCCCCACTCCCCTGCCTTCCCTTCCACTGTCTCTAAGAAAGATGGTGGGGGAGAGAGGAATCTAAGATGGCGGCATAGGTAAACACCTATACTGCTGCCTCGCACAACAATTTCAAAACTACAACTAAAAGACAGAACGGACATCATCCAGAACCACAGGAAAGCTGGCGGAGTGTAAGTTCTACAGCTAGAAGGAAAGAGGGGCTCACGGAGACCCAGAGGAGCTGCAAAAAGCCGAGGTACTGAGACGCGCGCGCTGAGAGAGCGGGTGCCGGAGAACCTGGCTGGCTTTCTCTGGCGGGAGGGAAACGGAGACTCCCAATGGCATTGAACCCCTTATCCTACGACACTAAACCCCAGATCCAGCCAAAACTCATACGGGGGGAGTTTGGACTGTGAAAAGGGGGAGGTGCACGGAAATTTAGGGGAGTCGCAGAAGATCAGGTCTGGTCTCGCACGCGCACGGTGCTGCGCAGAGGACAGATTGCTGATTGTGCCGCTGGCTTTCGCGACTGGGCGGGAGACAGACCCTCCGAACTGTGCCACTTCTGACTCCACTAAGCCCCTGTTTCAGGCGAAACCCTGGAGACCTAGACTCGTGTGGTCCTAGTGCTCAGGGGAGCTGGAAAGGCAGCGGTTAAAGACACTGTGGGTGCGTGTGTGCACAAGGACCGCTCCAGGGATTACCCAGTCATGTGAGACTCAGGGGCTGTGGAGGGCGGGGCCGACTGGAAGGCAAGGCGGTCCCTTAAGCCCTGAGACCCCACCCCTCCCAAGCTCAACAGAGGCTTCTTCGGCTTTGCCTCTGGCATCATAAAGCTGAATCCAACACAGAAGTTTCCCAGGCATAGTGAAAATGCCGAAACAAGGGAAGGGATCACAAACAAAAGAAATGGAGAAAAAAAAACGACTGGATATAGAGTTCAAAACCATGCTTATAACGTTTTTCAAGAATATGCTAGAAAAATTCGATAAATTTAGTGAGACCCAAGAGGAGATGAAAAAGGACCAACTAGCCATACAAAAGAGCCAACTAGAGAAGGAAAAGGTCCTACTAAAGATGATAAAGGACCAAATAGAAATTAAACATACACTGACTGAAATAAAAAATATTATACAGAGTCCTAACAGCAGACTAGAGAAAGGCAAGAATCAAGTAAAAAATTTGAAATATAAAGAAGCAGACAACATTCAACTGGAAAAGCAAGAAGAGAAAAGAATCCAAAAATGTGAACATAATGTAAGGAGACTCTAGGACAGCTTTCAGCGTACCAACATCAGAATTGTGGGGGTGCCAGAAGAAGAGAGAGAGCAAGATACTGAAAACCTGTTTAAAGAAATAATGACTGAAAACTTCCCACATCTGGTAAAAGAAATAGACTTACACATCCAGGAAGCACACAGAAAGATGGTGGGAAAAATATCCTCAGGTGAGAATTAACCAAAAAAAAAGAGTTTTCATTTCAGACCACCGTAGGGGGTTACTTTAGGTCTCTGAGTTTGTGAGGCTGCACACAGGCCTCCCCTGAGCTTGTAGGTTAGTACGTGGCCCCTTCTCTTCCACACTGCAGAGAGGAACCTTGTCAGCCAGAAGCAGGCCCCTCCTCCCTCAGCACCCCTGAAAGAATTCAGGAATGGAAGTGTTGGGAGGGAATGAGGATAGTTCAGGAAAACTCCCTACAAGTGGAATGAGGAAGTAGGAGCAGACATCACAGGCCAATAAGTCCCCCATATCCTTCCCCCACCACACACACACACACACACACACACACACACACACGAAAGAGTAGATGGCAGGAAACCTCTGCTGTGGTCTCAAGGTCAACAACAAGGACGATAAAAACAGATCCAGGATGGAGGAGAAACCGACTCCACTAGTAGAAGGTGGGGTGACAAAGGCCAGGACACTTCCGGAACGGACCACATTAGGCACAAGATCACAAGATCACCCTCCGGACCCAAAGGCAGAGGCAGAATCTGGCACCACCAAGTTCAAACACTGGGACATGGAAAATCCCAGGCGCTGACTGGTCGCAGCCTCGCCAGCTGGGCCTGAGCGCACTCCCACGTGCACCTGCGCTTCTCCTCCCCCACCCCGCACAGGCGCCGCTTTCCGACCCTGGTCATCTCCAGGACCCGCATCCTAGCCTGTCTCCTCCGGAATAAAACCTGCTTTTCCTCTCACTCGGACTCTTTCGTGAATTCTTTCCTGCCTGCATCTAAGGTCTGAAGGCCCCAGACGATTCCCCGACAGGGCCAGCCCGGCACCTCGGACTCCTCCTAGTGTGCGCCTGGCTGGAGGAGAGGAAAGAAGCGGGGAGATGATGAGAGCCCCAACTGGGCCCTTGGGCCACCCCAGCCGGGATCCCCAGAAGAGATGTGCCTGTACCCCTAGATGCATGGAGTCCAAACTCCCCCTCCTTTGGCAGCCTGGCCTGTGAGATCAACAGGCTGCGTCTGGGGTCCTGGGGACTCCGGCGCCCAAGGCGAGGGTGGCGACTGTGCACAGCGCCCTTCCGCAGGGGCCCAGCGCAGTGTCTCTGCGGCTGCGCACCTTGGGGCCAGGAACTTGGCCCCGCAGCGGGAGAGAGGCGTGGGGCGGAGCCTCTTACTGCGCAGAGCTCAGATTCAATCACTTTATTATTATTCCAAGACTGAGTGCTTCCTCTGATGCCTGCTGCTTCCCTTATAGACCACATCGCATGTTTTTCGCCTGGACCCTGTCCCTCTGTCCCTGTGGCACGTGCTCACCGGCCCTGAGACACACACTGTTGTGTAAGGGTGTTACTTGGGATGAGACAGAGTCCCCAGCCTCATGGAGCTGGATCATAGCTGCTGCCCTTACCGTCCCAGGACCCAGCCTGCCTAACGGGGTCACTTAAAATTAGAGGTGTGACTTGGGAAGCCTTTTGCTAAGCACGGAAGAGGCACATCACAGAGCCCCTGTGAATGGGGGCTCTGCTTCCCCATCCCCACGTACTGAATGGGGAACTGAGGTCCCAAGGCACCAATCTAGTGACTCTCCCAGCCCCCAGGGCATCAGGGGCAGGAGCGCAGGCCAGAGACGACGAACCTCGCGGAAGCCTGTGGCCCTGGAAGTAGCCAGCACACAGCGGCTCCTTGGTGGTGGGCTTCGGGGCCTAGGACCTGAGGCAGCCTTTGTGGATCAGGCAGGGCCACTGCGGGGCAGAATGGATGGTGAGGGTGGGAGAAGGGAGGGTGGCTTAGGGTCCTCAGAGACTCCTAGGCAGCAGGTGCGGTGGGATTGGGTGCTTCCTCCAGTGCCCGTCCTCTGGGAAACAGCCAGAAGCGGCAAGGCCTGATGGGTTCTGTCCCCAGGGCAGAGCAGTTCATATGTGTGAGCAACAAGACAGATGCCTGTCCAAAGCAAGCCTGGGTGGTCAGGATGAGGCCGGGACTGGGCCTGCGGGGACGGGTCAGAGGCAGGGAAAGGCTGGGGTGCCTCATGCACCTGGCAGTGTCTTCTGCTCCCCCTTGGGCAGCTGCCCAGTGGTCGGCAAACTCATTAGTCAACAGAGCCAAATATCAACAGTAAAACGATTGAAATTTCTTTTGAGAGCCAAATTTTTTAAACTTAAACTTTTAATACCACTTCAAAATAGACTTGCCCAGGTCGTGGTATTTTGTGGAAGAGCCACACTCAAGGGGCCAAACAGCTGCATGTGGCTTGTGAACGGTGGTTTGCTGACCACTGCTCTAACCCTAGACCCCAGCATCTCACCCACCATTCGGCCCCATGTCCCCAAAGCAATCACCCAGCAAAGGCTACCCTCAGGGGAGTAGGAGCCGAGCAAGGCCAGACGGACAGCCTGTCGGTGCAGGAGAAAGGCGGGGTGCGGGGGTGGGTGCCACTTCAGCAGGGCCATACCCTGCAAGTGCAGTGCATCCCACGGTAGCAGGGGTTCCGGGTGACACCTGCCAGGGCCAGAGGGAGGGCGCCCAGGGATTGGTGTGCGGGAGGGACAGAGAGCTGTGCAAGAAGCAGGAGGGGACATGATAGGCTGTGAGGACAGAGAGTCTCGTGGTGTGGGCTCTTTGGAGAAGGGCAGTGGGATTGGATGCTTCATTCAGTCCCACAAGGAACCTCTGCTCAGCCCTGGCCACTGAGTCAGATCCAGGCATTTTTACACTTTTTACACTTCCTCCCTGGCCAGACTGAGTATAAAAATCCAGCTCTGGCCCTAACTGGGTTGGGTTGGTGGATGGTGTTGGCCTGCAGATTGAAAGGTCCCAAGTTTGATTCCCGTAAAGGGCACATGCCAGGATTGCGGGCTTGGTCCCCAGTAGGGAGCATGCAGGAGGCAGCCAATCAATGATTCTCTCTCATCATTGATGTTTGTATCTCTCTCTCTCCCTTTCCTTTCCCTCTCTGAAATCAATAAAAAATATATTTAAAAAAAGAAATCCAGCTCTGTGTGATAAGATGCTTCATCCTTTTGTTACCAGGAAGGGGGCCTTGGCAATTGGCAAGTCTGCCCAGGACAGCTGGTAGCATGTGGGTTCCTGACTTCGTGCAGGAAACAGTTCACAACACGAGTGCAAGTGACTATGGGGGACACTTATTAAAGCTGGGGACAGTGAAACCAGAGGGGGCTTAGCACAGAAGCAACAGGAGAGCCTAGGGAAGTCAGAGAAAAGGGAGCCTGGGTCCCTCAGAGCCAATGGGAGCTTGTATCTCCCTCCGGGTTTAAAAAGCAGCACATCCAGGTGTCGGCACTTTCCTTGTCTCGCACCTCCTACCAGTCTCCATGCGCCTTCTTCACCTCTCTAGCTGTGGAACTTCCACTCAGCCAGCTTCCCTGTGGTTCTGGGTGGTAGCTGTTCTCCCGATTAGTTGTAGTTTTGATGTGGTTGTGAGAGGCAGCAAGTATAGGTATTTACCTATGCTACCATCAGGTTCTCTTCCTCATCCTCACACCTTTTGTGTATTTCTGATCGCGGTGTGCTCCCTGGAGTCACCAGCCCTGTCTGGGTCTCCCTGTCCATCATCCCTCAGTCAGGGGCGGGGCTGCCAGCAGCACCCCCACTCCATCCCAAGCAGGAGGTTTGCTGTGGACTCTGGGAAAGCCACCCTTATCAAGTTTAGGAAGTCACCTTTGGCCCAAATTTCCTAAGAGTTTTATCACAAATCAGGGTTGAATTTATCAACCAAATTTTAAAAAAAGTATTTTTCCATATCTATTGAGATTACCACCTGGTTTTTATCACCTCTTTCTGCTCCGTTAAATGTGGTAAATTGCACTAATTCGTGTTAAACCACGGTGGTTTAGACCTTCCTGGATCTTGTGGTAATTATTTTACACGTTGGGAGTCGGTTTGATAATGTTTTACTTTGGATTTTTTCAATCTATGTTCCTCATGGAAAGTGGCCTGAAATGTTCCTTTATTCTCTGGGCCTAGTTTTGTGCTCCAGGAAGTGTGCCCGGGAGCCGCCTCTTTCTGTTCCCTGGAAGATCGCTCGGCCTTGAAGTCTCCGTGTAATTAATTCTCCAGGAAGCCATGCTGTGCTGAAACTCTCCCGTGTTTTATTTTATATTTTAGTTCTGGGTAGGTGTTCGCCACCCAGAAGCAGGCCTTTCATGATTATCAATCTGGTCCCGCTTCCCTTTCTCCTAAAGGCAGTTCTCAGGAGTTACACTTGCCTAAAAATTGTCCATGTCACTTGAGGGCAAATTTGTTTAATGTGGTTGTTCATACTAACTCTTCCGAGTTTTAAAAATCTCTGCCTTGTCCATGTTTCTGATCACCTCTTTATTACTGATACTAGAGGCATGATGCACAAAATTTATGCTCAGAGGAGGGGGTCCCTCAGCCCAGCCTGCATTCTCTCCAATCTGGGACTCCCTTGACTGCCCCTTTAGGCCTGATCCCAGTAAGATGGCCAGTAGGGGAGGCCTAAATGGACAGTCAGACATCCCTCTCACAATCCAGGACTACTGGCTCACAACCACTCACCTGCCTGCCTGCCTGCCTGATCATCACCTAACCACTCCCCTGCCAGCTTGATTGATGCCTAACTGCTCCCCTGCCAGCCTGTTTGCCCCCAACTTCTCTCCTCTGCTAGCCTGGCCACCCCTAATTACCCTCCCCTACAGGCTTGATTGCTCCCAACTGCCCTCCCTTCCAGGCCTGGTTCCTCCCAACTGTCCTCCCCTACTGACCATCTTATGGTGGCCGTCTTGTGTCCACATGGGGGCAGGATCTTTGACTACATGGAGGCAACCATATTGTGTGTTGGAGTGATGGTCAATTTGCATATTACTCTTTTATTAGATAGGATAGAGGCCTGGTACATGGGTGGGGGCCAGCTGGTTTGCCCTGAAGGGTGTCCCAGATCAGGGTGGGGGTTCCCTTGGGGTGTGGGGCAGCCTGGGCAAGGGGTCTGTGGTGGTTTGAAGGCCAGCCACACTCCCAGGCAATCCAAGGGGAGGCCCTGGTATCTGAGATTTATTTATCTTCTATAATAGAAATTTGTAGCCTTCAGTGGAGGCCAAAGCAGTCCAGGGCTGCCAAAGCTTGGCTTCCTCCATCACCAGGGGCAACTCAAACCTCTTGCTCTCTCTAGCTCTGTGGCTGCTGCCATTTTTGTTGGGATTTATTTATCTTCTATAATTAAAACTTTGTAGCCTTGAGTGGAAGGTTAGGCCTGCCAGGGTGTGCAGAAAGCTTGGCTTCCTCCATCGATGGGGAAACCCAAGCCTCCTGCTCTCTCCAGCTCCGTGGCTGCAGCCATCTTGGTTGGGATTAATTTGCATACTCTCCCCTGATTGGCTTGTGGGTGTGGCTTGTGGGTATAGGGGAGTGGTGGTTAATTTGCATATTGCTCTTTTATTAGATAGGATTATTTGTACACCATGTTTCTTGCCTTATCGATCTTGCCAGAGCTTTGTCTATCTCATTAGATTTAAGGAACTCACCTTTGGCTTTGCAATCCTATAATTTCTTTATTATCTAGTCCAGGTACATTTTTATTTGTTTTAAATTACCCCTGACTTTCTTCCTTTAGTAAGCCTATCTTTTATTCTATTCCTTTTGCTCTCTCTGTTTGTTCTGACATCATTTTTCTCACTTCTTGACCTCAACAGGACATTGTCTGTTCTATTTGTACTAAATCCAGAAAGGACTGGTCATCTACTTCCAGGTACAAACCCCCATGTCCCTGTGAATATTAGGAGGTGGAATTGTCACCATTGTGAGTCATATATACTTTTTAATTTTCATTCTGACATTTCTTTAGAAGTCTTATTTTTTAAATTTCCAAATGTAGGGGGCTTGTGCCCATTTTTGATATAAGTGTGAGAAAGCTTAAAATAACAATGTAGACTGTTGTTTCCAATACAAGGCAATTGGAAGTGACCTCTGAGAACAGATTCAGGCTCAGTATTTGCCGAGGATGTAAATAAAGGCAGAGAAATAAAATGTCCAGCGTCAGTGACAAAAGACAGGTTACAGGATGCCCCTCTTAATTCAGACAGTGAACTTGTTGGCAAGTGACCTTGTTGCATGGTGTTCGCTGTGATCTGTCTTGTCCGACGTCTATCAAAGTTATATGGGACCATATAATAGCAAGTATGAGACCTTCCCAATCCATGCAACTGACCAACCACACATACACCACACACACACACACACACACACACACACACACACACACACACACTCATACACACACTCATACACACTCACTCTCACACACACGCATGCACGTATGCCCACACTCATACAGAAGATGATGCACGGGCACACATGGTGGGAGGCCCCAGGAGGACCCGGGTGCTGGGAGACCAGCCTGGGGCTGAGAACTCAGTCATGGGTGGCAGTCTGCCTGCGGGGCCTGGGCTTCCAGCCCTCTCTCCCAGCCTGCCCTGGAGCCAGTGGGAGCAGCCAGGCCACTGCACTGGCGCCTCTTCTGGCAAAGCTGACCACCTCAGGGAAAAGCAATCCAACTGCCAATCAAGACGCTGGGAACGCCCACAGAGAGGCTGGGGGAACCTCCAGCTGCGGGGCCTGTGTAGTCGGAGCCCAGTAGGCAAAGCCTAGGGAGCCCGGGTGATGCCAGTCAAGATTCCTACCCATGAGAACACCGTGGGTCCCAGGGTGCCGGGGCCTCAGGGAGGAGGGAGAGTGGAGAGTGGAGAGCCAGCAGGAGGAAGGAGGGCATGGTGGAGGTGGAGCCCCACAGCCTGGGTGTCACAGGCTGGCTGGCACCCGACGTCTAGGACAGAGGCCTGGCTGTGGGAGGACAGCCACCAGGAGAGGTGCCAGGGAGCAGCACACAGAACTCGGGGGCCCTGGTCAGAGCCCCGGCGGCACTGCTGAGTGGGGTGCTGCCTGAAAGCCGGTCCCAGGCCCTGCCCTGGGTGAGGAGCAAAGCCGTCCTGTGGACACCAAGCTGTGCTGTGGCCTGTGGCCTGTGGCCCTCTGAGCACTAGGACAGAGTGAGTGAGGTTCAGTGTTACTCACTATGTGGTCACAGCTGTCCTGAGGTTTGGTGGGGCCTGAATGGGGCAGTGACATGAATGAGGGCCTCCACGATCCCTCCCTGCTACGAGCCCCAAGACCTCCATAGTGACCCGTGAGGACCCGTGGGCGCTGGCACGCTGCTACCCCACAGCACCCCCACCCGCCCTCGCTGTCCAGCTCCCACTGCAGTGTTGCAAATGGGACTGTTAGGTAACAGAGGCTGTGCCGTTTGCCCACCTGCCCTCAGCCTTCCCTATCAGGGCTCAGACATCCTGATCACAGCCCTGGCTTTGAGCCTGTCTCTCCCGCCCACCCAGCCCCACCCTCACTCTGTGCATCCATTCCTGTCACTCAGACCCAGCACCCTGGGGCCCC
This sequence comes from Lasiurus cinereus, assembly GCA_011751065.1. NCBI lineage: Eukaryota > Metazoa > Chordata > Mammalia > Chiroptera > Vespertilionidae > Lasiurus > Lasiurus cinereus. The sequence goes on from JAAGEH010002525.1 coordinate 2,483,353, forward strand.
CAATGGCGGCCTGAGGCCAGAAGGTCTCCTGCTCAGAGCAGGAGTGCAGGGCACTGCCCCCCCCCCTCACACACACACACACACACACACACACACAGCTGCTGGCCTGAATGCCCACGTGCACTCTATCTCAGCATCCCTCTTCTTATCTTTTTTTATTAATCCTAACCCCAGGGTATTCTTTTCTATTGATTTTTAGAGAGAGTGGAAGGGAAGGGGGTGGTGGAGAGAAGGGAGAGAGAAATTCACCCATGTGAGAGACATATCAATTGGTTGCCTCCTGCAGACACCTTAACATCTTAACATGGGGCTGAGGATCAAACCTGCCACCAAGCACATGCCCTTGAATGGGAATCAAACCCAGGCCTCTTCGCTCTGTGGTCTGACACCTATACTACTGAGACAACCCAGCCAGGGTCCCCCGCTTCTTTTTTAAAATTATTTGCAAATATACACCATGTCATAAATATAAAGATCATGACAGCTTTGTTTTCCTCCTCTTTAATTTTATCCCCTCCCCTCTCTCCTCTCCCCTTGGGCTGCCACCCACTTGTTCTCTATATCTGTGGGTCTGTTTCTCTTTTCTTTGTTCATTTATTTTGTTTTGTTTTAGGTTCCACATATGAGTTGCTCATTTCTCAACATCTTTGCAAACATATGGTTTTATTGTACTTCTTTATTTTCTCCAACCTGATGAGTGTGAAACTGTATGTCCTTTTATTTTCCTCTGATTATTAAGGAGGCCAGTCAATGCCTAGGCCACTCAGTGTGTCTTTTGAGAATGGCAAGCAGTGTGGTTTCTCCATTAATGCTTTGTTCCCTTTGTCCCACACATTCCTCTGAATTAGTATTTCTTCTTCCTCGAATAAATCCTTAAATAGTTCTTTTCATGAGTGCCTGCAGGTGATCAGACTCTCTTTGGGCTTTCTGTTTTGTAATGTCACCATTTTTTCCTCAATACTGTGTGACAGTTTATCTGGGAATAAAATGTTATGTTGATGGTGATTTTTCCTCACCACTTCAAAGGAATTGCTCCACGTTTTCCTTCCACCTCCTATAGCTGATTAGAACTCCCTTGAATCTGATAGTCATTTCTTCTCAGGTTTAACTATCCCTTGTCTCTGTGGGCTTTAATGATAATATTTTGCAGTTTTACTAAAATGGGTTTAGGTGAGAATTTATTTGTATTTATTCTGCTGAATTTTCACAGGGCACTTTCCACTGAAGGTTCACAATTTTTCTTTGATTCTAGAAAATTCTCAGTTATTTTTGTACCAATACCACGTTTTAGTTTTTCCAGACAGTTTTTTTTAAGTTCATAATAAGGTGTTCTAAATTTCTAATAAGCTTCTGAAGTTGGAGGCTCTCAAACCATCTACCAAGATGCTCTTTCATATTTTATGGGTTTTTTTTAGGATTCCTCTGTTTCTGCCCTGACTGGTTTGGCTCAATGGATAGAGCATTGGTCTGCAGATTGAAGGATCCTAGGTTTGATTCCCAGTCAAAGCACATGCCCAGGTTTTGGGCTCAATTCCTAGTGTGTGGCGTGCAGGAGGCAGCTGATCAATAATTCTCATCATTGATGATTCTCTCTCTCCCTCTCTCTTCCTCTCTGAAATCAATAAAAACACATTTATTATAAAAAAAATTCCTCTGTTTCTGATATGCTGATGTTGAAAACCAAATAAGCCGACATTCAAGCACACTCAGAGAATGGCCCTCCAAACCCTCTAATCCCTTCTAAGCTCACGCCTCTGTCCCCACCACCTCTGTCCCTCTGCCCGGAGCCCCTTCCCCAATGCCCACCCTTGCTCAAGCTTCACGAGCTGGGCCTGGCAGCTCAGCCCCATCAAACCCTCCCAAGAGGTCCAAGCAGGCTGCGTCACGCCCTGTGTCACTCCAGCTCTGTCTTCAGCCTTCACCTCCACGCCATGTCCCACACTCACTGCATGTTGTGTTTATGTCTGTCCTCACCTCCCTGTGGGTTCCAGGAGCCCAGGAACCCACTCAGTGAACTCCTTCCCCCGAGACCTTGTCCATGCTGGGCACATTTGGTCAAGGATTGCTGGGAACCAAGAGCAACAGTAATTAATATAAATGTGAGAAGTCCCTGTCATAACACAAAATGGGGCTTTTTGATATTCACAGGGATGAATATCTGCATAGTATTACCCACCGCTAACTCAATGACCTAAAGCAAACTCCCCCAACCTGATCATCTTACTGTTTACCAAATATTACCTTGATATTTCTGTTTACATTCCTAAAAGACAATTGTGTATTCTAGTAAATAAAAGCAGATGGGAATTTGGCCCCTTGTACTAAGATCACAACTGGCTTCTCCCATAATTTCCAAATTTATATTTCTTGTCTTGTGTGGTTAATTTGCAAGTCAGGTCTTTCTCCAAGTCTTTGAACCTGAGGAATGAGGAACAAGACTTCACAAAGGATAATTAAAGGAGGGAGGGTTGGGGGGAGGGAAGAGACAAGTAGGAAATAAGAGAGAGAAACAAACGTAGAGGAGCAGAAAAAGAAAATAAAAAGCAGGGGGGGCGGGCGGGGAGAAAGGAAGAGGAAAGTGGAGGGATGGTGGGAGGGACACTGGGACAAGCATAACCCACTTGAGCTCCCAGAAATGCCATCACATGGAACTAAACCCTGGAAAACCTCCTCACACCCAGACATGGAGACCAGGGACCCGGGGACTCTCAGGGAGGCCCCCACTGCACCCTCAGTCAACGCGATGATGAGTCCGTGCTACCATCTCAAGCCACGGTTTGAAGCTGGCTTTTCTAAGTTTAATAGGAATCAGAGGGTGAGCAGGAGGCCATAGGCACAGGCCCCTTATCCTGGCCCACCCTCTTGTGAGAGGCACCAGCCTTCGGAGCATCTTCCTGTGTCTGTCCCTCTAAAGGCAGGAAAGGTGGGGACCCAGAGGGTGGGAGGCTGTGGACACTGTGGAGGTGAGACGCAGGGTGAGGTGAGTGGGAGGAAGAGGCTGGAATTTGGAAAGCAGCAAGGGTGTCAACAAGGAAGATGGAGGGTCCCCATCATGGGAACCCTGCCCGGCCTCATCTAGGATCCAGGGAGCGGAGGAACATACTTCTGGATCCAAGAAATGTAGCTCATCACTCGGGCATACACCCCGGGGAAGTCGCGATGACCACAGATGTATCCCCAGCTCACAATCCCTACCTGGACCCAGGTGCATCTCCAGCTGCACACCAGGGGGCCCCCAGAGTCACCCTGTGGGGAGAGGCAGGACTTAGTGAACATCTCCACACGGGCCCCTGCATGGAGCTTCTGAGTCTCGATTCCACCGGGTTAGGTGGGGACAGAGGACAGAGGACAGGGACAAGTGGGGTCTCACCTGGCAGGAGTCCTGGCCCTCACTCCCAGCACACAGCATGTCATCCTTGATGATCTGACTAGTGTTGTTGGAAGAGTTCTGGTAGCGCTGGTTACAGACCCTGTTCCCCACAATGGGAACCATCACCTCCTGCAGCTGGTAGGGCGGGGGCAGCAGAGCTGTGGGGAGGGGCTGACTGAGAACCAGGGCTGGTCCAGGCTTCTGCTCCTTCCCAACAACCAGGTACTCCTTTCACTACTTCTGCGCCAAACCCCAGCCGTCAGCGGAAGGCACAGGGAGTCCCTCTGTGAGCCCCGACCCTCGGGTCTAGAAGCAGCTACACCTGGTCCAGGAACTTAGCTTCCCAGCAGCCACTAAACCTATTCAGTTCTAGGACACAGAACTTCATCAGCCAGAGTTTGGTCTCCACATGCCTGAGGGTAGGCACTGAGGAGAGTGTGTGATCTCATGATTTTTCTCCTTAAAAAGGAATGGATCAAGGCTCATCCCAGAGGAATGCATCACAACAGGGAGGAAACACTTCTGTGCTGATGGCTCGGGTTTTCATTCTGATTTAGGGACCTGGGCACTGTGAGATCACCACAGGCCCTGCTTTGGCTTCCAGACTGAGTCAGGAAGACAATCAAGATCCAAACATCTCCCTCACCCACCGGGGTGTGGGGAGCACCCCGGCAGAGCCACGAGAAGGCCTGTTGGCCTGGCAGAGTAAACACCTGTGTCCTCAGTGTCCATGAATCTGATCATGAAACCCCAGCTCTGCACACATTTAGACTCAACAGGAAATTCCCCCCTCTGATAACCAAATGTAGAATTCGCACATGGCCCAGAAATTCCACTCCTAGTCTATCCCAAAAGAATTGAAAACAGGGGTCCAAGATGGTGACAGAGTAGGTGGAAGGTACACTCACCTCCTCCCAGGGCCAAATCAGAATCACAGCTACATTACAGACAATCAACCTGAATAACCGACTGAAGACTGGCTGAAAGGAAGTCTTATCATTAAGGACACAGAGAAGAAGCCACATGGAGACGGGTAGGGAGGGTGGAGACACAGAAAAGTCTGGCATTGAGACTTAGGAGGGACAGCACAGCTGCAAAGGTCCCCTCTGAGAAGGGAGGGGTCTCCACCCCCTCCTGAGCTGCCAGCCTGAAACACCAGTGCCTGGAAGAGGAACTACATAATATCTGGCTGTGAACATAGTGGGCACTGCACTTGACAGAGTGAGACAGGAGACTGCTAGAAATCCCGACACCCTTTTAAAGGGCCAGTGCACAAACATCTCATTTGAAGGTACTCAACCTGGGCTCCAGCACAGCGACAGTGGCTCAGAGTGGATGGGAGTCACACAGGGAGAGCTTGGGTTGTATGGCTTTGGGGAGAGGGCTGGAGGGGCAGTCTCCTTTATCCAGTGCTGAGTCACTCTCCCACATGCCCACAAAAGCCATCTTTCCTGAGTTGAACACACCCCTCCATAGAGCTTCAGCCTAAGGGGAATGTACGTCCCCCCCACACACACACAACTTCAGGCTTCCACTGGTCCTGCCCTACCAAGCTCATGCCTTGCAGGGGACTCTGCTAGCTGCCACTGGCCTGGGCCCATGTAGTCTTTCTCAGAAGATGCTCCAGGAGGTCTGAGCAGACTCCAGGGCTGTTGGAGACACACGGAGAGAGAATGAGTTGTGTGTTTCTGAGGCGAAGGCCATTTTCCCCAGGCACCCCGACTAGCTCCACTATGCAGAGCCCTCCCTCCTCACTGCCAGATCCTAATGTGTGTGAGCCTGATGAACTCTACTTGCCTCATCCTGACAACTCCCTGAGACCCTACCCTACTACAAAGATTTGAAGACCCCAGGAGGGTGGTGGGTGGTAGGTGGTAGGTGGTGGGTGGTGGGTGGTGGGTGGTGGGAGATGGGTGGTAGCTGGCCTTGGTGTGCCTGAGACTTTTGTTGAGTGGTGTCAGACCCAGCATGGTGCTGAGTTTGAATCTGTATCAACTTGATGAACATCACTTGCCCCAACCCAGTGACCCATAGAGGAACTACCTCATGCAACTCAACTACAATAGTGGGGCTCACCTCACCCACACAAGGAACATTCCTAGGGCACCCAGCTTAGCTGGAGGCTCTTTCTGTGGCAGAGCCAATGGCAACTGGCAGGCAGAGGCAGGTGTTGGGGTGCTTTGGGCCTTTTGTGTCCTGACACAGGTTTGGTATTGCTGGGAATCAGCCTCAGTATGCAGCTTGGCCCCTCCCATGTGCCCCCAGGCCTAGCAGAGGGAGCCATCCACTGCGGAGCACTTTGTAGCTTCTAACAGGTATCCCAGGATTGGGCACAGGCGATGTCTGTCATTGACCTGCACCAGAGTGCCTCCCCAGAGGCCCCAGGACCAGCCCACAACAAGGTACAACCCAATTAGCTCCACAAGCAACAGACCCTGCTAGGACACATCCTGCTTCATGGGGACAGCCTACTCACAGCAGCTCATACACTGTGATCAGGGTCAATACAGTCAGTCAGCTTGAGGGTCAACCCTACCTACAACAGGCCAACAACAATCAAGACTCAACTACAACAGCAGGGCTCACACAACCCACACCAGGGGCATTCCTGGGGCACCTAGCTTAGGGAATCAGGGAGACTGCACCACTGAGCTCCACAGGACATGTACCCCAAAAAGCCACCCTACCAAGACTGGAAGCCATAGCAGATCTACCTAACACAAAGAAAGGAATACAGAGAGGCGGCCAAAATGGGGAGACAAAGAAACATGCCCCAAATGAAAAAAACAGGAGAAATCCCCAGGAAAAGAACTAAGTGAAATGGAGACAAGCAATGTACCAGACACAGAGTTCAAAACAAAGGTTTAAGGATGCTCCAGGAACGTAGGGGAAGGGTTGATGAACTCAGTGGGGCTGCAATAAAGGGACAGTAGGCATAAAAAAGGACATAGAAACCAGACGAGAAAACAGTCAGAAATGAAAGACATGAGATCTGAATTGAATACACTAGAAGGAATCAATAGCAGATTAGATAAAGCACAAAATCGAATCAGCAATTTAAAGGACAAGCTGGCAGAAAATACCTAATCAGAGAGGGAAACGAAAAAGTAATTTTTAAGATTTAAGGGACCTCTGGGACAGTGGTCACCAACCAGTGGTCCGCGGACCAGTGGTGGTCTACGATGTCCGAAAGGTTGGTGACCGCTGCTCTGGAACAACATAAAGCAAAAGCAGGCTCTTAGTTATAAGTAGGCCAAATACAGAGTTTATTCTTGCGTTATTACTTATTAATCATTGCTCTATTTTTCATATGAACAACTATAAACCTACTTTTGCCCCACCCTATGTGTACAATGAAATAAATACTGAGCCATAAAAAAAGAAACCTTGTCATTATGCTAAGTGAAATAAGTCAGTCAGAGAAAGACAAATGCCATATGATTTCATCTCTATGAGGAATCTAAATAATAAAATAAACAAGCAAAAGAGAAACAGGCTCATAGATACAGGGACAGACTGATAGTTGCCAGAGCAGGGCCGGGGGACGGAGGGCGGTTAGAGAGCTGAGTGAAAAAGGGTAGGAGGTTAAAAAATACAAATGGGTAGCTACAAAATAGTCACAGGAAATGTAAAGTGCAGATTAGGGAATATAGTCAATAATACTGTAATAGCCATGTATGGGAGAGAATCCAAGATGGCGGCATAGGTAAACACCTATACTGCTGCCTCGCACAACAATTTCAAAACTACAACTAAAAGACAGAACGGACATCATCCAGAACCACAGGAAAGCTGGCTGAGTGGAAGTTCTACAACTAGAGGGAAAGAGAGGGGCTCACAGAAACCCAGAGGAGCTGCAAAAAGCCGAGGTACGGAGACGCGCTGAGAGAGCGGGTGCCGGAGTACCCGGCTGGCTTTCTCTGGCGGGAGGGAGACGGAGACTCCCAACGGCTTTGAACCCCTTATCTTACGACACTGAACCCCAGATCCAGCCGAAACTCATACGGGGGGAGTTTGGACTGTGAAAAGGGAGAGGTGCACGGAAATTTAGGAGAGTTGCAAAGGATCGGAGGTCTGGTCGCGCACGGCACCACGCGGAGGACGGATTGCTGATTGTGTCGCTGGCTTTCGCGAGTGGGCGGGAGACAGACCCTCCCAACTGTGCCACTTCTGAGTCCACTGGGCCCCTGTTTTGGGCGAAACCCTGGGGACCTAGACTCGTGTGGTCCTGGTTCGCAGGGGAGCCGGAAAGGCAGCGGTCAGAGGCGCTGCGGGTGCGCGCGCACAAGGACCGCTCCAGCCATTACCCAGTCACGTGAGACTCAGGGGCCATGGAGGGCGGGGCCGACTGGAAGGCAAGGCGGTCCCTTAAGCCCTGAGACTCCACCCCTCCCAAGCTCAACCGAGGCTTCTGCGGCTGAATCCAGCACAGAAGTTTCCCAGGCACAGTGAAAATGCCGAGACAAGGGAAGGGATTACAAGCAAAAGAAATGGAGGAAAAAAAACGACTGGATAGAGAGTTCAAAACCACGCTTATAAGGTTTTGCAAGAATATGCTAGAAAAGATGGATAAATTTAGTGAGACCCAAGAGATGATAAAGACACTGACTGAAATGAAAACTATCATGCAGAGTACTAACAGCAGACTAGAGAAAGGCAAGGATCAAGTCAAAAATTTGAAATATAAAGAAGCAGAAAACATTCAACTGGAAAAGCAAGAAGAGAAAAGAATCCAAAAATGTGAACATAATGTAAGGAGCCTCTGGGACAGCTTCAAGCGTACCAACATCAGAATTGTGGGGGTGCCAGAAGAAGAGAGAGAGCAAGATACTGAAAACCTGTTTAAAGAAATAATGACTGAAAACTTCCCACATCTGGTAAAAGAAATAGACTTACAAGTCGAGGAAGCACACAGAACCCCAAAGAAAAGGAACCCAAAGAGGACTACACCAAGACACATCATAATTAAAATGCCAAGAGCAAAAGAGAAAGAGAGAATATTAAAAGCAGCAAGAGAAAAACAGTTTATTACCTACAAGGGAGCACCCATATGACTGTCAGCTGATTTCTCAACAGAAACGATGCAGGCCAGACGAGAGTGGCAAGAAATATTCAACGTGATGAACAACAAGAACCTACAACCAAGAATAATCTATCCAGCAAAGCTATCATTCAGAATTGAAGGGCAGATAAAGACCTTCACAGAGAAGAAAAAGCTAAAGGAGTTCATCAACTCCAAACCAGTATTATATGAAATGCTGAAAGGTACCCTTTTAGAAGAGGAAGAAGAAAAAGGTAAAAGACAAAAAATTATGAACAACAAATACACATCTGTCAACAAGTGAATCTAAAAATTAAGTGAATTAAAAATCTGATCAACAGAATAAACTGGTGAATATAATAGAATCAGGAGCACAGAAAGGGAGTAGACTGATAATTCTCAGGAGGACAAAAATCATAAAGCATCAAACAGACTGTGAAATTATAGCAGAAAGATTAAAGTTAGGTGAGGTAAAGAAGTGATCAATCAAAGGACTTGTATGCATGCTTATAAACATAACCAATGATCACAGACACTGGGGGGGCGGGGTACGCCTGGGAGGGAGGAGGGGCAATGGGGAGATATGTATAAAAAATTAATTAAAATTAATTTTAAAAAAAAATAGCCATGTATGGTGCCAGGTAGGTATGGAAATATCGGGTGCGGGGGAGGCACTTTGTGAAGTATGTGATTGTCTAACCACTGTGCTGAACTCCGGAACCTAATACAAAATAATATTGACTATAAAGTGTCATTGAAAAATGTTTTAAACAACGTGAGAACAGGTGTTCTGGTGGTGCTTGAACACACAGGTCCACAGCAGCATGATTGACAACAGCCAGAAGGCAGCAACAGTCTCTCATTCAGGAACGGACGACAAAACGCTCCCGCCACCCAGTGGATGTTATGCAGCCACAGAAAGAAACGCAGTTCTCACACAGGTTACAATATAGCTGGGCCTTGAAGCGTCATGCTAGGGGAAGGAAGACAAACGCGCGAAAGCCACACGTTGTACGCTTCCCATTCATATGAAGCGTCCAGAACGGGTGAGTGCATAGAAGTAGAAAGCAGCTCTGTGGTGGCCAGAGCCTGGGGAAGGGGAGTTGCCATTTCATGGAGACCCAACTGCGTTTGTGAGGAGGAGGAGTTCTGGAGATGGTGGGGGTGAGGGCTGCACCACAGGCTGAAGGCGCTGAACACCTCGGAACTGTCCCTTACCACCGTCGGGTACATTGTTATGCACATTTGCCACAATAAAAAGGTGGAGGGCTCCCCCAAATTGCCGAGAATAAAGTATTTTCAGCAAAGCCATAGCCACCCCTCCAGCTGCTGTCCTGTGTCTCCCCGCCCCGCACAGCCAGCAGGTCTCCCTGAGCTTACCTCCGAGGCTGCTGTAGCCCCAGCCGCTCACCCAGCACCTCTTCCTCTCAGGGACCTTCAGCCAGGCAGGTGGGAGGGGGACCAGGCCGATGTGCTCAGAGAGTGTCACGGGGGCCTCCAGTTTCAGCAGGGCAACGTCCGCGCCCCCCTCTGCAGACAGGCTCTTGTTGAACTTGGGGTGGCGGATGATCTTAGTCACATTTGTCAGTGAGTCATGGTCATAGAGTCTCAGCCGCCCAACTTGAACCCTGAGGTCATAAGCCTCCCCGTCCTCCCTGGGGGAGGGACAGGAGCCTCTCAGAGGAGCCTCCGGGGCAGAGCCAGTCCAGGCACAACAGCAGGGGTAGGGCTGCACTGACCGCTGCTTTCCCCCAGACCCAAGGCCCTGCCCACAGCCCACCTCCCATCACCCCTCTGTTGGCTTCCCACCCCACCCCTGTCAGGGGGGCTCAGACTGTGCGGCTCACCGTTGGGTGCAGTGGGCTGCGGTCAGCACCCACTGGAGGTGGATGAGGGAGCCCCCACACAGGTGCTGCCACAGCTCCAGCTCCTTATTGTACCGTCGGATGCTGACCTGCCAAGGCCATCTCCCAGCGGGGGCATTGTGAGCCCCCACGGTGCCACCCTGCTGCCTCCCTGAGCCGGGACCTGGGAGAAAAGGGGGACACCATCATAGACCCCAGCAGGGCCCCTCGCACTCCGTCTCTCCCAGGACGACCGAAGGAGCCCCACCCTGAGTTGATGCTGAGGGGCCTGAGCAGAAGATGAAGAGAGGGAGTCGGGACTCACCTGGGAACAAGGGCACGGAGCCCCCCAGTCCTGGGAGGCTCAGGAACAGTAGCCACAGCATCTGCGGGGATGGCAGAGGCCTGGGTGAGACCACCAAGGGCTGCGGTCCCCGTGTGGGGATGGAGAAGCCGGGGTCTGGGCAGGGGCATCCGCACCTTGAGGGACCCTCCTTGGGAACCTCTCTGCACCCCTGCATCCCCTGGCACAGGAAGAGGCAGGCAGGGGACCGCCTGGCTAGGCCGCGGGCAGAGAGAGCTTCTCCTCTCTCCGGCCACCCCAAGTCGGGTTCAGTCAGCAGGCATTGAGGAGCTGCTGTGGCCCTGGCGCTGCCTCCCCCGGACCTGCCCTCTGGCTGTCACTGGGCAACAGCCCCCTTTAGCTGCAGGGATCTCAGCCACAAGCCCAGCCGGGCCAAGGCATGAGCAGGGAGAGCGTGCCAGGAGATGCGGGTTTGCTGGAAGAAGCCCGGAGCGCTGGGCCCAGGCAGGTGGACCCACGGAGGCAGAGACCCAGAGCTGCCGCTGGGCCCCTCGAGACACGGGGCAGCCCCTGAATCCGCCGAACCCTGTGGGCAGCGTGGGCCAGGCCACCATCTGATGAGAGCATGCCATCGGACTGGCACGTGGCCACCCTCGCTGCCACCAGCGGAGGCCACGCACACTGCCCCTGGGCTTTCCTGGGTACCAATCAGGGAGAGGCACCTGGGGGGCAGGTGGACAGAGCAGAGCTGGGCAGAAGGCAAGGCTGGAGCCCAATGCAGGCTGATGACCCTGTGACCAGCCCATGGGAGACCCAGTCCGCGGCCCCCACAGGGACACAGGGCCAGCCCCTGCCTCTTCCTGCACAGCCATGAGGGGCCTGACAGGCGAGGCAGCCAGGCCTCCCAGATGCTGCCATCAGGTCCCGCCCTGAGGGGACCAGCAGCGTCCACCACTTCCGCCTCGGGTGCTGAGGAGGCGGCCGCAGAACCACCGAGGAGTCCCTGCCCGGGAAACTGGGAAGAAGAGGCTCAGGGAACAACTGAGGCCGACAGGGCCCCTCACTGTCCAGCTAGACCCCCACCCTTTGCTCCCAACTGGGACTCTGGGACTCACCTGGCAGCACGACCCACACCCTCCCTGAGGGGCTGAGCTCTGGGCACAGGGACTTCTCAGGCTGGGTGGCAGCACTGTCCACAGCCCTCACATGGACGAGGGGCACCAAGGTCACAGGGCCCGCCCTTTCTGCCCCCCATTGTGACTCAGCAGCGCTGCCTCTGCCTGGTGGTCAGTGTCACTGTCCCACCAAGATGGCAGCCCGTCTCGCTCCCTGGCCTCCAGACACAGGAGCTCTGTGTACCAGACACCGTGGAAGGCCATCTCAGGAACCTCCCTCAGTGCCGGCTGCATGGCTGCGTTGTCAGGCCCCGGGGGCTGGCCCATCGCCAGTCCCTTCAACACCATCGTCTGCTGCGCCCTGTGAGGCCAGTGCAGCCTGCACCTGCAGCGGCGCCCTGTCAGCCCTGGGGCGCTGAGCGGGCAGCCTTTGTGTGGCCTGCACCCCAGGCCAGAGGGCACTGTGAGGGGCGGAGCGGCTGCTTCCCCTGGAGGTGCAGAGGCCCGCAATGGCCTGGGTTTGGATGGGGGTGCCCCTGGGTGCTGGGCAGTGGGATCCTAAAGATGTCCTGTGCCCGCCCTGGGCCTCCTCAGGGCACTCCCCGTCTCAGGAGCACACAGCCTGGTGGCCTGGAGTCTCACCAATGAGGTAGGTCAGTGTGGACCAGTGCGGTCCCTCAGAACCTGACCTGACTGACAAACAAATGCAGATGGAACTAGGTCAGCTGGGGCCAGAGTGGAGTAGGGGGGGCCTATAGCCAGTGATGGGTGTCCTTGTAGGAATAGGGGAGGATGCGTAGAGACACAGAGGGGAGGGGAGGATGGGGTGGGGGTCCAGTGGTTCCTCCACAAGCCAAGGGTCCCAGCACCCATCACCAGAAGGGGAGGAGGCAGGAGTCTCGAAGGAGGTATCGCCCCAGAATAACTTGCTTGAGGGCTTCTGGCCTCCAGCCGGTAAGAGAATGAATTTCTGTTGTTTAAGCACACACACACACACACACACACACACATACACACACATACACACACACATACACACACTCACACACACTCACACACACATATACACACTCTCACACACAAACATACACACTCTCACAGTCACACACACATACACACACTCACACATAAACACACATACACACACTCACATACACACACTGTACACTCACACACATACATAAATACACACTCACACATACACACACATACACACACACTCACACACACACACTCATATTCACACACACTCACACACACATACACACACATTCACACACACGCACACTCACACACACACTCACGCACACTCACACACACATTCACACACACATTCACACACTCACACATATATACACACATACATACACACACACACTCACATTCACACACTCACACTCACACACACTCACACATACACTCATACACAGGCACACACACACCAGGCCTGGGCACCACAGGTGGGCGAGCCTGGTAGTGACTGAGGTGTGACTTCACCTGGAAGGGCGTAGACCTGCATGGTATCTCCATTCCAAGCGCTGAGGGTGTCTCTTGTCACCTCAGATAAGAGGAAGAGGCCAACGCCCTCCCGAGGGTCCCCATGGGCACTGACCTGGCCTGCAGGGGTCTCCTTTGGGGGACAAAGCCCTGCTGGCTCAGTGCCCCCACCTCTGCTGGCCCAGGGCTCAGTTAGAAAAGATTTCAGAGACCAGAGGCAGCAAGCCCCTGTCCCTCTCCAGCCCAGGCATCTGGCTCCGCCCACCTTGCCTTACTGCCGAGCCCAGGAAGCCAGGTGCTGGGGCAGTGATTCCAGGTGGGGGTGTGGGGAGACAGCGGCCCGAGCCCATTCTCCTGAGACAGCCCTGCCGGGCCATGATGGCCATGCCTGCAGACACGGCCCCAGGCCCAGGCATGTCCCACTCCAGCCTTCCCTCCAACACCAAGTCCAGGTCCTCTCCCCCCCTGGGAGCGCTGGAGTCACTGACTCTCATGCTTAACCCTGGAAACACTAAGGTCTGACTACGCCCTCACCCCTGGAGGGAGCCCTACAGAGAGTCACAGTCCCCCAGGGCCCATGGCAAGGCAGGCAGCCCACACGGCTCCTGGCCGGCAGGGGGGGCCTGGATGGCTGTGGACCCCCTGGCAGCGCCCATCCACAGGACCCCTGACGGGGCAGTCACTGAGGCAGCACGTGTACTGGAACCCGAGGGCGAGGGCACGGCGCCAGGCTGTGCTGTGTCAGCCCCTCCCTGGGCGGAGCAGATCCCCACGGGGGCCATCTGCAAGGTGGTGCCTTCCAGCTGAGTCTCGGGCCTCATTTTCCCAGAAAAAGGAGTTCCTGGAGAGCTCCTGGCTGCCAGGAAACCCAGGCTTCAGTCCCGGGCACATGGGGGACCAGCTCCTGCTCCGCCAGTCCTGGAGCTCCCACTCTCCCTAACTGGAGAGCAGCCCACCCCGAAGGACTGGGTCATGGGGAGACAGCAGGCTTTCCACCCTGGCCTCAGGGGCAGGGGTCCTGGGCACTGAAGGTCCCAAAGGCTCCACCATATTTTAGAATCAGGCTGGGGACCAGCCTGTGGCTGCAGGGAATGGAGCCCCCTCACCCACCATACCGGCCGCCTCAGGCTCCCCAGGCTCTCCTGCGTCCTGGCCCCAACCTCAGGTGCAGGGACCTACCCCAGCCGGGCACCAGCAATGCCCCCCAAATCCTAACCCTGCAGGAACTGCACGTCACCGCCTGGGGCAGGAGGGGTTCCACAGCCCCTTCTCACTTCTCCCTTTGAGAAGGAAGCTTCTCTGCTCACTGGGAGCCCCTCCCACCCCGGAGGAGAAAGGAGGGGTTTTGTGGAGCCTGAGAGGACGGTGCACCGCGGTGCTTCTCCAGCAGGGGCGCCAGCACCTGGAGAGCGGCCTCAGGGAGGATGGGGGTCTGCCTCACCATCCTCCTCTCTGGCCAGTGGGGGCAGGGAAAAGGGGAACTGGGTCTGCCCCTGCCCCTACAGGTTCTCCCTGCTCGGGGAGGAACTCAGACTGGGAGACCGAGGTTCTGAGTGGATATGGGACTGGAATTCACTTGGTCCAAGGAGCTGATCAAATTGGAGAATGGGGATTCGGCAGCCTCGGGGTCAGACAGAGCAGGGTGACCATGGAAAACAATGCTTCCTGTTTGTATGCTATCAAGTCCAAGTCCTTCAATGCATCCTTGCACACTGACCGCGATGGCAGGAGGAAGGGGGAAGGTCTGGACCGCTCTGGGAGCAGCCCTCAGGCTGTGGTCTCCAGCCCCAGGCAGAACACCCATCCTCCACCCCAGCCAAGAGAGCCCACCCATGTCGCCCTCTTCCACGCTGCAGCCATGCTTGCCCATCCCCACCTGGTCCACCTCCCAGAGCCTGGGTTCCCCCACCAGGACGGACCGCCCACGGCCGCCTTGGCCACACTCACAGGTAAGTACACTGAGTCCAGAGCAGTTTTTCAAGCAGTTTAATGAGCTACAGAGGGTGGGGAGGAGGCAGGAATCCTGCAGTGCCCGCCCCTTCAGAGTGCATCGCTCCTCTCCCTTTTGCCTGTCAGGGCAGAGACAGACTGATGGAGGTGGCAGAGGCGGGAGGAGGGAGGATCTCAGAGGGGGTTGGGAGAGGTTGAGGAGGGCACTAGGTGCAATGAAGAGCTGGCATTGGGAAGGAGCAGTGACGGTCCCCCAGACACCCTGGAGAGCCTGTCTTCATCTCATATGAGCAGCATCCTTGCCCGGCCCAGGCTCAATGAGAGGAGTGAATGTGACCGTGGATCCAAAACAAGAAGGATGTCACTCGGGCATAGACTCCAGGAAAGTTGGTAAGACCGCATTTTCCTCCCCAACTCACCACCCCTACCTGGACCCAGGTGTTCCTCCATTTACAGACCAAGGGGCCCCCAGAGTCACCCTGCAGGAAGAAGAGACAGTTGGTCAACACTCAGGGTCCCTGCAGACAGGAGCAATGGACAGAGGCACAGTCTAGGGTCTCACCTTGCAGGAGGCTCGGCCCTGACTCCCCGCACACAGCATGTCATCCTTGATAACCACGCCCACCGTGTGGTATTGCTGCCTACAGACCTCATCCGCCACAATGGGGACCTCCACTTGCTGCAGATTTCGGGGCGGTGGTAGCCACTCTGTGAAAAGAAGTCGAATGAGCCTGTCATCCTGAGGAGGCATATGAACTCAGTGCCTCCAGGGAAACCCTGGGAGTAACCCAAGACCCCAATCTCCAGGTTACTTCCAGGCCAATGGGCTGATAATCTCTAGGCTGACACTGTGGGCACCAAGCTCCAAAAAGAAACAGAGGAATATATATATATATTCTTTTTTTATTATTATTATTGATTTCTTACAGAGAGGAAGGAAGAGGAAAAGAGTTAGAAACATGGATGAGAGAATGACATTGATCAGCCGCCTCCTGCATGTCCCCCACTGGGGATGTGCCCGCAACCAAGGCACATGCCCTTGACCAGAATCGAACCTGGGACCTCCCAGTTCACAGGCTGATACTCTATCCACTGAGCCAAACCGGTTTTGACGAGAAATATATATATATTTTTAAAATATATTTATTGATTTTTTTACAGAGAGGAAGGGAGAGGGACAGAAAGTCAGAAACATCGATGAGAGACATCGATCAGCTGCCTCATGCACGCCCCACACTGGAGATGTGCCCGCAACCAAGGTACATGCCCTCGACCGGAATCGAACCTGGGACCCTTCAGTCCGCAGGCCGACACTCTATCCACTGAGCCAAACCAGTTCCGGCAGAGAAATATATTTTTTATCCACAAATAATTTTTATTGGGAAAAATCAGAGCAAGTGCTTTCCCCCAAGAAATGCACAGTGAGTGGCCCTCCTGTCAAATTGGACTTTGTCCATTTAATAGTGAATCCTGGAGCACGTCCCTGAAGTTCTTTCTCTCTCCTGGTCTCCATCCCACTATTGAGCCTCAAGGAGAACAGGACCCCTGGGAGGGAGCACACAGGGCCTGGTGCAGAGTGAGGGAAAGAAATGCCCATGGCACCCTGGCCAGTGTTCTCAGTGGTTAGAGCACTGGCCCGAAGGGACACAGGTTTGATTCTTAGTCAAGGTCAAGGAGCTGGGATGCAGGTTCAATTCCCAGCCCCGATGGGGAAGGAAACTAATAGATATGTCTCTCACATCATGTTTCTCCCCCTCCCTTCCACTCTCTCTAAAAATCAATGGAAAAAATATCCCTGGGTAATATTTTTTTTAAAAAATGTCCATGGCCATGCCTCACTCTTGCTACTTTGGTCTCCACTCCTAAACGGAGCCTTCTTGAGTTGTCTGCCTCCTACACCCAAGGGAGACCCTGGAGGGACCCCAGCTAAGCCCTCATCTGTAAAGCCTGGCCTCACCCCTACCCCGACCCCACAGCATCGTCCTTGTGTCATCCTGGTTCTGGTTCTTACCTTCAAGACCAATCCTGCCCCAGCCAGTCACCCAGCACTGGGTGCCTGGGGGGAGTGCGGGGGAGTTTGGCGGAAGGCTGATCCACCTGACGAGGTTAGATGGTAGCACGGAGGCCTCCAGTTTGAGAAGTGCCACGTCTGCCCCACCAAATGCTCCCTTTTCAAGCCTGTAGTTGGGGTGGCGGATGATCCTAGCCACCTGCACACTGCCATTGAGTGAGGGAATCACTCGTCCTAGTTGGACCTTAAAGTGCCAAGGCACTGGGTTTCTCCTGGGGACAGAAGGCCAAAGGCTCCTGAGAGGCTGCGGCAGGCAGTGGGCCAGCCCCTCAGAGACCAGAGAGCTCCCCTTTGTGGTGGGCAAGGGGAGCTCCAGGGAGCTGAATCCTGGTGAGGGGGTTACAGCCACTCCACCCAAGATCTGCTCACAACACACGGCCTCGCCACATTGTTCCCCCCCCCCAACCCATGTGCTGGCAGAGTAGAGACTTACCCTTGAATGCAGTGGGCAGCGGTCAGCACCCACTGGGGGTGGATGAGGGAGCCCCCACAAAAGAGATCCCACTTGTGCTTTGTTGGATCAAAGACCCACAGGCCCACCTGCCACGGCCACGCCCCATTGGTAGCATCATGCCCCCCCATGATGCCCACCAGCTCAGTCCCAGGGCCGGGATCTGGGGAAGCAGAGGAGGAGCCATCAGGGACCCAGGCACCGCTGCCCAGCACTCAGCATGGCCCCATCCTCAGTCCCTCCCACAGCCACCCTCAGAGGGGGATCACCACCCCATCCCAGGGTCGGCCTCTGAGAGGTCAGAGTCAGGGGTTCGGAGACAAGCCAGGCCAGGGGTCAGCACCCACCTGAGGTCACTGGTTTAGAGCTCCCCAGACAGGGGAGAGTCAGGGCCAGCAGCCACAGCATCTGCAGGGAGAAGGGAGCGGGGAGCAGTGAGGAGATCTGGGACAGGGATACGGCCTGGGAATGGAGAGGATGGGGCTTTGAGCAGCGTCCTCACCATGCCAGGCCTCTCTGCCTTCTGCTCCTGGACCCCTCTGAGCCCCTTTATCCTCCTGCCCAGACTGGCCCAAGGGGAAGCCACCCTCCTTTGGAGTGGGGCAGGGGAGGAGGCGGGGCTTATCCCTTCAGTGGGACCAGTGGTGACCAGCAGACCATCTATCAGATAAGAAATAAGGGAGTCCTCTCTGAGAAGACACTCAGTATTGGTACTGGAGCCCTAGCTGGTTTGGCTCAGTGGACAGAGCATCAGCCTGCGGACTGAAGGGTCCCAGGTTTGATTCTGGTCAAGGGCACCTACCTTGGTTGCAGGTTCCACTGCCCTGGTCAGGGTTCATGCAGGAGGCAACCAATCAATGTGTCTTTCACATTGATGTTTCTCTCTGTCTCTCCCTTCCACTCTCTCTAAAAATCAGTGGAAAAATATCCTTGGGTAAGGATTAACAAAAAAGAAAAATAATACAAATATTGGTGCTGGAGACATTTCAGTAGTAAGATGACAGTATGCACATAAGAATAAAGAAATGAGATGCTTTGCATCATCCTGTTCACTGAAGGGTCTCAGGGTCAATTCCCAGTCAGGCCACATACCTAAATCGAGGGTTCATTCTCCAATCAGGACGCATACAAGAGGCCATCGATTGATGTTTCTCACATCTCTCTCTCCCTTCCTCTCCCTAAAATCGATAACCCTATCCTCGGATGAGGAACTAAATAAATAATAGTCAGATGCTCTGAAACAAAACAGAGCAGGGGCCAGATGGGATGGGAGGCTGGCACCTGAGCGAAGAGCAGGGTGAAGAAGAACAGCAGGCCCAGTGCTCCCCTGCCTCCTCCTTTTTTGAGGCTCACAGTGTCCCCCAAAAAGGACAGACTCGCTGGACCTGCAGACAGAGTTTGCCAGCAGCACCATGAGATGGAGGAGGCAGCTGCCCTGGAGCCTTTGGAGGGAGGGGGCCTGCTGACACCTTGATGGTGGACTTCCAGCCTCCATCACTGACAGAACAGGGTTTTGTTTAAAAGCCTGAGTCGGGGACATTTGTTATGGCCGCCCCAGGACACTCAGGCATCTGCTCAGCTGTCCTCATACATCCTATGTATGATCAAGCTTTGTCAAAATGCACAGCAAAGGGTGTGAGAGGTGCCGATTTACTGCTAGTTCTCCTCACCTCCTGCACATGCCCACCACCCCCACAGCGCTGGGAGCCAACCTCCCCTCTCACACTCCCTGCTTTCTGCATGGAGGAGCTCTGTCCCCCAAGTCCAACCCCAGGCCGAGGCCAGCCACCTGCCAGGGACAGGCTTTTCTGCCCTTTGACATTCTGAGAATCATTCTCCACCAAGCATGGGATAGGACCAGACAATGTTTCCACAGGAGAAGCAAGAGGGGTTCCCACACTTCTGAACCACGCCGGTCCTGTCCCCCTTGAGCTCAGCGAGGAGTTCATCAAGGGATGCTTTGCAGTACTTAGGTGAGCTCAGGTCTCTAGAAACCCATCATTCCCTCCTGGGCCAGAGTCCCTGTCATCCTTGCTGAGATGCTGGTGTCTCCGGGGGCACCCAGATTCAGAATCTTCAGGAGACACTGGGGATCTCCACAGGAAACAACCAGGATCCAACACGGCCAGGGGGCCCCCAGGAGGGAACTGGCTGGGCTCACAGACCTAGAAAGTCCTCAGGCCCAGGGGCAAGACCTTGGGTGAAAGGGGGGTTCCTCCCTCCCTGCCACTGGTCTGGACAGAGCCCCGAACTTTACCCACCTCAACAGTGGGTGTGAGTTTGGGGCTGGTTCCCAGGCCCAGATGACAGGAAGGCAAGTCACAGAGGGATCAGGGAGAAGCCACAGGCCCCATCGCCCAGCCTGATGCTGGACCCAGACTTCCTGTCCCGGCACCAGGCTGGGCGGTAACCAGCGGGGCCAGACCTGGGACAAAGATAGCATTTGATCAGTTGGAGCAGATCTGCCCGAAACAGAAACAAGAGGTTTGAGGGTCTTGGGGGGGGGATCTTTTGACTATCGTTGGCAGGTAATACGGCCTTCTTCCCAGAAAAGCCAAAAGCCTCAACTGCAGAAGTTTTAAGATTAAGTTCCCCAAGGTGTCTGCATGCAAGGTAAATGCTGTAAACACAAATCAGGAGACAAAGAAGAAACTCATCTTTTAATCTCAGTGTAACTAATGCGACGCCGTGATGGTAAAGACTCCATTCCCAGCCGTGTCCTTACATTCCTAATCCGGTGACAACCACAAAACTTCCTTGACAAGGAAACTCAGGAAATAAAATGTCATTCAATGTTAAAAAAAAGACGGTGTCATCAAATATCAACTCTTCAAATCCCAATAGAATGTGAACAGCAGACAAATCTGGAACATTCAACGTGACCCCCAAGTTTGTCAGGAGGAAAATACAGGTGGGGATGTCCCAGGAAGCCACAGGGCAGAGTGAGGCAAACGAGGCAGCTGGTACCAGGAAGCTGTGGAAATGGGAATGAGTGGCCGCCAGTGACGGGAGCTAGTGAATGGCCTGGTCGACCCGCCCATCCTCCGAGGTCCCGCCTCAGAGACAGCACAGAGCAGACAAATGCAGGGTATCAAGTCAGAGCAAAGGAGGAGATGGATTCAAGGATGGCCGCTGGGAATCGGATGGAGGGGAGGAAAGAGAGGGGGTTGGGGAGAGGTGCAGGCCACTGTTCTGGAGCTTGGTTTGAAGCCCCTCACTGTGCAGGAGGACACATGGAGGTGGGGCCACCTTGAACTTGAGGGGCCCAGGCAACTCAGACCTTGGCAGGGGCTGGAGAAGGTCATCCCACACAGAGGAAGGTGGTGAGAGCCCTGAGACTGGAAACACGGTCAGGACCAGGCCCTCCTCTCCTTCCTGTAGTCGGGGTCAACCCAGGAGGAGGTGAAAAATCCATCTATAGAACCTTTAGTCCCAGAGGCTGGCATCTGGGAACTCCCAGTTTCTGCCCCGTCATCTTAGAACAGAATCAAATAGTCCACAGCCAACCAGGCTGACAGATCTGAGGCAGCATTTGAACTGGTAACAAACACAGTGGTTTCTGTTCCTTAGAAAAGGATTCCTGCACCCGACTGGCATGGCTCAGTGGGTGAGTGTCACCCCAGAACCAAGGGGTCCCTGGGTTGATTCCTGATCAGGGCACATGCCCAGGTTGCTAGCCTAATCCCCAGTATGGGGCATGCAGGAGGCAGCTGATCAATAATGTTCCTCTGTCTCTCATTGATGTTTCTATCTCCCTATCCCTTTCTCTAAAAAAATAAATAAATAAAGGTTTTTCAATAAAAACATTTATTTAAGTATACTTGTTTATGGTGGTAATTTTTGGCATAAAATAGGCCAAAACTTTGTGATTTGCTCTTAAATATGAAGAAAACTGTTGGGGCTGTTCAGAAAGCATTGAATTGGAAAGTTAGAAACCAAAGTAAAAACAGATGAAAAAAAGGTTATTCAAACGTATTCAACTAGCAATGATGAGAAATAGAAGTTTGAGGAAGTTTTCAGAGAGGTAGGAGAAGACACTGCATTTATGAAACAAGGATTACCTACTGTTTCCTTCTCAGATCAAGCAGATAATAACCAAATGCTCTTGCACATTAAAAATATAACAAATTAGTCCAGGTCAGTGTCCTGCTCACCAAAAGGTCAGTGGTTTGATTCCTGGTGCAGGTTCTGTGCATGGGAGACAACCAATCAATGTGTCTCTTTCCCACTGATATCTCTCCCTCTCTCTCTCTCTCTCTCTCTCTCTCTCTCTCTCTCTCTCTCTCTCTCTCTCCCCTCTCCCTCCTTCCCTCTCCTTGCTTTCCACTCCAGAGCCCACGGCCTGGGAGGAGCTGCCTTTTGGACTGGCTCCCCCCGGGATAGTGGCAACTTTGAGCCCCAGCTACTGCTAGTCATCCTGCGCAGCCCCCAGAGTTCCTGGGGCCACTGCCTGAACAAACGCTGAGATGGGAGGGGAGCACCTGCTGGTCTCCACAGGAGCGACACCAGATGTCTCAACAGGCTGGAACCTAGAGCCCCGCTCTCAAATGCCCAAGGAAAAGGGCTGAACTCCCGGGAGGGCTGACCCCCAGGGCTGTCTGTCCCTAGCTCGGCAGCGGAGCAGCCCCTTCGGGCTCCCACAGAAGGCTCTTCCTGGGGAAGCCAGAGAGAAGGGCTGGTGGGCAGATGCCACCCCTGCCTCTGCAGGGGTCCCATCATGTATTCCAGGTCCCCTCCCTCCAGCCCCCTCTGCGGGCCTGGTCCTGACTCTCACCCCTCGGGCATCTAGTTCCTGGTCCCAAGCCCTTTGGAGGCTTTGCCTGCTACCCTTGTCCACTTACTCTGTTTCCCCGAAAGTAAGACATCCCCCAAAAATAAGACCTACTTCCAGTTTTGCCTCTCACTGTAATATAAGGCATCCACCCAAAAATAAGACCTCCCCGATAATAAGGCCTCCCGGGAATATAAATCCCCCGAAGCTACCCTAACGCATCTGACTCCTGATTTAAAGAGACCTCACACTGCCTGAACAGCTCCGGCTGTGCTGCGGCCAATCAGTGAGCTGGATTGTGATGACAACTACTACTGTACCGCATACAGGTAACAAATTCCTTTTTTTTTTTTGTTCAACAATAAATATGTACCTTATTCTTCTTCATGGAAAAATAAGACAGCCTCTGAAAATAAGACCTAGCACATCTTTGGGAGCAAAAATTAATATAAGACACTGTCTTATTTTCGGGGAAACAGGGTATCATCAAATAGGGCAAGGGAGCGTAGGACACCCCGGGGGGCACCTGGGCTACACACATTCCTCCTGCCCATGGGAGCCACAGCTCTACCCGCTCTGAGTTAGCAGAGTCAAGGACCCCTGCTGTTAGGGGGTACATATGTCTAAGTCCTGCCCGCTGGCACTTGTGAACGGGACCTCCTTTGGAAATAGCCTTTGCCATGGAATCAGGTTAGATGAGGACATGGAGGAGGGGCCCTCATCCAATATGACTGGGGCCCTGTGGGAAGAGCAGAGACAGACAGGAGGGAAGACCATGTGACCATGGAGGCAGAGACTGGGAGCAGGCGGTGCAGCAGGGACCCCAGGGATGGCCGCCCCCAGGAGCTGGGAGAGGGCCTGGGACACGTTCTCCCCCTGAGCCTCTGAGAAGGAACCCCTGCGGCGGCTGATTTCGGACACCTGGCACCAGAACCAGAGAATAAATCCCCGTTGTTGTAAGACCCTGAGTGTCTGCTGATTCCTCCGGCAGCCACAGGACACAGAGACACTGCCACCTCGGTGCCTCTGCTTCCTGCCCTGGTCCCTCCGCACCCGCGGCTCACAGAGCCAGAGCTCAGCGATGGCTGCTCAGGGGCCTCTCCTGTCCCCTGGCCGAGTCCATGCAGGGAGAGAGGCACCACGCCCCCAGGTCCCAGCAGGGACCCAGGCAGGGCTGCTCCTCCTTCCAGATCATCACCGGCCTCCAGGGACAGGGCCCAGGCGACCATCGCTGGAGGGGAGCGTGCCCTGTCGCCGGGAGGAGGGGCTTCTTGCCCAGTGAGAGCCATCTTCCAGCTTCAGCTGTGCTGTCCAGGTCCCACCTTGAGGGGGTCGTTTTGCTGCCTCCACTCGGGCCCCAGTGGAAGCTGCCACCCCACAGGCCTGAGAACCACTGTGGTTCACGTGGCCACTAGCCACGTGGGTCCGGGTTGAGAGACAGGCAAATGGCAGCCGGTGGGCCTGGGCCTCCTGCCAGTGGCAATTCATAGTAAGACGGTGCCTCACCACCATGTCCATCCAGGGAAAGGAAAGCCTTTGGAGGGAAGGCAGGGGAGGTTGGGGATAAGGGGAAGAGACTAATCAAAGGACTTGTATGCATGCATATGGGCCTAACCAAAGAACACAGACAACAGGGGGGTGAGAGCATGAGTGGAGGGGAATAAGGACACATATGTAACACCCTCATCAATAAATTTTTAAAAAGATGCCGAGACCGGTTTGGCTCAGTGGATAGAGCGTCGGCCTGTGGACTGAAAGGTCCCGCGTTCGATTCCGGTCTGGGGCGTGTACCTTGCTTGCGGGCACATCTCCACTGTGGGGCGTGCAGGAGGCGGCTGATCGATGTCTCTCTCTCATCGATGTTTCTGACTTTCTATCTCTCTCTCTTCCTCTCTGTAAAAGATCAATAAAATATATTTAAAATAAACAAACAAACAAACAAACAAACAAATAAATTTAAAAAAAGAAAGAAAAGCCTGCCCGGGCCTGTTGGGCTTCTTGGTTACAGCGTCAGCCCCGCAGTGAAGGGTCTCAGATTCAATTCCCCAGTTAGATTGTGTGCAGGAGGCAAGCAATCGATGTGTCTCTCACATCAATGTTACTGTCTCCCTTCCTCCCTCCCTCCATACTTTCCTCTGAAATAAATGGGAAACTACCCTCAGGTCAGGGTTCAAATAAAACCTGGGTTGTAGATTTGATCCCAGACCATGAAGGAGGCAACCAATCTCTATCTATCTATCTATCTATCTATCTATCTATCTATCTATCTCTATCTCTATCTCTTTCTCGCTCTCACTATTTTTCTCTCCTTCCCTCACTCCCTCCAACTCTCTCCAGAAAATCAATGGAAAAAACACCCTCTGGAGGATGAACAGAAAGAGAGAAAGCGAGCCCCATGCAGCTGCTGACAGTGCAGGGCCTCTGGCCAGTGCGCTCCCCAGGGCTTGTCCCCTGGGCCCCCTCGGACCAGGCGCTCCAGCAGGTCTCCCAGCATTCTCCTGGGGCCCAGGCCCAGCCAGGGCTCCGCTGCCTGCACACCGGCCCTGGCGTCCTCCCCACTCCCGCGGGAGCCTCTTGGCCGGTCCCAGGGCTCCTTCAGAGCAGTCCCTTTCCTCTCTCTCGGGCCCTGCGGGCAGGGCTGCCACCACCCCGGTACAGCCTAGTGCTCAGGAGATGAGGGGAGGTCTTCTCAGGGAGATGCTTGTGCATTATAAAGGGGCTCAGAAGGCAGAATAATG
>JAAGEH010002525.1:2508514-2551599 GCA_011751065.1 Lasiurus cinereus
CCACAATCAGAGGCTCAGCAGCCTCTACTCAGGAAGCAGGGTCAGGAGCAGGAGGTCCCTGGGTAAGGGAGGGCCAGGCCTGGGTAACTTCCTGTCATCCATTTTCAGGTGTGGACAGCTGGGAGGGGCAAGGCCTTGGCAAGCTGCTGCCCCTACAGCCTGAGTGCGAGGGGCCTGCTAGCAGCTTTCCCAGCAGCAGGGCTGGCCCATCCTTCCTGAAGGGACCTGTGGGAGGCTTATCAACATCTGCCAAGTGACCTTTCTTAAGAAGTCACCGCTGAGGACATATTGCATCCATGACCAAGGGAAAGAGTGTCAGCTGCTGGCCTTGTTTCTGTCCCTCCAGGTGGCCAAGCCTGCTTCCCACAGGGTGGGGAGCACACCCACTTTGGGGAAAGGGATATTGTGAGGGGCACAGGCTGAGGCAATCCGCAACATGTCTCTCATGTGCCAGTGAAGAAAGGAGGAGTGGGGTTCCAGGAATGAGGGCAGCAACAAGGACACACCTGGAGGAGGGGCGCCAAGGAGAGGAGAGGTCAGGGAGAGGTCATGGTCTCAGTGAAGGTTCTGTGCAGCCAGCTGGTGCAGGAGACCTCAGAAGAATGCCCACCAGCCAGGATGCCCAGGTCACTGCACTAGCAGTTGCACCCAACTAGCTCCACCACCTCCAACCCCAGCCCCCACTCCGACCCTGGAGGACAGAGGGAGAGAAAGAAAGGGTACCAAGCAGAAGCCAGCCTTTGTGGACTCCCCCAACTAGAGGGCGAGGGTGAACCCCCGGGGAAGCTGGGGAGAGAGCGTGGGTCCCTCCTGCAGAATCCTCAGCATCTCCCAGCATCTATCCCTGTCCAGGTGTCCAACATACCATAGGCCACCTGCAGGTGCAGCTCAGGGCCTAGACCCCGGTGACCACAGAGAGGTCCCCTGGCTCAGCAATGAGCTCAGGCCAGAAGCTGCGCTTTTGTCCCCAGAGCACCAGACGTCCTGGGAGCCCTTTGATAGCAGGGCTGAGTCTCAGGTTCATTCCTGAACCCCAGGAGCATGGGGGAGGGGTTGGGGTGGAGTGGGAACTCAGTTTTCACCCCTAAATGTGAACAAAAAACTGCCTAAGAGAGGGCACCGGCTGACAGGAAACAACCACCAGGGGATGGCAGAGAGCAGAAGCTGGGCTCCTGCAGTGTCCTGTCCCAGAGCTCCCACCAGGGGGCAGCAGAGAGCAGAGACTATGGCTCCTGCAGGGTCTCTACCCAGAGCACCTAGACCCTCCCCCAGTCCCAGCAGGACATTTGCTCCTTAAATTTGATTAAATGTTGCACAAATTTCAACTATAAAAACAATCCTAGGGACATAAAATATAGCATAGGAAATATCCTCCTATATAATAAAGAGCTAATATGCTAAAGGTCATCACTCCATAATGCCCGATCAGCAGGAGGCTGCTTGCACAGCAGGTACACGCGGGTGGGCGGGACTGCATGTACGAGGTACTCACAGGTGGGCAGGGACTTGATGCTGCGTCCTTCCAGACAAAGCCACAGCAGCTGCCTGAGGCTCAGGAAAGTCATGGATGGCGGCTGACACTGCACAACAGGGGCCAGGCCAAGGCTCAGGCAATTCGTGGTGGCTGCGAGGGCTGAGGCTTAGGCAGCCACATGGCTGGCAGTGGCAGCAGCAAAGGCACCTTCCCCTGATTGCCGGGTCACCTTCCACAAAGAGAGGCCAGAGACAGCAGCAGTGAGGGGATAATGGGGGCAGTACCTTCCCCTAATCGACCATGGGAAGTGGGCCTAAGCTGTCAGTAGGACATCCCCTGAGGGCTCCCGGACTGTGAGAGGCAGCAGGCCGGGCTGAGGGACTCTCCCTCCAGCGCATGAATTTTCATGCACTGGGCCTCTAGTAACTAATAATCCTATATAATGAAAGCCTAATATGCTAAATGTCTGGTCATCTGGTTGGCCGTTCAACCAATCAAAGCATAATATGCTAATGGTATGCTAAGGCCACTCAACATGCACTGACCACTAGGGGGCAGGCAGTCAACCAGTCAACCAGTTGCTATGTCGTGCACTGACCACCAGCAGGCAGATGCTCCAACCTAGGTTAGCTTGCTGCTGGGATCCGGCCAATTGGGACTGAGCAAGACAGAGGGCTCTGGAGCCCTCCCACAATCCCTTCCTGGCCCCAATCATGCACCAGTGGGGTCCCTCGGCCTGGCAGGCACCCTCTTGCAATCTGGGATCCCTCCAGAGATTTCCGAGAGCTGGTATCAGCCCGATTCTACAGGCCAGGCCAAGGCCTCTGGTAATATAATAACTATGTATAGTGTCAGATGGGTGCCAAACCTATGGGGGCGAGGTGGATGATCACTTACGTTATAGGTTATATGAATGTCTAAAAATTATGCTGTAGGGAGAATCCAAGATGTTGGCATAGGTAAACACCTACACTGCTGCCTCGCACAACAATTTCAAAACTACAACTAAAAGAACGGACATCATCCAGAACCATAGGAAAGCTGGCTGAGTGGAAGTTCTACAGCTAGAGGGAAGGAGAGGGGCTCACGGAGACCCAGAGGAGCTGCAAAAAGCTGAGGTACAGAGACACGCGCCTAGAGAGAGCAGGTGCCGGAGTATCTGGCTGGTTTTCTCTGGCGGGAGGGAAACAGAGACTCTCAAAGGCATTGAACCCCTTATCTTACAACACTAAACCCCAGATCCAGCCAAAACTCATATGGGGGGAGTTTGGACTGTGAAAAGGGAGAGGTGCACGGAAATTTAGGGGAGTCACAAAAGATCAAAGGCCTGGTGGCGCGCACGGCACTGCGCGGAGGACAGATTGCTGATTGTGCCGCTGGCTTTCGTGAGTGGGCGGGAGACACATCCTCCCAATTGTGCCATTTCTGACTCCACTAAGCCCCTGTTTCAGGTGAAACCCTGGGGACCTAGACTCGTGTGGTCCTGGAGTGCAGGGGAGCTGGAAAGGCAGCGGTTAGAGGCACTGCGGGTGTGTGCGCACAAGAACCGCTCCAGTGATTACCCAGTCACGTGAGACTCAGGGGCCGTGGAGGGCGGGGCCGACTGGAAGGCAAGGCGGTCCCTTAAGCCCTGAGACTCCACCCATCCCAACCTCAACAGAGGCTTCTTCGGTTTTGCACGTCTGGTATCATAAGGCTGAATCCAACACAGAAGTTTCCCTGGCATAGTGAAAATGCCGAGACAAGGGAAGGGATCACAAACAAAAGAAATGGAGGAAAAAAAAACGACTGGATATAGAGTTCAAAACCACGCTTATAAGGTTTTTCAAGAATATGCTAGAAAAGTTGGATAAAGTTAGCGAGAGCCAAGAGGAGATGAAAAAGGACATACTAGAGACACTGACTGAAATAAAAAATATACAGAGTCCTAACAGCAGACTAGAGGAAGGCAAGAATCAAATCAAAAATTCGAAATATAAAGTAGGAGAAAACATTCAACTGAACAAGCAAGAAGAGAAAAGAATCCAAAAATGTGAAGATAATGTAAGGAGCCTCTGGGACAGCTCCAAGCATACCAACATCAGAATTGTGGGGGTGCCAGAGGAAGAGAGAGAGCAAGATACTGAAAACCTATTTAAAGAAATAATGACTGAAAACTTCCCACATCTGGTAAAAGAAATAGACTTACAAGTCCAGGAAGCACACAGAACCCCATATAAAAGGAATCCAAAGAGGACCACACCAAGACACATCATAATTAAAATACCAAGAGCAAAAGACAAAGAGAGAATATTAAAAGCAGCAAGAGATAAACAGTTCATTACCTACAAGGGAGCACCCATACAACTGTCAGCTGATTTCTCAACAGATACGATGCAGGCCAGATGGGAGTGGCAAGAAATATTCAACGTGATGAATGGCAAGAACCTACAACCAAGAATAATCTATCCAGCAAAGCTATCATTCAGAATTGAAGGGCAGATAAAGAGCTTCACAGATAAGAAAAAGCTACAGGAGTTCATCAACTCCAAACCAGTATTATATTTAATGCTGAAAGGTACTCTTAGAAGAGAAAGAAGAAAAAGGTAAAAGCCAAAAAATTATGAACAACAAATATATATCTATCAACAAGTGAATCTAAAAATTAAGTGAATTAAAAATTTGATCAACAGAATAAACTGGTGAATATAATAGAATCAGGAGCACAGAAAGGGAGTGGACTGATAATTCTCAGGGGAAAAGGGGTGAAGGATGTACAGGGAGAGACTGGACAAAAATCATACACCTATGGATGAGGTCAATGGGAGGGAGGGAAGGGAAGAGGGAAGGGTGGGAGCTGGGTGGAGGGATGCTATGGAGGGGAAAAAAGAGAAACAAATGTAATAATCTGAAAATAAAGATTTAATTTTAAAAAAACACAAAAAAATAAAAATTATGCTTTAGACTTGAGCCTAATATAATGTAGTATGTCAACTGTAATTGAAGTATTTAAAATTATTATTAAAATAAATAATACATCTGATCATATATTTAATAAAGTCTGGAATTTTTAAAAATTCTATTCCTGTTAGAAATGAAATAAACAGAAAAAGTATGGAAAACAGGAACAATGTGCTATTTTGTGGTCCAGGTAGAGGCTGGGGCTGCTGGCTCCTCCATCCCAGTCAGGCGCTGCGTCTGGCCCAGGAGACTGAAGAGAAATAGCCTCTACTGCAGGGACAAAACCTCCCACCCACTCAGGCTCAGCCTCCTGGCCCCAGGTGTCCCTCAGCAGAGAGGCTGCAGGCCAGGCCAGCCTCAGAGATGGGATGCTGTGGGCCCCGAGCAAGGCTCTGACCTCTCTGAGCCTGGATGTTTCTGTCTCAAAGTGAGGGATGATGTCTGCCCCTGTGGTGCGGGAGGTTGAGTGAGCAGTGCAGGTCCAGCCTGGGAAGGAGACCAGGCTGGAGGGAGGGAGACCAGGCTGCCATGATGGGGGATGTCACCGTGGCCTGTAGGTTCTGCAGGGATGCCCACGCCCCCACAGCAGCCAGGCTCTCCTTGAACGTGGAGCGGCAGGTGCTGGCCGTGAACAGTCTCGGCTGCCTGACATGGACTATGTTTAGAAAGCCCTGTCCCTGATGCGGCGATGTCCTGCTGGGAGAAGAATACACAGAGAATGTAGTTTTGGGAGAGATGAGTCGGGGGAAGTCAGTCGGGATAATGGATGCAGGGGGTGAATTTGCTTCTCAGCTAAAATTTGGAAATAGGAGGTAAGAACCTGCCCCTGCTGGGTCTGGAGCCCAGGGCCCAGGGTCCTCCTGGACCAAATGGTCCCCGATGCTCCCCTCTCCCTACACAGCCTGGGTCAAACCTCACACGGGCCAACGGCTAGGGGTGGAGAAAGAATAGGTGCCAGGGATGCTGGACCACACGGGACACCCAGGCACACACAGACTTTCGGGGTGTGTTTGGAGACTCCAATCCTGACTTTTGTTGCTTTTCTTTCTACTTTCCCCAGCTGCACGCATCGCTTCGGAATCCTGTGGTGGGTTTCCTTCTTGATGTGTGTCGGTGGATTCTGTGATGTTGGTAAGATCCACCCCGACGCTGGGTCTGCTGCTGCCACGCCCTCTTGTGGCTCTGTAGCCATCATTCCCGCGCCTCTTCCAGCACCGACGCTGGTGGGGCCTGCGCCTGCCACCAGGAATGACCGTGAATGACCAACTTGGCCCAGCTGCAATGGTGCCCGTTTCCGGCGGGGGCGGCGGGGACGCTACAGCTTTCCCACCCAGAAGGAAACCTGCAGGAGGTCTCCCTGGTTCCTTCCCCAGGAGGCTGCCCCAGTTCCACTCCCACCGGCAGCCCGCGCGTCCCCACTGAGCCGGCCTCCCCTGACCCTGGCATGCCTGGGCTTTTCGGCTTTGCCAGCCTGTTGCAGGGTAACAGGACCTCGGTGTGGCTTTAATTTGCTTACCTCACCAGGTGCTCTTTTCACCTGAGAGAAAAATGAGCTTTGATGGCAGCTGGAGTGAGTTGCCACTGGAAATGAGGCCGTGTGTGTTCCGAGAGCTGCTGTGTGCATCTGGCAGGCTCTGCGGGGGGCTTATGTGGTCATTTCTTGGAGAGGGGCGGGCCCCCACCCAGCCTGAATGTGACCTTTTAAAGGATGCTCCTCTGTGGTTGTCAGGTGGGGACTTTCCGTGAGAAAAGCACTCCAGAGCTGCCGGGGTCGGATGGCTGCGAAGCTGGGGGGACTCCAGATGGGAGGGGCAGCGTGACAGCGGCCACGGGGCACTAACATCGTCAAAGCCCACGGAGGCTCAGCAGTGGCCCTGCCGGGCACTGTGGGCCTCAGCTAATAACGGGGTCCCTAGCAGCTCATCAACCGCAACCAACGTTCCGCACTCAGGAACACCATTCGCAGAAGGGAGACTGCGTGTGGGCACTGGACTTTTACACAATTTTAATGAACCTAAAACTGCTCTAGAAATATACATTTTAATTCCTCCCCCTCCCACTTCACCCCCCTTTTATTAGCGAAAAGGTCTGAGACCGGCTCAAGGCAAAGAGGGAACTGAGGGAGGTGCCGATGTGGAGGTGACGAGGTGATCAGGTGACGAGGCAGAGTCTGCAGTCACAGAGCAGAACTGGAATGAAGGCTCGGGCGCCATCAGAGGGGCGGCGGGGCCGGTGCTGCATGTCTGACAACGGGGAGGGAGGAATGGCTCCCCTGGCTAGCAGGGCCTGAGGGCCAGGGGAGGGGGGAGGGCGGTCTAGTCCATGAGACGCCTTACTGCTTTCAGGGACATACCCATGGGCTGTGGGTTTGCTGCAGGTGTGGGAGGACTAGGGGAGAGGGAATGACGGGGTACACGCCCGCCCCTGCCCCACAGCCAAGGTCTCAGCCTGCAGGAAGCTGCATGCCTTGGGCATGGAGGTACAGAGTGTATGGGTCGGATAGTATGCATTGCCCAGGGAGCCAGGCCAAACCTGCAGGATGGGAGAGGGTGGCTGCCTGCAGCGGAAAAGGGGTTTCAGGAAAGGATGCTGGGTGCAGCTCCCACTCCCCAGGAAATGGGTCCCGTGGAACTCTGCCAGGTAGCTCAGCTGGTTAGAGCATCGTCCCAATACACTAAGGCTGAGGGTGCAATCCAGTAAGGGAACATACAAGGATCAGCCAATGAAAGCATCAATAAGTGAAATAACAAATCCATATTTCTCTCTCTCTTTCTCCCTGTCCTCCTTCCTCTCTTTCTCTAAAGTTAAACAAAAATTTTTTTTAAAAAAGAAACAGATCCATATAGAGTCTGGCTCCCTTTCCCAGGTACAGAGGGTTGGCATACCGCCCCTTCAAAACCATGTCCACCAGGAACCTCTGAATGTGACGGTTCAAACACAGGTCCTTGCAGATGGAATGGGGTCAAGATCATAATGGATTAGGGTGAGTCCTGAAAGCCATACTGGTGACCTTACAAGAAAAGGAAGGGAGAAAAAGAGGAAATCAAGATGTTAGCATAGGTGAACACCTAAACTGCTGCTTCACACAACAATTTCAAAACTACAACAAAAAGACAGAACAGACATCATCCAGAACCACAGGAAAGCTGGCTGAGTGGAAATTCTACAACTAGAAGGAAAGAGATGGGCTCATGGAGACTCAGAGGAGCTGCAGGAGATACTGAGGCAACTGAGTGCAGAGAGGACTGGCAACTGAGTGCGTGGCTGGCTTTCTCAAGCAGGAGGGAGACAAAAGCTCCTGACCACACTGAACTCCAGTTCCAAGCAAGATGCTGGGGACCCAGATTCATTCAGGGAGAAATTGGACTGTCTGGCAGCAGCTGTAACTCGAGGGCAGCTTTCTCTAAGAGGTGCTTGCAGCAATTACCATGGGACACTGGCAGGGGCCTTTTAGGGCAGAGCTGATGGGAAACCAATGTTGTCTGCTCTACCCTGAGACTCCACCCCATTTAACCTGAGCACAGAGGCTTTTGCAAGTCCTGTCTCATAAGGGTGTCTCCAGCACAGAAATTCCCCCAGCATAGACATAACTGATCCTCACAGCCAATTGGCGTGGAAATCAATTCCCCACAGTGATACCAACAACAATCAAGACTTAACTACAACAAGACTGTACACACAGTTCATAAAGGGGTGCACCAAGAGTGTCCACTTCAGGTAACTGGGGAGATGGAGCTATTGGACCACATAGGACACCTAGCATACAAAGTTACTCAGGGAAGCAGCAAAATATGCGGAGACAAAAGAACAGATCATAAACAAAAGAAATGGAGGAAAACAAATGACTGGATATAGAGTTCAAAACCACGCTTATAAGGTTTTTCAAGAATTTCCTAGAAAAAATAGATAAATTTAGCGAGACCCAAGAGGAGATGAAAAAGGATCAACTAGAGATGAAAAAGGACCAACTAGAAATTAAACATATACTGACTGAAATAAAAAATATTATACAGAGTCCTAACAGTAGACTAGAGGAACAAAAGAATCAAGTCAAAGATTTGAAATATAAAGAAGCAAAAAACACTTCACTGGAAAAGCAAAAAGCAAAAAGAATAAAAAAATGTGAAGATAATGTAAGGAGCCTCTGGGACAACTTCAAGCGTACCAACATCAGAATTATGAGGGTGCCAGAAGAAGAGAGAGAACAAGATACTGAAAACCTATTTGAAGAAATAATGATTGAAAACTTCCCCCACCTGGTGAAGAAATAGACTTACAAGTCCAGGAAGTGCACAGAACCTCAAATGAAAGGAATCCAAAGAGGACCACACCAAGACACATCATAATTAAAATACCAAGAGCAAAAGACAAAGAATATTAAAAGCAACAAGAGAAAAAAACAGTTCATTACCTACAAGGGAGTAGCTCCATCTCCCCAGTTACCTGAAGTGGACACTCTTGGTGCACCCCTTTGTGAACTGTGTGTACAGTCTTGTTGTAGTTAAGTCTTGATTGTTGTTGGTATCACTGTGGGGAATTGATTTCCAAGCCAATTGGCTGTGAGGATCAGCTGATTTTTCAACAGAAACCATGCAGGCCAGATGGGAGTGGCAAGAAATAGTCAAAGTGATGAATAGCAAGAACCTACAACCAAGATTACTCTACCCAGCAAAGCTATCATTCAGAATTGAAGGGCAGATAAAGAGCTTCACAGACAAGAAAAAGCTAAAGGAGTTCATCAGCACCAAACCAGTAGTATTATATAAAATGCTGAAAGGTACTCTTTAAGAAGAGGAAGAAGAAAAAGGTAAAGACAAAAATTATGAACAACAAATACATATCTATTAACAAGTGAATCTAAAAATTATGTGAATAAAAAATCTGATAAACAGAATAAACGGGTGAATATAATAGAATCAGGAGCATAGAAAGAGAGTGGACTGACAATTCTTTCGGGGAAAGAGGTGAGGGGGTTGCAGAAAGAGACTGGACAAAAATCATACACCTATGGATGAGTACAGTGGGGGGGGGGTGAAGGGTAAGGGCGTGGGGTGGGGTGGGAACCAAATGGAGGGGAGCTATGGGGGAAAAAAAGAGGAACAACTGTAATGATCTGAACAATAAAGATTTAAAAAAAAAAAAAGAAAGAAAGAAAGGGAGGGGAAGGCCATGGGAAGACAGAGGCAGAAACTGGAGTGATGGATCTATAGGCCAAAGGATGCCAAGGATTGCCCACCAGAAGCCGGCAGAAGCACGACACAGATTCTCCCTCGAAGCTTCTGGAAAGAACTAACCTGTTGACACCTTGATTTCAGATTTCTGGCCTCCAGAACCGTGAAAAATTAATGTCTGTTCTTTCAAGCCCCCCAATTTGTGGTACTTTGGTAGGCAGCCGGGGAATATACCAGCCTGGCCATGGAGAAAGCCAGGAGTGAAAGCTGTGCCAGACAGAGGCCAGAGGGTCCCCTGGCGACAGACAGCGGACAGCAAAGGCCTGGTGTTGGGGGGCGATGACCCTTGGCACTAAGGAGGCTGGGCAAAGGGAGGATGTGACAGAGTCTGGGCTGCCCCTATTGTCTCTGCCACCGCTGCCAGGGGGCGCAGGAAGTCTTGCGAGACTACACATTGGTAAAAAAAGTTGTCACACCAAAACCGGTTTGGCTCAGTGGATAGAGTGTTGACCTGCGGACCAAAGGGTCCTAGGTTCAGTTCCGGTCAAGGGCACGTACCTTGGTTTCGGGCACATCCCCAACAGGGGGTGTGCAAGAGGCAGCTGATCGATGTTTCTAACTCTCTATCCCTCTGCTTTCCTCTCTGTAAAAAATCAATAAAATACATTTTTTTTAAAAAGTTGTCACAGTGTGCACTTAACATGGGTGAACATTGTCAAAGTACACCCAGTAAACCCGCCTTTATTAAAAGAGGAGGGAGAGAGCAGGCATGATGCTGCTGCGCATGGCTGGTGGGATTCTAGAGCTCACAGCTGTCAGAAAGGAAAACTTAAAAACAAAGGCAGAGCTTGGGGACGTAGAGGAACGGGACTCCCGTGTTCTGAGTGGGTGGGTATGTTCAATTCCTGGGGCTGCCGCAACAAACTGCCAAACCTGGTGGATGAAGACAACAGAAATGCATTTGTTGTCTCTCTCTTTTTATAAATGGGAGTGGCGGCCAATCGCTGCACTCCCTGCCTCCGCGTCCACTTGCCTCTGTGGGCCTCCCTGAAAGACCCATGTGGCTGCCTGTACCCCCACTCCCCGCCCATAATCCAGGGAAGCTCCTCCTCTCAAGATCCTCAATCACGCCTTGTTATGGAATATCCAGAGATGAGGACCCAAACAGACCTGTGGGGGCGCCATTCAACCCCTCCAGCGGGGTGGGTACAGCACATACATCCAGTCTGAAGACTCACGGGCCATGCTCCATGAGGTTGGGCCCCTAGAAAGATAACCAGAGAAGATTCCTGCACGAAGAAGACGGTCATGGATCATCGAAAGAGGGGAGCAGCCGAGCTAAGAGGAAGCAACACAAAAGAAGTTCACTCGGTGACGCAGTTACCCCCCAAAGGCACCACGTTGAGTGAGCAGAGGGATCCCCTGAACGAGAATCCCCAACTCAAGGAGGAGGAGAGCACACACCTGGAGTAGGGCCAACGCCAAGAAGTTCGAGTTTAACCATCGCCTGTCAATCACGCCCTAGGAGTCCAGGTAGCCCAGCCGCTTCCTGCACAGTGGCCAGGTGTTAGGGCACCTGCTCCACCAGCGGCCTGCCTGGGCCACACCCTCCTCCGCAGAGCGCGGGGTCCGGACGCGCCCCCGTGTGGCCACGAGGCTTAACTGCAGGCGCTTCCCCCCACCCTCCTCCCCGCCCCCCTTTAAGCATCTCAACGGGCAAGGTCAGCGACCAGCTGAGGTCAGCACCCATTGTGCTGGCCAGTGGCCGGTCCCCAGTGCCCAGCACACCCAGCCCGCCTACCTGAGCGGCTCCCAGCTCAGGCGCCTGTGCCCTCTGAGGGGTCCCCACTGCCTCAGCGCTCAGCCCAACCCAGAAGCAGCTCCAGTTTTGTCGCCCAGCCCCGCTCCAGCCATTTCCCCAAAAGCACCCGCTGTCCTGAGAGCCCTTCAAGGGCAAAGCTGTGTCTATGGTTCGTCCCTGGACCCCTGGGGCATGGGGAGAGGGGACAGGGCATGGAGTGAGCACTCGGTTTGTACTCCCAAACGTGAATAGAAGACTGCCCAAGTGAGGGAGCCCGGCCCACAGGGTGCGGCCAGCAGAGGGCGGCAGAGAGCGGAGGCTGTGGCTCCTGCAGGGTCCTGGCCCAGAGCATCCAGTCCCGGTTCCAGGATTTTTCTTTAAATTTGTTTAACTGTTTAGTTAAAACCTAGAATAAAAACAAAAATTGTAAATCTCTACCAGAAATGAGAGACCGATGTCTCTTGTCAGCAGCAGAGATACAACACAAACGTTACAACAGTGGAAACAAAGTATGCGGGCTGTGCACCACTCTCAGGGTCACTGAGGGGTTAGGGACCCAGTCCCGGCTCCGGCTCCGGCTCCGGCTCCGGGGAGAGAAGAAAGAGCAGAGAGACTCCGATTTTCCCAGAGGGAACTCTCCTTTTGCCCTGGAACTGTTATGGTGGGGAAAGCGAGGTAGAAGCCCCTAGAAGTGCCTCTCCTCCCTTTGGGGCTGTGTCTGTAGGTAAGAGACAACCGGACATCCACAGCGGAATGGCTAAGTGACGTCACGCTTAGACGTCAGGGACTTGGGAAGCGGGGGGGGCCTCGTCACAGCCCAGTGAATTCACAGTAGGCTCCCTGCAGACACTGTGTGGATTCTGTTGCGTGTGGTGAGCAGCAGCTGTAGCTGTGATGCCGGCATCTTCTCTAGGACAAATCCGCACAGCCCTGGGCTCTTGAAAGGTGACTTCTGATCTGGTGATGGAGTTTTTTCCAATCCCCATCAAGAGGGAGGTTCACAGCCAGTTTGCAGTCGCCTGGAGGGAACACCAGTGAGCACCCGGAGTCTCGCCCCTGATAAGCCAGCCAGCCAGTAGGACACCCCACGGATCCTGCACGGCACCGCACAGGTACTGCACACAGATGACATCACGGTCACTAAACTGGAGGAGCGCGTCTCTAGTGAGACACCCGCCTGGTGTGGGCATGGCTCATCAATGGCGTGTTTAGGGTGCAGTGCTTGGGGTGGCTGAGACATCCCGTCCGAGGTAAAGGGCACCTCCTGCCAGCAAAAACAGAGGCAGCGTGTGCACTAGGGAACACTAACGACTCCAATCCAGTTACCAAGTGAAAACCTCTGATCCCTGTGGGTGTGGAATGGAGCCCAGAACAGGAAGGCATCTGCACAGCATAAGGTGAGTGCAGCGGCCCTGATGCTCCGCCTGTGGGAGGCCTGAAGAGCAGTCTCCCCAGGGTCCCCCAGCCAGTTGGGGAGAGCTGGCACTGGAACTCCGTGTCCATGGCTTGTGGCCCTTGATGGGCACCTTCCCAGCTTCCTGCCTGCTCTGCTCCCAGTTCTCACTGCCAGCTGTTCCTACCGCCTCCCACCCCCCATCCCGCAGCCCAGCCCTTGTCCTGTCATGCACCACAGCCAGTCCGCGTGCAGGATCTCGGAGGCTGGTGCGCAGGCTGGGCTTCCTCCCCCTTTTACCCCACCCCAACACACACACACACACATACACACATACACACACACACACACACACACACACACACACACACACACACCAGACAGGCAGAATCCCTTCCCGTCACGGCCAGAAACCAGGTGTTTCAGAAAACCCATGCTCGCTGCCCCAGTCTCCTCCTGCCTGGCCCTAGGATCCTGTTCCTTCTGTGAGGCTTTGGCAACAAGTCCACTGGCGACCTGACCTCGGAGTCCTCCGAGGGAGACCCCTCCTTTCTGAGAAACTCACACCATTCATTCTCCCTATGCCTCTCCAAAGTGCGTGCTGCAGGCCGAGCGCCGGGAGGATGGGCCTGAATAAAACACTCTGCCTGGG
Organism: Lasiurus cinereus; assembly: GCA_011751065.1. NCBI lineage: Eukaryota > Metazoa > Chordata > Mammalia > Chiroptera > Vespertilionidae > Lasiurus > Lasiurus cinereus. Next base: position 2,521,946 of record JAAGEH010002525.1, read on the forward strand.
GCTGCCATTCCCCTCTCCCCCTCCACCCCCCCATCTGCAGTGGATCATGGCTCTTCCCAACCCCTCGGCATCCTGCTTTCACTCCTCCCCTGGGCAGCACCCACTCCTCAGCTCTCAGCCCTCTGCAGCCCCCCTGGCAGGCAGTCTCTGGGCTGGACAAGAGGAAGGACAGCTGACAGTGGAACAGGCATGTGTGGTCTGAGGCCTCAGACACGCTGGGGTGGTGTCTTAGTTGGCTCAGGACACCACAATGAACACCGCAGACTGGAGCTCATGAACAAGGGACATGGATTTCTCATTGTCTGGGGGCTGAAGGACTGTGATCAAGGTGCCAGCCTGGTCCTGTTCTGTAAAGGTTTCCCTCGGCGGGCTGGTTCCTGAAGGGGCACAGGGTGCGAAGGCTCCTCCCTGTGGCCATCTGCCTCCCTAGTTTTCCTAGCTCCCCAAACTCTCCTGCTCACACACCCACCCCTCAAGACCAGTGCAGACTTACCCAGGCCTACCCAGACCCAGAAACGCAACAGGGATGGGCACCCAATCCTGGCACCCGCCAGGCCCTGCCCAGTCTCCCCGGCCTGCACACAGTCTCGGCCTCACCATGGAGGGGCCTCTGATTTCCCCTCTGTTATTCCCAAGCTGGTTCCTCTCCTGTGAGTCACTGACCTCTGCGCTTAGACAACCAGCTTTTCAGGTGTGGGTGTTTTTCTACTCGGGTGATTACTTCATTCATTAAGGTGACCTGCCTCTTTCTAAATGTGGCTGTCCCCATTTAGGAAAAATGTTTTTCAATGCATTGCGCTTACTGACCTCACCAGCACTGAAACACACATCAGATTGCTGGGGAAAACCTCTTGACAGGCACCTTCCCAGTTTCCCACCTGCCCTGCTCCCAGTTCTCACTGCCAGCTGCTTCCACAGTCCCCCCACTCCTCATCCCGCAGCCCAGCCTTGTCCTGCCATGCACTGCAGCCACCAAAGTGCATGCTCCCCTCACAAGCCCTGTGTGGTAGGAACCTGCCATCCTGGCTTGCCCAGAACTGAGGGGTTTCCAGGAGAAGACTTCAGGGCCTTATTATCCTATACTAGAGACTCGGTGCACAAAATTCATGCACTCGGGGGTGGGAGTTCCTCAACCCAGTCTATGCCCTATCGCAGTCCGGGACCCCTCACTCCTATCGGCCCGCCTGCCATGGAGGTGGGAGAGGCTCTCACCACCACTGTGCTTGCAAGCTGTGAGCCAGGCTTCTGGCTGAGTGGCACTCCCCCTGTGGGAATGCACTGAATACCAGGGGGCAGTTCCTGCGTTGAGCATCTGCTCCCTGGTGGTCAGTGCATGTCATCACGACCAGTTGTTCTACTATTTGGTCAATTTGCATATTGGCCTTTTATTATATAGGATAAAAGCCTAATATGCTAAGTGTCTAGTCATCTGTTCAATCAATCAAAACGTAATATGCTAATGATATGCTAAGGCTGCTCAACCGCTCTCCATGACATGTACTGACCACCTGGGGGCAGTCGATCAGTTGGTCAGTTACTATGACGTGCATTTACTACCAGAGAGCAGACACTCTTATTGGTGGGTTGGCTTGCTGCTGGAATCCAGCCCATAGGGACTGAGCGAGACAGGCCAAACATGCCCTGGGGCCCTCCTGCAGTCCCTCCCCGGCTAGCCAACCTCCCGTGTCCCTTCCCAGCCCTGATTGTGCACTGGTGGGGTCTCTCGGCCTGGCCTCCACCCTCTCACAACCCAGGACCTCTTGGGGGATGTCAGAGAACTGATTTTACCCTGATCCCTCAGGCCAAGACGAGGGACCCCAATGGTGCATGAATTTGTACACTGGGCCTCTAGTTACTATTTGAAAGAAAAAAACAAAACAAAACATAAAATTTGCCATTGTCACCATTTTTTAAGTAAACAATTCAGTGGCATTAGAACATTCCTCATGTTGAACAGCCACCATCTCTATCTAGTTCCAGAGCATTTTCATGCCCCAAAAGGAAACCTGTGTGTGTGAAGTAGCCACTCCTCCCCACCCCCTGCCCAGAAGAACCACATTCTGCTTTCTGTCCCTGTGGTTTGCCTGCTCTGGCATTTCACATGACTGGAGTCACACACTACATGACCTTTTGTGCCTGGCGTCTCTCACTCAGCATGTTCTCCAGGTCCATTCATGCTGTGGCATGTGTCCGGGGCTCTTCCTTTTTATGGCCTCCTATGAGTCGACTGTGTGGGTGGACCAGTTTGTTAACCGTGTGGCTGTGATTGGACCTGCGGGTTTTTCCCACTTGGTGGCTGTGGCGAATGGTGATGCCATGAACATTCATTGACATGTTCCCATGGACCGTCCTGGTTTCAATTCCTTTGAGTCTATACCTAAGAGTGGACTTGCTGGGTCACATGAGAGGGGACTTTCAATATTAAAACCAAACTGGAACTGGCTGCCTGCCCTCCCAGAGCCATCCCCGGCTCCCCACCTCCCACCTGCCCTGTGTGCATCCTCTAGTGGCTCCTCTGCGAGCCACTTGCCACCGCCTGTGAATGCTGGTGAGCTCAGTCTGCCTGACAGTAGGCCTTCCTGCCCTCCGGCCACCCCACCTGCATGGTCTCCTCCATCCTGGGGCTTCAGCTACACCTGCACAGCAAAGATGCCCAGGCCTGCACCGGCACGGGGTGTCTCATGGCATTCGGAACCCAACATGCTCCACACTGAGCTCCACAGGCCTGCAACCCCCAGCAGCCCCCGTGGGACCTCCTGCTCCCAAGGCCAGGTGTCACCCTTGACCTCCCCTGCTCTCCCACCCCACAAGCCCAAGTCCTGTCTATCCCGCCACCCATCCACCTCTCTTCTCTTCCCTGTCTGGGCCACCAAATCTCCCCACCCCCGATTTCATCAAAGGTCAGCTGGTCTCCCTCTAGGTTCTGACCTCTTGTACACTCTGTGATCCACTAGAACACAAACCCATCCACGTCACAGAACCCTTCCCTCCGCCACCTCCCACAGGACAACACTGAAGTTCCTTGCTGGAGACAGTCCCTGTTGTCGACCCTGGCCGTTCTGAATCTCTCTCCAGCGCCTCCCTCTCTGCCTGCATAGTCCTTGCCATCAGCTCTGGAAAACGCCTCCCTGGCCTCCCAGCACTGCCTCCAGGAGGCTGCCGACTTGTGTGACAAGGCCTCCGCAAGGCCTTTCCTTTATCCCTCTAGTCATGTGACTCTCACGGTAAGGCAAGCTCCCCTTTGCTCAGCTATCACACCTCTGGACTGTTCACTCTGGGGTGGTAGGGATGGGTTCTCACTCGTGACTCCTTGTACCCCAGTTCCAAGCTGGGCATACAGCATGCACACACACTGAAGAATCTGTTGTCTCAAAAGGAACAAAGAAATATCATGATGTTGGAGACCCCTCTGGGGTTTGAGCTCATAATCTGGAGAAAACACATGGGAGGCGAGTCAGCATCGCAGCCTGCCAGGTGAGAAGCCAGTGGGCAAGGCCAGGAAATGGCAGACATGGCTGTCATCTCCCAGGAGGGCCCTGGTAGACAGGGAAGATGCAGGGCTGGCCCTGAGGCAGGAGAGCCCTTGATGTGGCTAAGCTGACCTTCCTGCTTCGCTTCAGAGCTCTGGGCAGGGTGTCCTGCCCTCTGAGACTGTCTCCCTCCGAGGGGCCAGGCAGCCAGGGACCAAGACCCAGCTCAGCTGCAGGGTCAGGCACCTGAGGTCTGAGCCTCACTGGGGCTTGGAGTCCAGGCTGTAGAAGCAGAGCACTCGGAAACCAGGAGGGGACATGTCACGATGGCCTTAGAGCATGTGGCTGTCCATTCCAAGCACATCGCTTAGAGTAGGAACATGGAGAACACATATATTTCTTGGGGGTGCAAGCAGCCTGCATTAAATAACTGAGTTAAAGACTGACGAAGGCATTCTTGGTTCTTGTGAAATCCTTCTGATTAAACGAAAAGACTCTACTTTGTTTGGGCCAAGGTGGTTACTTTAACACCTTACCAAGTCTGGGTGTCCTCCCTCTCCCCTCCCCCTCTTCCACCTTTAACAAGAAAGAACTGGAGAGGCCCGAATCTGGGCAGGTGACCCTATCCTTGTATAAATTAGCGTGGCCTGTTTTGCGCTGTGTTTTTATGGATGCAAGGAAGGCATAGGATGGCTGTTCCTATCCAGTTGTGACAAAAAGTCTCCTTTTAACACACCAGCCCCTCTGAGGGCTCACCCTTCCCTCCTCCAATACTGCAGCTCGGTGAGTAAGCTAACAAATGCGAGGTCAGTGGTGCAGGGCTGAACCTGCCTTGATTGCTGCTGCCACTTGGGACCCTGCGGGAGCTTTGCTGCCACCTGGCGGTCAAAGGCGCCAGGGCCTAGAGACGCTGATGCCACATTAGAATAACCAGAGCCAGGTAGGGTCCGGTTTCTTGCACTTTTCCGCCTGGCATATTTTGAACACCTTTTATAACCTGGGTGCCAGTTGGGAGGCAGACTCATTCACCTACCCCCTGCTACCCTCCACTCCCCAAACAGATGGTTATAGTATAAACTGGGAGGATTTCCAGAGGCTGGGGGAGCGGGAGGGGATTTAGATCAAGTAAGGAGTTGCCTAGCTGCAGTGTTGGAGGGAAGGGCGAGCCCTCAGAGGGACTGGTGTGGGCAAAGGCCTGGAGGCAGGAAGGTCGAGGTGGGGGTGTGTTGGGGCGGGAGGGGGACGGGCCCGGCGTTGGAATGATCTGCACCTTAGCCTCCGGGATTGAGGGTGAGTTGACTGCTGTGAAATAAGATACTTGCCTCGCTCAGGTGGGCAAGGACGACCGACCTCTGGCAGCGGCTCTGGGATCCTCAAAAGGCCTCATTTACTCATGGGGGGCTGAGTCTGACGGGGCATCCGGGGAGATGCTGGACCAAGGGCTGAGCAGAGCGCTCTGGGAATGCACTCATGGGTGCTTGCGCCTGCAGGGCATGAGGATTGGTACTTCTAGGGGTTCCCAATGCAGTCTCTCTCCTCTCTCCTTTCTCTCATTGAATAAAAACAAACAACCCCTTCCTCAGCCCCATGTTTAACAAGCAGGGAGAGATGATGACTGAATGAATACATGCATGCAATACATGTAAGAGCAGATGGGAAGGAGTCTGGGGAGAGGAGGCAAGGCCACAACCCCATGCATTTTGCCCCAAGCCTTTTTCAGGAGTTTTGGGGGCCAAACTGTTAGTACTGGATTCTTCCTGCACAGTGGTAAAGGGGTTGTCCCAGCTCCACCAGTAAGTCTTTTATTCTCTACTTTCAGTGGAAACACTCAGCTACGTCTAGCCCTGGTGGCTGTTACCTGCTGGCCAGGCTGGAGCAGAAATGGAGATCCCCTCTCGTGGTCCCCAACTCCTGTGGCAGAGAGAGACACAGCAGGAGGTGAGCTGCCGCCAGGCTGTGAACTCTCAGCCTGGTCACAGCCTCTCTCTTTGGTGACTTGATCTGGCAGATGGCAATGATGGCATTCAGTGACCATGTTCCTTTCTCTTTGGGGGCATGGAGAAGCACTAAAACCCATGAGTGATGGCACAGGCAGACAGAGACATCCCCGACCTTGCTCCTTCCTCTCTTCTAATGTAGGAACCACCCAGTGGATGGGATTGAGCAAGGTCCAGACCAGCTGACCAGCTTCACACGTGCACAGATTGGGGGTGCATGATACCTTCACTCAACCCCAGCATCCCAGCTTGGGACCACCAGAATGTTCTGCTGTGCCCTGTGGAGTCAGGCCAGGAGCTGAGGAGCCAAGTGGGAATAAGGAGTACCCCAGCCTTTTGGGACAGAGGGTTCCCTTGGGGACCTTGCAAAAAGAGCCTCTTGCAAGGGAGGCAGTGGGACCAGAGTCACGCCAAGTCACAGCTACATAGGAACACTCTGTGAGCAACTCAGCCTGGCCAGGCTGGGCTGCAGGGCAGGGAGCCCCTCGGAGACCCAAGGTGTGTCGCAAATGCAGCTGGAGCCAGGAGACACAAAGGCACATGCTAAGTTGGAGGAGAGGAAGGCTGCAGGGAGGGGACAGCGGGCACAAGTCCAGTGCCTCCCCCAGGGTCCCCTTGCAGTCTGCATGCACCACCACCCCTACTCCCTAGAGCTGGAGTTGAGATTCTTGATCCTCCGAGGATGGATAGTCCAGGAGATGAGTCCAACCTTTCCATAGCAGCTGCACCATTTTTACATGACCACCAGCAATGCACAAGGCTTCTAATATCAGCAACATTCATTGTTCTCCATCTTTAAAATATAATAACCGCCCAACGGGTGTGAAGTGGTATCTATTGGTGGCTTTGATTTGCATTTCCCTAATGACTAAGGCGTTAAGCATCTTTTTATGTACTTGTTGGCCGCTTGCATATCTTCTTTAGAGAAATGTCTATTCATACTCTTTGCCCATTTCTTAACTGGGCTGTTTGTTTTTTTGTTGAGTTGAAGGAGTTCTGTTTTACATGGTATAGATATTAACCCCTCATCAGATATGTAATTTATAAATACAGTGTATTTTCTTCCATTCTGTGGGGTCCCTTTTTACAGCTGTTAAGCGTGTCCTTTGATGCTCAGGTTTTTTATTTTAAAGAAAATCAATTTATCTATTCTTTTCTTTAGCTGCCTATGCTTTTGGTGTCATAGCCAAGAAATTGTCAAATCCAGTGTCATGAAGATTTTCTCCTATGTTTTCTTCTAAGAGTTTTATAGTTTTGGCTCTTATATTTAGGCTGTTGAGTTAATTTTGTACATGCTAGGATTAGGGGTCCAACTTCATTTTTTTTAAATATAGATCTTGTTCCTTTTTAATTCAGCCCCTGGAGCAGGGCCCCTGCACACAAACCTATATGCCCACAGCTTGGCCTCCAAGAGGCACCAGGGAGAGCTGACGGTCCTGCTCCTACTCCAGACACCTTTCCCACAGGGTGGGCATTTGACCTGGGACAATCAGCCAGAATCTTTCTCCTGGATTTTATATTCACTGACTATCCACAGAGCCCTCACCCTCTGCAAACCTCAGTTTCTCCTTTGTACCCAGGAGGCTGAACCCAGTGAAATCCCCTCTCTCTCCCTGATGCACTTTGGACACACAGCACCCTCCTTAGCACACTGGAAATGCCACTTAAGGTCTGGTCCCAACTGCCTGTTCCAACCTATCCCATACCACCCTTCCCCCTGCTCACTCTCCCCAGCCACACAGCCTTTCCCTGCTCAATCCACCTCCGGCTCCTTTTACCCAAGTCTTTCCCCAGCTCTCCCCACAGCTACATGTTGCTCCACCATCAGATGTTTGGAGGTCACCCCTTCACAGATCTCCTTGACCACCCTGTCTAAACCAGGTGTAATAGTTAGCGATTACCCTGTAACAAATCACCACGAACTTACCAGTTTTTAATGAGGCACATTTATTATCACAGATTCTGTGCATCAGGAGCCCAGGCTTAGGAAGGGTCCTCTGCTCAGAGTCTTGAAAGTCTGGGGTTGCATTTTCCGGGCCTCACCTGAGGCTCAGGAACCTTCTGCAAATTCACTGGTGGTGGCAGCATTCAGCTCCTGCTGTTGAAGGCCCAAGGTCCTAGCTTCTCGGACAGCTGGCGGATGCTGCCCCCTGGTTCCTGCCATGGAGCCCTGTCTACAACACAGCAGTATTCTTCTTTGAGGCCAAAAAGTAAGTGCTGGATAAATGCTGTGAATTGACTTGTGAATGGATGATCAAGCAATCACCAAGAACTTATGTGCTGCCCTAGCTGGTTTGGCTCAGTGGATAGAGCGCTGGCCTGCGGACTGAAGAGTTACAGGTTCATTTCTGGTCAAGGGCACATGCCTGCATTGTGGGCTCGATCCCCCCCAATAAGGGGCATGCAGTAGGCAGCCGATCAATGATTCTCTCTCATCACTGATGTTTCTTTTATTATTATTATTATTATTATTAAAATATTAAATTTTAGTAAGTATTAACATCAGTTTTTAATCAGTGATCTATAAAAACTTCCAAATAAGTTCTTTAGAAAACTAAAAGTAACATAAGCCAGTAACTAAAAAACTGATGTGTGTTGCCGAGACCTGTTTGGCTCAGTGGATAGAGCGTCAGCTTGAGGACTGAAAGGTCCCAAGTTCGATTCCGGTTGGGGGCATGTACCTTGCTTGCGGGCACATCTCCACTGTGGGGCGTGCAGGAGGCGGCTGATGGATGTCTCTCTCATCGATGTTTCTGACTTTCTATCTCTCTCCCTTCTTCTCTGTAAAAAGTCAACAAAATATATTAAAAAAATTTTTTTAAACTGATGTGTAAATACTATTTAAAATTATTGGTTTCTATCTGTCTCTCCCTCTCCCTTCCTCTCTGAAATTAATCAAATAAAATAAAAAGAAAAAGAAAATGTGTGCCAAGGTGCAGGCTGCTCAAAGTAGGCTCCTGGGCTGAGGATAACAGATCTGAGGTAGCCTTCTGCCCACTCCCTGCCCTCCTCCAACCACCAGTCCCAACACTCTCCTTCCAGCGAGAGGGCCTTTGGGCCTCACACTACTTTCCACCAGGACGGGAGTTCTCTCTGCTGGTTGGAACTCAGCAACCAGGGAAGGCTGAGGGGCCACCTCTCCTCCATCCCCAAATATCCCCTCACCACACACAAAGCTCTTGCTCCACAACCTTCCATGACTCCTCATGGCCCTCCACAAACACAGGCCATAAACCACACCCCTCATTATCCCCCCAGGCCACTCCCACCTGGTCAGCACTCCCCTCTCTCTGCCCCTGAGCTGAGGTGAGCTGAGCTGAGCTCAAGTGGGCCTACTCCAGCAATTGCCATCACCTTTTACCTGGCCACTGCTAGTTGTTGGGCGCGTTCCCCATGCAGCCCTGTGCAAACCTCCTGGAATCTGAATGAGAAAGACAGGGGAACCAGAGACCTTTATGCCTCAGCAGGAAGCTGTTTTCTTCAAATGTAGCCACATGCTGTGCAGTAGGTCCTCCTGGGGCGATTGTTACAATGCCAGTTCCAGGACCACCGATGAACTAAAAGCTGGGAGCCCCGGGAACAGGTGACTCACATAAATCCCTGAGGATCCTGCACCCCAAAGTTGACAACTGCAGCTGCCTGGCTGAAGGGAAGGATGGAGGCCAGGTCCCCAACCCAAGTCCAGCTTAGGGAACCCAGAAGCCAGCAGCTCCTTTGGAATTCAGACTCTGGCATGGATTCGGAATGCTCACATTTTGTTCAAGGAGGACAGGCCCTCTGGTTTGTTACCATGGTCACTACCACCAGGCCCTCTCTCTAGGCCACTGTTGACCAGAAATTACCCTAGTCAAACCCCTCTTCAGCCCAGCAGAACCACCACACCCACAAGACCCCCAGCCTCATTTTACTCCCCCAGAGTAACAGGAATGCTGGGAGCACATGGAATTCGTCCACCGGCATTTGCTAAGAGCACTGAGCCAGATGTGGGCCATAGAATATCCGACCTGCGGTCCCGTCCCGGAGGCCAACGGTGTCAGCACAAGACCAAACAGGAGACTCTAGGAGAAGGAAGCAGGGAGAGAGAGAGAAGGGAGATGGCGTGGGGGCGGAGGAGTGAGTGAAAGCAAGTGGTCTCCGCTGTCCTGGGCCCCCACGCCCGTCGCTTGCGCCCAGAAGCCCTCCACACACGCCGCTGCCTGACCCGAAAACGCTCACAGACGGCCGAGCGGGCTGACCTAGTCAGGAGCCCTCTCCCCACCCAGAGCTGGGGCTTGGCTAGCGAAACTGGCCCGGGGGCTGGGGCTGGGGGCGGCTCCACCGGGAGGTGCCTAGCGGGGCCAGCGAGGGGCTGCGTTCCCACGGGGGGGGCTGGGGGGGCCCAGACCCTGACGGCAGCTGCGGGGAGTGGCGGGGTAAGGGGAGGGGGCTCCCAGTGGCCCCGCCCCCGCCCGTCGGCAGCCCCGGAACCCCTCCCTCTGGGCCAACACGAGTTAGGGAGTGTCCGCACTTCTCTTCCCGTCGGTCAGGCCCGTTTGGGGCCGTTTGTATCGGGTCAGCTCATTGGACGTATTCGATATACGCCCCTCCCAGCACTCCGAACTGGCCAATTACAAAGGGTTTCACAAGGCGCCGTAATCGGAGGATCGCCACTGTGCTGCGATGCTTCTGGGATTGCTTAGGCCTCGGTGGCCTCTGTCCCCCAACCCTGGGCCTTAGCCCTAAGGAGACCAATGGGAATCGTGCCCGGAAAGGTGCCCGCGGGGCATCCGGGGAGCTCTTGGAGATCTCGGTCTCCGCCTCCTCCCGCTGCTTACCGGCGTGTCCTCGAGTGAACGCGCGCATCGCAAAGGAGAGTTTGCAGACACTCCCTCACATTATGGACGCGGCTCCTTTAAGAGCAGAGGTGTCCAGGGCGCCGCCTGACTGGAAAGCCTCCCCCAGTCTGGGCTCCCTGGGCGAGCCTGGGGCGCGGACGCGTGGCGGCGGGGCGCAGGCAGCACGTGGCATACGGCGGCGAGGGCTGCTCGGGACGCCAGGCGGCGGCGGCAGCACGAGATAATAGGCACGCGGCGGACAGACCCCGCAAGCCCCGCCCGCGCCCCGCCCGCGCCGGGGTCCTCGGAGCGCTCGGGCTGCGCGCGGAGCGGGCTCGGGAGGGAAGTCCCGAGACAAAGGAAGTGCCGTGCCGCCTCCGTCGCCGCCGCTTCGTCCGCCTCGCTCGCCGGGCCGCGGCCGCCCTAGGTGAGCCCGGGTGGAAGGCGCACAGGGTGCGGCGGCGGCGGGCCGGGGGCCAGACCTCGGCGGCGCGGGCCTCCGCCGCCGTCGAGCCGGGCTCCTCCACCCACGATCCCGGCTCCTCCACCCACGGTCCCCTGGGCCCCCACCCCCACCTCTTGCGCGCCCCCCGACCCCGCGCCCGGGAACCGTCCGCCGGGGAGCTGTTGACGCCGCAGGCCTACGGCGCGACCCAGCCGGCCCGGTCTCGGCGTCGTCCCGGCCTTGGGGCTCCCCTGCTTTCCCTGGGGAAAGTGTTGGCGTCCCCTCCGGCGTGGGCTCGCGGTGCGGCCGGGGAGCCAAGGCGGGATTGACAGGAGCTTTCCCTCCACTGAGGGACGTGCGTCTCCCGGGTCACGGCTCCGCACACAAACCTGTGGCGCTCTCCGGCCGGGCAGAGAGGCCCAGCAGCGAGAGTTAAAAGTCTTGGACTGCAAAATTGCTGGTTGGGGTGGGGGGGCGGGGGATGCGGGGGGCGGGGACGATGTCTCAAATTCAAAACAAGTCTGAGTTTTCTTGCGCGTCTAAAGAGCTCCACTTGCCGTCGGTGGGACCCTGAACATCACTTCGCTGGAGGGAGAGTTTTCTTTTGTTTTTAAGATTGCTTTGTAGCAGTTGAAGGGATCTTGGAACTGATGTTTTCGTGAGTAAGAGGAAAGAAAGGAGATGAGGATCACGGCTTGCATTCGTTTCTAAATCAGTTTTAAGTGGTTTGGTTTGTATACGTATTTTGAAAGCATGCTTAGTTCCTCGGTTTGCAAAGTTACTGTACTGTTTGCGAAGTTAGCTTTGTTTCTTTTTCAAGAGCATAGCTCTAAATGTAGCTCTAAATGTAAGGAATTGTTACCTTTAGACAGAGAACATATGCATCAGACAAAGGAGATGGGTAGTAGTTGTCCTGATTTGCTTGTGACCTTTTGGATGGTTTAGGGGTGAATTGTGTCTTTGGTGAGTCTCGGGGTTTGGGACCTTACTTCCGAAACAGCCTGGGATCCTGGGAGGTTTGTCCAGAAAGAACAGGAAATGCTGCATGGGCAGAGGGTGACCTGAGGCTGGGTGCTTAGGTAGGCTAAGTGCATACCTTCTCCCTGAGGGAGTTAGTGTTTGTTTCAACCTGGGCCACCTGTGGGGTCAGGGTATTATCACCCATTTACAGATAAGGAAGTTGAAGTTGGGAGAGATGAACAACTTGCCACACTCAAAGCCAGTAAGTAGGTCTGAAGTCTCTGCTGTCAACCAGCAGAACTGATCTGAGAAGAGTGGGTTCATGGGCAGACCTCCCCACTAAGCCTGGAGAACCCCGCCTTTGTCCCACAGGCTGTCTCTAGTAATTCATAGATATTTTATCTTTGTGTCTGCAATTTGCAGCCTTAGCTGCTCCTTATGTTTCTCTCTGTTGGGGAAGGCAGAGTCAATTTTAAGTGGGATTCTGAATGAGAGCTTCTGTTTTGTAAATAAAATGTAACGAACTGGCTGCTTTCTCCTGGACTGGAAAGGCTACCAGGAGTGGAAGCACCATCTTGAAGACTTATATCTGCCTGGGACACTGCAGGTAAACACCTGTAGCTCTTTGCCCTGATGGTGGAAAGAATCTTATTAGTGCCTGATCTGGTCCATTGGCACTTCTGTGGAACTGCCATTCATTATTAACCTTTCATACCTGGGACGTCCACAGCCGAGGCACTAGCACAGGGTCTCCATGTGCAGCTTTGTTCCATCCTCAGAGCAGAAGAGGCGGGTCCTGGCACAGGGTCAGCAGCAGGCAGGCTATGCTTGTGATCACCTGCTGGCCTCAGCCCCTCTGAGCATTGTGTGGCCCTACACAGTATCCATGATTGCTCAATTTTCCAGAACTAGCCTGGGCTTCAAAAACCAGTTTTGATGCCTGGTTAAGGGCCTTATGCCTCACTTAAACAGTGCTTACCAGGTTGCTTGTCTTTGGTCACTGAAGTTTTGTGTTAATTCAACAGAAGCATCCTGCCAGCCTGTCCTGTCTGCTTTGTCATGGCCAGCGATGAGGGGCCTGCCCTCTGGGGGCAGGGGGCAGTACTTCAGAGGCTAGCATGTGCTGTGCCCTCAAACCTGGAAGTGGGGATGTGGACAACATGGGTCATGCTATTTAGAACCGGTTAAAGTGAAGATTAGAGACACTGAGAAATGAATTTTCCAACATCAGGGCTACCACCCAAGCCTCCCAGTCAGTCATCACTGTCACTGTCCACTTCTGACAGAAGCTGCTGGTTTGCTCCTCTGCGTACCATTCCAGAGGCTCTCATGTCCCTCATGCAAGCCTACCCTTTCCACTTTCCTCTGGCTCACCAGGACCTTCTGTTCCTGAACCATGTTCCCTGGAACAGTCTCCTGCCAGGTTGCTGCAGGCTGTGCTTGGTTGGCCACCTGGCCACTATTGAAAAGCAAGTGCCTCTCATCCCCATAGTGCTGTTTGCATCTCTAGCACTTCTTCCCCTGTGAGCCCACACCCACACCCTGGGGCAGCATCCTGTCAGGCTCTCACCTCTGTGGTTTGGTCAAACCCCCCGGGGAAGAAATGGGCATGCCAGAGCTTGGGGTTGTGTGATGCAGTGAGCAGTTCTATTGGGTGCAAGCCTGGTGTTAATCTACTTTGGACTTAATCTTGAGGTTGGATAAAGGTGTGTTCTGGAGTCACAGTGCTGGAGTTAAGGACCACAGTCCAAATTGGTCATCTAGCACCTATCGCCCTTGACTGAAGGGTTTTGATTTTTTCCCCCCAACTTTTCTTGTGATAACACAAGCATACCTGTTTCTTGAAAATGTACCACATCCAATTGGTGTGGTGGTTTATATAGTAACTGGGTCCTGAGACCTGGGTTCCTTGGTGGGGTTGGAGGTGACAGTATTTTTCTGATGGCAATCCCAAACCCTCCTTCTGTGCCTACTTCTTGGGAAAATAGTCATTCAAGAGCTGCCCAAAACCCAGAGTACTGAGGCCCTTCCAGAGTTCCTGACTCGGTGGTGGCCTCTGAGGCCTAGGATGGCGCATTTGATGCCTGCTGTTGAACTGTTGGCCTGACTGAATACCTCATCCATAAATAGTGTGAGCCTTGAGCTGGCAGGGGTAGGGGGGAATGGTGGGGGGCGTGCAGAATGGGCAGGATAGCTAGGTGGGTGAGATTTGGGTTGCTGAGAGAGTTATAGATCAGCCTGGCGTGGGGTAGGGTTGGGAGGGGAGGTTGAAATAGTAGTTACTAAGCGCAGAAGAGAAAGTAGCCCTGCCACCCACCCACTGGTCAGAAGACCACCTGGGTTTGCATTGAGGTTCAATTGAATAGTGTGGAGGTCTGCCCATGAACCCACTCTTCTCAGATCAGTTCTGGTAGCCTTTCCAGTCCAGGAACCTCCCAAGGGGCAGGTTCTTCTGGACCTCTATTCCTATCTCAACAGCAGGACTGTGTGGAGGCTGGAGCAGTGGTAGAGGCTGGGCAGAAAAGCACGGCTGCTGTCGAGCAGTGCTGGAGAAGTGTTTTTCCCACACAGGGTTGAGAACCCCGTTGTAGTTGTGGAGGGCACCCCACATTGTACTCAGGCACTTGTGCTGGACCTTTTCCCTGCAAAGGTAGAGAGGAGACCTCTCCCCTAGCCTCGGTATAAAGCTGAAGGCTTGGGAAGCTGCTGATCACCATTTGTCTTGTGAAAGCTTTGTTTATTATAAATGCATAGACTTAATCCACGGTATCTTCAGTGTTTCCCTAGACTTTGAGGACCAACAAGCACACTTGGGGTCAAATTCTCCAGCAGGTTTTGTGACCATGTCACCTCTGCAGATTCAGTGCCCTGCAGTCTGGTCTAGTCTGGTCTGGTGTGCTGGGCACCTGGAGATGCTGCTTTACCTGAGGGCTCCAGGCTGTTAATTTGAACAGCTAAAGTCACTAAGCCTTGAGAGTCTGTGGTCCAGGCCTGCTGAGGTCTTCTCACTCCTGCCTGGTACTCCTGAGGAGTTCCTGGGCTCTGTTAGCCTGCTTCACTTTTGTTGCCTTTCCCAAAGTAAGTGGGAGACGAGCCTTGATGCATTAGTTGTTTGTGAAGTACTAGGGTGGGGCTATAGAATGAGAAAGTGGAGGGGCAGAGGAAAGAGCCCGGGACCTTGGTGACACATGGATCTGTCAGCTGCTGGGGCCAGGTGAGCTGTCTCTGGACTTGTCCACAATGCAGTTGAGCTGCCCTCTGCCCTGGTGCACTTTTCCACTTGGTTGTTTTCAAGAATATGTCATCCTGGCTAGGCCTGCATCTGAATTCTGAGCCCTGATTCTAAGTTGGGGGCCTGACAGCATCCCTGCACCAGGAGAGGGAAGCGATTCATCCCTGCCCTTCCCAGGTCTCAAGCCAGGATTCTGAGTATCCCCACCTGGTCCTGCTTTTTCTGTGCATATGATGGCAGGACTGGACCCCAATTGCTGGGTGTGACTAAAGTGGGGGGGTAGGGGGTACGGGTGTCAGGTGTCTGCTGGAAGTACTCAGCATCCCTTCCTGCATAGCACCTAGCAGCTCTGAGACCCAAGCCTGTGGCTTCGCCTTTCTGAATCTCTGTGTCACCGTGTAATGGAGTGTGAGGGTTGTGCTGTGGAGCCCTGGGGCTAGGCAGTTGACAATAAGGCACCCACATGGAGGTGTCCAGGAGGCCCAGGCCTCTTCTCTGGTGATCTGACTATAGGGGAAGGCTGGAGTCAGGGCCTGATGCCTGTCTCAACGCTGGGTGGGGCCTCTTGCTAAGCGCATATATGGTCTCAGCCATGTGAGAGCCTTCAATTACTCACTTTTCTTGGAAATAAGTTGCTCACTGAGCAGGTGTGACAGAAGGGGCTGAAGGAACCAGGTTTTCCTCCTGATCCCATTTCTGCTGTCTCTTTTAGGACTTTGAATATGTCGGGGATCGCCCTCAGCAGACTCGCCCAGGAGAGGAAAGCTTGGAGAAAAGACCACCCATTTGTAAGGAAGGCTTTATTTCTTCACGTAGCTCAGTGGATCATCTCCCTGACAGGAGTGGGAGGCACAGGGTTCCTGTGGGCAGCTAAGATGAGCTGCAACAGAGCTGATGTACTTGTATGTGGTTTTCTCTCAGGGTTTTGTAGCTGTCCCAACAAAAAACCCCGACGGCACGATGAACCTCATGAACTGGGAGTGTGCCATTCCAGGGAAAAAAGGGGTAAGAAACACCCATGTTCAGGTGTGGGGTGGACTGTTGGAAACACTTAACCCAGAAGGACTTAGGTTCAAGTGTGCATAATGTGGTGATCACACAGGCCAGGGGACATGAAATGGTGGGACAAGGTTAGTGTGACATATGGCACCACTCCACCCCCCTCCCACACCCCGGCAGTTTTCATTCTGAATGAAGGAACTGAGCTGTGTCAGGGGTAGTAGGCCCAGATCCTGCTGCATCTTTGTGAATAAAGGGAGTCTTGGAGATATGATGGAGAAGGGGCTATAGGTGCCATGCGGGCCTTCAGGTTTATCCTGGATGTGCTGAGATTGGAGCAGCCCAGACAGCAATACTCCTGGGTGTGTGAGCCTGAACTGGTCACAAATCCATGGCCACCCATATGTCCTTCACACACAGCCACAGTCCTCCAAGGTGGTGCCTTCTTGGCTCTGCTAGGCGTATCTGGGCCAGTTAGAACCAGTGCTTTTGAGGCATTAGGGAGTGAGGGTCTCCAGCAGGCCAACGTATGGCTCTTCCCAGTGACTCGAGGGAAGGAAAGGCCCCTGGGCTTTTGGGTTGTGCTGAGGCCTCATTGCCTCCACTTCCCCCCCTCCATGGTCTCGTGAGAATCCACGATGCATAGCCATGTTGTTTTCTTGACAGTCTCTTTCCCTTACATTGAGCTGGCAGGATTAGGACTTTGTCCACAAGAAAATGTGGTCTGAGTTTGCTTCAACTGAGACTCTGTTGAGGGCCCAGCATGCATCCCAGCTTCCATTGAACCCATACATGGCCCCTTATTTTAGGGTGAGTGAGGCTCCCTCCCAGTTGGGAAGGAGTGTTGACTGAAGAGCTGGAGGCTGATGAGGGACGGGCGAAACCTGAGGGAGGGGAATCTGCATTTGAGCTCACTTCAGTCCTTACCTGGCTGCTCAGGTATAGATGAACCCCACCAGGGGCCACTTGTCTGCTTCTCTCCAGGGAGGACTCCTTTCCATTGGCCCTTGGGGCTCATGGAGGTCCCACCAATCCTGTTGTGGGGTCATTGAGCTGTGGGCAGGTTACTGGGGGTTGTATAGCAGCAGCATGCCCCTCTTCCTCCTGGGCCTCTGCAGTAAGAGGTGAGACACATCTAATCACAGCTTCATTTCCCAACAGACCCCTTGGGAAGGAGGCTTATTTAAACTACGCATGCTCTTCAAAGATGACTACCCATCCTCACCTCCAAAATGTAAGTACAACGAAGTCCTCAAAGGTTGGCTTTGATCATGCTCCAGCAAAGATCTGAGTCCTCTTCAGAGAGCCTGGCCTCCGGGGGTGTCAGTTATTTCACACTCTGCTCCACACAGGGTGGCCCTGCTGCTCTGATCCCTGTGGCTACGTCACACTAATCCTTATGGTTGACTGGTTGACTGTGGAGCTGAATGTTTCTAGCCCCTGGGTGGGAGGTGCACCTAACAGACCAAGTCTCCAGTCTTCGCTCTACAACAGGGAAGCTCCCAGACCCTGGCATGAATGTTGATAAGATCCAGATGAGGCTCCTCAACTTCAGTGCCTGTCAGGAAAGAGGCCACAACATACTTGCCCCGGATGGGGATGGACATGCAAGAAAAGCATCATTCAGAACTTTACTCCTCAGAGTTTTTTTGCTGTGACCTGTTATCTGTGAAAATTTCACACCCAACTCCCTGCCTGCATCTGCAGCCTGGATGGATAGCACACTTAAGCCAACAGAGAAGGCGGCAGAAAGAAAAAAACAAGGCCATGTTTAAAACAGGGCCACAGGTAGACCATCATGATACAGTTTAGCAAAACTCAGGATGCGGGGGAGAAGGCACCAAATCTCTCCCCTTCTACAGCTAGAAATCAACAAATACTCTCCACAGCTGGTTAATTGAATGAGTTGGCATGCCCCTCAATGTGTCAGAAAGTACCCGGCAAAATACATGTTAACTCGTGGTTAGTGATTTAAGAAATAAAAGTATGTTTTCCATTGAGATGGCATCTAGCAGAAGACTTACTTAAATTATCAATTCATAGCGTAACCACTGGTTTGGAGACTTACTTCATTTGGGGTGGTTCATTGCTGTTTGAATTTTGTGTGTGTGTGTCATGGGTAGATATTACTTTAAATAAGAAGTGAGAGAAATTGTAGCTGCTTTTATCACTTCTATGCAACATTGTAGTGGAATTCCAAGCAAATGTAGCAAGGTAGGAAAAATAAATTCCAGCAGAGAAATGGAAAAGGAAAACTTACACCATAGGCCATCTTTCTTAAAGATTGCTGTGAATAAAAGGTTAACTTATAAAACCCATTTTCATACAATTGCAACAAATGTAAGTATTTTTTATTATGATTTTGTTACTGTTAATCCTTATCCAAGAGCTTTTTTTTTTTAACCTTTTTGTTTTAGAGAGAGTGGAAAAGAGCCAGAGAGAAAGAAATATCAATGTGAGAAAGACATATCAATTGGTTGCCTCCCACACACACCTTGACTGGGGCTGGGAATCAAACCTGCAACCCAGGTACGTGCCCTTGACTAGAATCAAACCTGCGACCCTTCAGTCTGCAGGCTGATGCTCTATTCCCTGAGCCAAAGCAGCTAAGGCTACAAATAGAAGTTTCTAACTGTACCTTTTATAGTAGCATCAGGTACCTAGGAGTAAATCTAATAAAAGACATTTAAGACCTCTATACTGAAAACTAAACCATTTCTGAGAGAATGAAGGACAGCCTAAATAACTGGAGAGATGAATCAGGAGGCACGCTGTTATGAAGATATCAGGTCTCTCCAGGTTGACCTACAAATTCAGCGTAATCCCAGTCAGAATCCAAGCAGATTTTTATGGAAATGGTTACGCACAGGCTATAAGATGTAGGCAATGCCAAGTGCCAAGACGTGCTGTGGCTCTTGGAGTTCTAGGAGAAGATGGTGAGGCCTAAGTTGGGGCTCACTAGGTAAAAAAGTACAAGATCCCGTTAGCAGGGCAGGCAAGACATGAATCTGGTTGAGACTTCCTAAAAAAACACAGTAGTTTAGATGACAAAGAGTCCAGAAAAACGCAGGTGTACAATGGAATGACTTACAAGAGGTGACACTGCAATGCATGGGGAGAGGGTGGTCTTCTAATACACGGACTAGAACAGCTGACTGTGCCAGTGGGTGAATAGAGAACACAACTTTCCCTTATAGAACAAAGCCTTCCAGGTGTATTGTGCTGCCCAGTGGGAATGCGGGTGGGACAGTACAGCTTTTAGAGGAAGACAGGAGGATGTCTTCATGACTTGGGTAGGCAGAGCTTTCTTAACCAGGAAAGCAGGAAAAGTGCTTTTCCCCTAGAGGGGGGAAATGATGGATTGGACTACACTGAAATTAAGACTGTCTCTTCACCAAAAGATAACACTGACAGTGAAGAGGGGAGAAAGTTGTATCTATATATCAATACTTACATTGAATAGATCAAGGGCCTTTACAGATCTCTAAGAAAAAGACAGCCATTTGATGGAACAGATCCTTGGCAAGAAGTTGTCTACCTGGCCAATCAGCACAGAAGGAGATGCCTAACTTCTTTACTGGAAAATTACCAGTTACAGCCACAGAGTGAACAGGCAGATAACTGAGGCTGCAAAACAACAGAAGCCCACATTAGGTGCACGAGAGAAAGAGTAAATTTGGAACATTTCCTTTGGAAAGCTGTTTGCCATGTCTACTGAAGCTAAACTTATCCCTACCCTAGGACCCAGCTGGTGAACTCAAGTAAATATTCAATAGAAGTGCATACACATGTTCACCAAAAGGCAAGGACAATCATGTTTATGACAACTCTGTCTGTAAAAGACAAAAGCTGGAGACAGCCCAATTGTCCATTCAGAATAGAATGAGTAAATCAGTGCAGCAGCAAGAATGAGGGATCTATAAGTGCTCAGCAGGAATGAGTCTCCCAAATGTAATATTGAGTGGAGGGAGCCAGACACAGAGGAGCTTATGCTGGAGTCCTTTTATGAAAGTCAACAGGCCATGCAGTGAATGATGTGAAGAGTCAGGAAGGGACTTCATATGGAAAAAAGCCAGAAGAGACAGAAGTGGGGCTGAGGGACTTAGAGGATGCTTTTATTCATTATTGGTACAATTTTTTAGCTAAGAAACAAAATTGATAAATCAGATCAAATTCAAATTAGGACCCTACCTGGTTTGGCTCAGTAGATAGAGCATCAGCCTATGGACTGAAGGGTCCCAGGTTTGATTCCAGTCAAGGACACATGCCCAGGTTGTGGGCTTAATACCCAGTAGGGGGCATGCAGGAGGCAGCTGATCAATAATTCTCTCATCATTGATGTTTCTCTCTCCCTCTTCCATCCTCTCTGAGCTCAATAAAAATATATTTTAAAAAAAATCCAAATTAGGTACTTGTGTTCACCAAATGTACAATTAAAAGAGCAAAAATGCAAGTCACAGTGGGAGGAGATATCTGTAAGACATGTAATTGACAGAAGGCTTGTATCCAGACTATGTAAAGAGCTCCTACAAATCAATGAGACAACCCCAATAGAAAAGTGTACAAGAGATTTGAACAAGAACTTCTCCAAAGAAGTAGCCAGTTAATCCCAGTAAATGAAAGGTTCTCACCCTCAGAGGTCATCATGGAAATACAACTTAGAGCCATGAGAGGCAACCACGATTCATTTAACAATGGTCGATTTGAGGCCCCAGCCGGTTTGGCTCAGTGGATAGAGTGTCAAGCCTGTGAACTGAAGGGTCCTGGGTTTGATTCTGGTCAAGGGCATGCCCGGGTTGCAGGCTTGATCCCCTGGAGGGAGCATGCAGGAGGCAGCCAATCATTGATTCTCTCATCATTGATATTTTTATCTTTCTCCTGCTTCCTTCCTCTCTGGAATCAGTTAAAATATATTTTTTAAAAAAAATGGCCAAAATCCACAGCTGATACACCAAGTGTTGGCAATACGTGGAAGCAGTGAGTTGTAAGTGGGTACAGCCACTTTGGAAACTGGCAGTATCTATTCACATTCAACACAGACACCTGTGATCCGCATTTCCACATGGAAATGCACATGTGTGCACCAGAATTCACATCCAGGAACAATCACAGCTTTATTTGTATTCACTCAAATGTGCACAGTGAAGTGGGCAAGTTGTGGGCAGCCAGTCTTCCAGTGGATGCTGTGCAGCAACAGGAGTGAGTAACTGCCACTACCTGTGAGGGTCCCTGACCCCTGGGCGCAGAGTGGGGAGACCCTCCAGTGGTTTGTGCGCAGCCAGTTCAAGGAGTCCTTTCTGGGATTACAGGCTGGTTTAATTGGGCAAATGGAGTGAGTGATCTATGAAGGAGTTTTCTGAGAAGCTGTTTATGTTAGTGGATTGTATTTTTTGTCAGTAATTCATCAGGTTACACTAGACCTGCTACACTTTAATAGGCAAAATTAATTTTAAAAAATAAAGAGAAAGTACCCAAAAAAGGATAAAGAAATACGCTAAAATGTCAACTGTGGTTAATGGTCCTTGGGTAAAGCTCATGGCAATTTTTTTCCTGTTCTTTTATATTTTCAAACTTTTTATATGTATTAATTTTTAAAAAGAAAATAAACTCTCATTTGGAAGGACCTTGGCTGCTTCCCCAGGACCTATTCACCTACTGCAGCAGCCCCTTCCCATCTTCCCGAGTCTAGACTGGCTGGGGAGGCTACCTGGGGCTCTGCTTTGACTCTCACTGTCCTGAAGCAGGTCCTGGGGAGTGATGTGGCTCTGCCTGAGTCCACTGGAAGGCACACTTGCTCTTCTCCTACCTCTTTCCACCTCCTCCTGCCTTGTGGCCAGTTTTGTTTTTGTAAGCAGTGTTTGGGAAATGCCTGGTGACCAGCAAGGTGTTCCAGTGCAGGGAATACGGGGAGGGGACGGGAGAGCAACGCTCATCAGGACAGAACATTATCCTGTAGGACAGCTGTCACCAAAATACAATTCCTTTTTTCCATGTGATCCAGGCAAATTTGAACCACCATTATTTCACCCGAACGTGTACCCTTCGGGCACTGTGTGCTTGTCCATCCTCGAGGAAGACAAGGACTGGAGGCCAGCCATCACAATTAAGCAGGTATGCAGCGTGAGGGCCTCATCTTAACCTTCCTTCAGGGCCAGCATTAGCCTTTGAACTACTGACCTCCCACCTTGCTTTGTTTTTCTCTTACACAGATCTTATTAGGAATACAAGAACTTCTAAATGAACCAAATATTCAAGATCCAGCTCAAGCAGAGGCCTACACAATTTACTGGTTAGTGATCTGGCCCCTCTTGCCGTGACCTCTCTCGTCAGTTTGCACAGCCTTTCCCAGAAGTCCCATCTAGGCTGCCTGTAGGAAGGGAAGCAATAGGCAAGCTGTGGGTGAGTGGGTAGTACTGACCCTCCCAGCATCCTAAGAGGGTGGCCTATATACAAGCTCACCTGGCAGCTTACTTGGGGTCAGTGCCGAAAAGGAGGGACTAAGTTGGCCAGGGAGGCTTCCGAGGAGGAGCTGTATGTGCAAAGGGCCTATGGTGGCAAGAATGGGTGGCCAGGGCTGGTGTGGCCAGAGCTATGTTGGTGGGGGTTGGCAGGAGGCAGTCACGTGACATGGGCTCCTATTGGACTACTTTGCCCCTGATGGGATATCGCCAGTCAAATCCTGTGCTCCTGGAGTCCGTTTCATCTCAGAGGGAAAGGTGTGGAGGAAGAGGCCACGGACTTCCCACTTCTACCTCCTTAGGCACAGCCTGGGTATGGCAACTCCAAGGGCATGGTCCACTAGGGAAGTGGCACTCCTCGGTGCTCTGGAAAAGAGGGCCTGGTATTTCTTAGTGTGAGCAATGGAGCTAAACCTGGTACGTGGGGCTGGCTGGGTGGACAGGGGAGGACCCTGGCCTTCCTGGCCAGCCTCCCCAGCTGGTCTGGGCAGGGTCTTGTTCCTTCCAAGGGGGTTGTTTCTGGAGTTGCAACCAGTAGGCGACTAAGCTGCTCAGGTGGCCTGAGTTCATCTCTAGAGAAGCACCCTTCCTTTTCCCCTCCCCCAAATGTCTTCAAGTTCCTGGGTCCGGCCCAATTTTGGCCTGGAACACCCCCTGGTGGCCAAGAGTGGCAAGCGGCTCCTGGGCAAGGTCTGTTTCTCCTCCCTACCTGGAGGAATTGCTTTAAGTGATTCTAGTGGAGCTGCCTTGAATTTATTTGGCTGCTGTGCAAGAGCAACTCCAAGAGTTCTTGTATCTTGACCCTTGAACTGGATGCTGTGTAGTTTTCACTGCAACATCTGCCTGCATTAGGGCATGTCAGCCTACGCCTCTGTAAATAGGGCCACTTGGGTCCTTCATATTTGAGCTGAGCCATTGCGATAAGCCACACGGCCCACAAAGCCCAAGTGTCTTCTTGCTGGCTTAGAACCTGCCAGGCCTGGGTGTGTGGCAGTGTGGGGGTGGTGCCTTGGGCGAGTTGTCCATGTGTGTTGGTGGCGCTCACTGTGTAGTTGTAGTCTTGCAGACTTGCAGCATGGGTTCAGCGGGCCACTGCTGTGTGCCAATGGCTGCTTCTAGTTGGTGCCTACTCAGGATTGGAGCATCCTTTCTGTACTACGGGTTCCTTATGTGCCAGATGGCATCATATACTACTTCACAGGAATGAGACATTACTTCTATATGCATCTGATTTAAAAGCACCTTTTGTGAAAAATGCTTAATCTCTTTTTTCAGATCTCTTGTGTTTTCTGAAGGTCACAGGGCATGTCCTACACTGGCAGGTGCTCTAGGGCAGACACCCTGTGCCAGACCTTGCTTGGTAAATGGCAGGGCTAGACTGGGCTACCTCTGCTATTACCTCCAGCTCCTTCCAGAGCCTTCCTGGTAGCTGCCTCCACCTTGGGGGTCTGGGCCCTTGGCCAGGGTGGAAGCACAGGAGTGCAAACTGCTCACAGCACAGCCTGGGTGGTAGAAGCTTGTCCTCTGGCCTTCACTCTTGGCTTTTGGCCAGGCGTGGTGCTGACACTGGCCTCCTGGGACTGTGTGCACCTGGGCACCATGCCAGCTCAGGGCAGGCTCCAGGCAAGTTTCTGCCTCTCCTGGTGCTGGCATTGCTGCCTTTCTTTCCTCAGAGAGACTAGAGAGGAGGTCTGGGGAACCAGGGCCTGTTGTCTGCACTGAGTTAAGCTAAGAGAAATTCTGTTGGCCCCTCTGTGCCTCAACCCTGGGGCCTGTGCCATGGGCAGGGACCAGTGCTCTGAAAGGCCATACTTGTTGCGAGCACAGCTTAGAAGGAGCCCTGGCTTTCATAGGGTATGAGTGCATGCACTATACCTGAGCTCCAAGGCGGGTTCCTGACCTGCCCCTGAAGTATGGGACGAGACCCCTGACCTAGAGTGTCAAGGAGCCTTGTTCATAAATATCATCATGTATCCAACGGCCTCGAGGTCACAGTGCTCCCCTAGTGGCAGCTGGATTCTGATGGCAAGTTTGTTGCACTTCCCTGGCCTAGGGCAGTGCCCACCAGCCCCCTTTCCTCAGCAGCTCATCTCATACTGGAGTCCCAGCTGAGGTCCTCCTCCTCCCACCAGAAAGTTGCTCCCACCTCCACACGTTCACACTAGGGACTGAGTCAGATGGGTTCATCAGATGTCTGTGTCTGTTATTGAAGACTAGATGAGCAATCGATATTTTCTCTCCAAAATGACTAATGCTGTTTCAAACAGAAGAGAGAAACCTGCTGGTCACTGGTTAGACTTGTGAACTTCCAGCCCAGGCTATTCTAACCTGTCTCTCTCTTGACCTCCTCAGCCAAAACAGAGTGGAATATGAGAAAAGGGTTCGAGCACAAGCCAAGAAGTTTGCACCCTCATAAGCAGCGACCTGCGGCAACATCAAAAGGAAGGGATTGGTTTGGCAAGAACTTGTTTACAACATTTGCAGATCTAGCGTTGCTCTATACAATTAATAGTCACCTAGGGGAGGTGGGCGGGCGCCATTTTCCATTTCCGCCACTGGTACACAGTTCTCCACTTGCTGAATTGCCCAGTTTTTCATACAGGGTCTCTTCCTTCAGTCTTTTGTATTTTGATTGTTATGTAAAACTTGCTTTTATTTTAATATTGATGTCAGTATTTCAACTGCTGTAAAATGATAAACTTTTATACTTCTATGAGTCCCTGAGGAGCTAGTTCCCTTTGCTCGCGGGTGCAGGCATGCTTCCCCTGTCAGAGCTTCACTACCCTCCAGCTGGCTGTATGAAAAGGAAATCGGCCTGTCCCCTTCCCTTGCGCCTCTGTCCTTCTCTCTGCAGAACCCGGGTTGTGTTGCTATAAGCCTCAGATCCAAAGTCAGCCAGCCTCTTGTTTTCGCATCACTTCCTTTGTGTTTATATGGCGTTTTGTCTGTGTTGCTGTTTAGAGTAAATAAACTGTTTATATAAAGGTTTTTGTTGCATTATTGTCATTAAAAGTATGAGGAGGCAGCCTCAGGGGGTGTCTCCCCACTCCCCTTCCACAGCTGCAGGCCCCACAGAGCACCGCCTTTGGCCCCAGCAGGTCTCGCTGCCTGTTCCTGGGTCCTGCGTGGCACCAGTCCTGGTCCTTTGTAAATAGTGCTGTGTACAGAGATGATGTGTGTCCGGGGTTTCTGTCCACCCCACCTGGGCCTTTGGGCTATAGAGCACTGGAGTTCAGATCTGGTCAAGTTGGAATTTGTGTCGAGACTCTTCTAAAGTGCGCTCTGCCTGAGCCATCAGGAGATGCCTAAACTCAGGCCAGGATGGCTGAGCCATGGCATGTAGCCTCACATCTGGCACTGCCCTTGGGCCTCTGCATGTAGCATCCTGGCCCTCCATGCTCACTGCATTAGTCCCCACCCCTGGTTGCAGGTAGTCTCAGGCACGGGGACACCCCTAGTGAGCAGCTCCGAGGGTCACTGTCGCATGTTCTTTCTGTTTCCTGAAACGCTATAAACCTGATAGCCCAAGGAGGCTGCTCTCCTCAGAAAGAACCCTGGAACATGAGCCCACAACGGATCTTCCAGGAGTCCTGAGTCCTGGCTCTGGGGAAATACGTACATGGAGACAGGAAGTGACAGAAGGGGACCTGGCCTCTGGGTCCCAGTGAGCACAGAGCTGACAAGTACAGAGGTCCAGAACTGGCCCTGTACGAGCCAGCCTCACCCTCCCACCCAAGGACCCTTGTCAGAACCAGGCTACCTGTGGTTCTGGCATACAGACTGAGGTGGGATGGTCCCTAGAGGGGTGAGAAACACAAGGAGAGCTGGTCAGCCAGGAAGGGGTGCTTCTGTTCACCCTAAGAAATGTGGCCCCCTCAGCTGACAGCATGGCCCAAGGGCCCAGTGCCTTGTTCACTTGCTTAGCTGGACATCTGTTGGGTTTCTGAGCTCTCGGTTTGATGTTCATGATTATTTCTAATGCAGAGGGTCTTATGCGGGGGGTGCACTGGGTCATATGTGTATAGCCCCTCCCAGAATGTCTTATTTTGTAATGACTGAATTACACTTAGTAATAGTTACACATGTATATGGTTAATATATATGGAAATGCAATATATTTTCTAGTTAAAGCATTCTAAAGTAATCGATGTTTCTAGCACATTGTCGTGACTTTGGCTAATGAAATGTCCTTTTGTGCCACAGTTCTTGGCTTAACAAAGATGTGAATCTTGTAACAGGAGAACTTGAAATGTGATCATTCTGTTTCTACTGTAAGGGAAGAGAGTGTGTTCCCAGCATGAGGCGCCTAATTAGTGAAGAATTGTGGGCAATAGATTAACCACTGTATCTAAGAATCCTCTAATTAAAACATTTCCACAAACTGCTGCCTGCAGGGTGTGTCCTTTTCCTACCCTCTCCCACACAGGCCACCCCCTGCTCGCTATTGCTGTGGTCAGGGAGTTCAGACCTCTCCACGGCCTCCAGTATTAGACCCTCAGTGATCCAGGGGTGGGGTGATGTCTCCTGGTGCTGTGGTCAGATCCCTCCTGTGCCCTCTGAGACCCTGGCATGGGCAGGCAAGGATGGCACACATCTGTGCTGGCCACAGGCCTTGTCCTGTGTCTTCATGGCCTGCTGGAACATGGTCTCCCAGCTGGGGATCTGGGGCTCTTCTTGTCACCTAGACGGACCTTCTCTGGGAGCAGGAGCCACCCTCACAGCCAAGGTGCACACAGGCTCTCAGTTCAGACCCTGATGGGGCCTCTGGGATATAATGTCCAGGACTGGTGGGGGCTTGGTCTGGCCATCGATGGGTGCAGAGCAAGGAGCCTGACCACAAGTGGGATGGGCCAGCTAGCCCTCAGACTCCATCTTCCCCGGGGTGACTGCTCAGAGGCTAGCTGTGGGTCCCCTGTCCTTCCTGGACTTTTGTCGGCTGGGCCAGTGCTGTGTCCTTATACCTGTCTGCCCACACAGGCCACATTGCTACCTGACCTGCCGGCCCAGGGCCTTCCCACATCAAGCCCTGCTATGAGCCGCCTCCAGTTTGAGACTGAAGACAAGTTGGCAGGTTGAAAATCCAGCATTGGTAGGGCTGACAGGTCTGAGTCAGCTTCTGCTAGGAGGCTGAGGGACACCTATGTGGCAGGGGCCCAGGAGACGCAGGCTTCCAGCACTGTGACCCCATCTGCAGAGACTGTGGGCCCCATGGGGTTGGAGCATCAGGGTCCCATCCTCCCTGCTGCCCCTAAGCCCCACAACTGGCTCCAGCAGTTTGGCCCACAGTTAGGCCGTTTTCCCTGATCTAGAAGAAAATAAAGCAGTAAAGACACAGAGTACAGACCCGGCTTCCTCCTGGGCTCTGCCCTTCCAGGTGCCCACCCACCCCTTCTTCCAGGATGCCCTCCTGCAGAAAGGTCAGCTGGATGCTCATCCTGCCCCTTCCATTCCTCCAAGGAGGAAGGACTTGGAGCCCCCAGAGCCGGGGACCAGGGCATCTCAGCCCTCAGTGCAAAGAATGATGCCTGTTCTGTGAAGGAGCCAGTGCTGGGTCCACATTTAGTTCCATCTCCTGATACTGCCCTGCCCACAAAATGTGAGTGCGGGAGGTGCTCTTGCTGGGAGTCACACACCTGCTCCTGGGCCAGAAGCTGGCAGGAAGGCCAGCGGACAGACAGTAGATGGTGCTCTGCTTCCATGTCCCAGGCCTGGCACAGATTGCACCTGTGCAGGTACTGGCACCAATAGGACCCCACTGAGCTGCTGGCGACTGCGCCCAGGAAGCAGCATCTCAGGGAGGGGGCCATTTGGGCCAGACCTCTTTCCACCTAGAGCCACCTCTGCTGGCAGAACCACTCACAATGGCCCAGGCAATGGAACAGATTCCTGCAGTCCTCAGGGTCCTGCCACAAGGATAGGCAGGAACCCTGCCCCAGTCCCATTTCCTGCCTCTGTTTGGTCCTGGACTGGTGCTGAGGTTCAGAGGGTCATGGGAGGACCCTGACTGCCAGGACGCCAAGCCTGCAATTCCTAGGGCTGTCCCCAGAGTGTGAGCTGGTGGCTTATTTAAGCCTGTGGTGGTGGGGTGGACTCACAGGTGTCCTCATCTATGCCAGCCACCCTTCCCCTGCTCTGCCTTGGCCTTCAGAGTGCTTATCTAGAGCCCTGTGTTTTTCTCCTAGCCCTAAGAGGGAAAGCCACACACACACACACACACACACATGCCTGACAAGCCCTTTCCTCTCAGAAGCCCGGAGGGTATGACCCTCACGCCCCCACCAGCTCCACAGAGCCCAGACCTCTAGGCAGAATGTGCCCTAACACCTGCTGTGATGTGACCCTTTCTCCCTACTCCCCTCACCATCTCCAAAGCAGGGCAACTGGCTCTGCTGCTCAGAACCACTGTCTGGTCTGGGGCAGAGAAGCCAGGGTGACACTGACTCAGGTGGGCCTGACTTCAGCCTCAGAATAGGTGGGGAGAATGAAGGGATCAGCTACAAAGGGACCATCGCTCCAGCCCCTGGAAGTGTGTGGAGGGAAGTCCTAGGGCTCATCCTTATCTAGGGCAACAGGCTCAGGGCTAAGCCTGGGACCCAGCCTGTTGCTGTGTGGCCTAGACAAGCCCTTTCCCCTCTCTGGGCCTCAGTTCACTTATCTACAGAGAATGGTGATGAAGTCTCCTGGGGCCTTCTGCCATCTGGCTAATTAATTTCAGGGCTGGTGCCTCTGATGCCACTGGCCCCACCCCTGAATCCCCCAGGGCATGGGTGGGTGGTGCAAGCAGGGGCCTCCTCCCCTAGCAGCAGCCCCTCCTAACTTCCTGTTTACAGTCGCGCCAGAGTTCTTCCTCCCAAGCCGTTATGATCACCATGGCAACCGGACTGGTGTTTGTTCCAACAGGTTGATAGAATCTGACACAAAATTACAGGGGTGGGGGCACCAGTTCCAAGATCCTGGCTCAGGACCTGCCAGTCCCCCAGGGAAGGATAAGCTGTCCTCATGCTGATGGCTGTACCCTGAAGGAAGCCCAGTAGCAGCTGGTGGCACAGAGGCTGGGCCCCCTCTCCTGCTTCCATGACTCATCTCTGTCCCAAGCAGTCCATGCATATCCTGAACAGCCTCTGCCCTCATCTGCCTGGCTGTGCTGGGGATGGAAGTAGGGCCTCGGGACAGAGCTCATCAGAAAACCTAACCTGCAATTCTGTTACCCCACCCTTCAGTGCAGTTTCTAATACCCTGTACTGCGAGCTCTCTCTCTCTCTCTCTCTCTCTCTCTCTC
>JAAGEH010002525.1:2551609-2779698 GCA_011751065.1 Lasiurus cinereus
CGCGGTAGTTCTTGGTTTCATCCTACAAGGATGGGTGGGTATATGGCAGCGTGGTTGAGTCTGGATCTGGAATTGTGACAGGTGATAGCCCCATCAGAGAGAGGCCCACCCCACCCCTGTGTAAGGGGAAAAGCACCCTGTAAGTGGGCGATTCGCTGAAAGATGCAGTGGTTAAGGTTGGTGCCTCCCTACGTGGAGCTAAGCTTTGGAGCCCTGTTACTCCAACCCTGGGACCTCCCTTCAGCTTGCCTGACCCCTGGCCTTTCTAGCGAGAGCTGTCCTTGCCTCTGAGCCTGAACTGTGGGGTCCAGGCTTGTGTTTCTGCCCTCTTGGGTGACAACTCCAAGTCTCTGTCTGATCCCCAAGGACAAGGTGCTGTGAGGATCCAGCGGGGTGAGCCAAAAGCAGGCCTGGGATCCAGGGACCCTGTGCACCTCAGGGACAGAACCTCTGCACAGCCCCCAGGGTTCTCCAGGGTGGCCCAGATGCCCGTCAGCACTGGAGCTTATCGAAATGCAAATGGCCCACCCCGACCCAGACTTTTGGAATCAGTAGCTTTGGGGTGGGCCAGCAATCTGAGTTAACAAGCTCCCCAGGTGACTGCGGTCAAGTTTCAGAATGCTGTGTGGATATGGAGTGGGGAGCCCAAAAGTGGACCCTAAAAGTGGGCTGGGAAATGCGCAGATGGGGTCCAGCTCAGGCCCTGAGGTTCCACAGGCTGTGTGACCAGGACTGTGGCTCAACCTGGGGTGCATGGGGCCTCATCTGGACCATGGGGACGATCCCCTCAACAGGTAGTCAAGGTCGTGGTGGGGTATCCTGGGTTGATGACTGCAGCACCCTTGCCCCTGGTGTGGACTCTTCCTCTTGAGAGGAGGGAGCTGCGAGGCCCGAGGTGACAAGGTCCCCAGACCCAGGCCTGCTCCAGGTTGCCACCGGGGACAGCGCCGGGCTGGAGGATGACTCTGGAGGCGCTGCACAGCCCTTCCCCAAAAGTCTCTGGTTCGGTTTCGGAGACTCTGGCCTCGGGAGGGGCTCCTGACGCAGAGCTGAGCCTGCTTTCAGGTCGGCACCAACCGGTGGGTTGACTGACAGCTCTGCGCCCCATCCCTGGGGGAGGGAGCTCCCTGGCCCGGCGCTGGGAGAGCAGGGACCCTCGTCCGGCCTCCTCACCGTAGGGCACGCGGCGGTGCGCGGGAAGGGGAGGGGGCCGGCGGGGGTGGGCCCGCGGGGGCGGGGCGAGCAGGCCAGGTCCCGCCCCCACCCCCGGCCGCAGCCGCGGTGGGTCAGCTGCGCTCAGTCGTAGGCGCGCCTGGCTGCGAGCGGTCGCTGTCCAGGGCGTCCCGGAGTGTCCGTGTGAGAAGGGGGCCCTCAGGGACCCCATCCCCACCCGCAGGACCCCAAGCCCACGGTGAGTGTTGCGACTCCATCTCGCGCCGTCGAAGCTTGGCCGGCGCCCACCCTGATGGACCCGGGACGCCCACCCCCTCACTCCTGCGTGGGTGCCTCCCGGCAGCACCGAGGCCCCCAGCGGCGGGCGGCGGGGGTCGCCAAGACTCGGCCCCGGGCCCGGGGAAACTGAGGCCCGTGCGAGTGCGCCCTCCCCTGGGAGCACGGCAGCGGGAGGGGTCGGGGGAAGGGGCGGCCGAGCAGTCTGTCGCGGGGTGGCGTCTGGCTGAGGACCCTGAAGACGCTTCGCGGTGTTTCCCAGGCAACCGGCGGGTGAGGAAGACGCACGCCCCAGCACACGGTCCCTCCACCCTCTCACGATCCTCGCAGGACCCTGGCCTCCCCGAAATCCGCGTCAGTGGGGCCCCCTGCCCATCTCCTTCACCTACTCAAGGGTGCTAGGGGGTTAAAAATACACATACTCATCTGATCATTGCCCGAGCTTCCTGGACCACCGGCCCTCCATTGGGGGGAAGACCCCGACAGAACTGGTGGGGGCCCGGCTCTCGTGGGCAGTACGGAGGGGGTCGGGAGGGAGGGGTCAGTGAGAGAAGTGGGGGGTGGGCGGATGTTGCATGGAGAACGTTGCGTCGCAACAGGTGAGTAAGGACCGGTAAGAGGGGACCTCGAAAGAATATCGGGGTAAAATTTTTTCCTGCGTTCATTCCAGAAGCATCTAGCTACCTTTGACAGCTGGTCTCAGGCTTCATGGAGCTCTAAGAACACCTGCAGAGCTGGTTAAAATTCATACCCTCCTGCTCGTACCCCCCCCTCCCCGCCCCAGGGACTAGGTTGGGATGAGACCCCAGGGAGCAGCTTTTGTAATGGGTATTGCCCTTGGGTGGTGCAGGGTAGCACTGTCAACTCACTGAGGCCCTCGAGAAATGGGAGCCAGGATTCAACCAAAAAGAGGGAAAGGGGTAGAAGGGGCCGGGCTGGAAAGAGAAGGCAAGAAGATGGCGTGGAGAACTAGCATGTGAGGCCAGACATCCTGCACTCCCCACCCCCACCCCCAAGTTGCCAGGGACCTGGTTACTGTGAGAAGGGCATCCAGTGCTCAGAAGGTGTTCACTCCCCCTGAGGATGCCCAGCTGGGGACACTGACTGAGGCTTTTCAGTTCAACTCAGCTGCCCCAGACTCACCTGCCTCAGAACCACTGAGAGGCTAGCAGAGAGAGCCTGGCTTGGAGCCTTGAGTTTGAATCCTGGCTCTGAGCAAGTCACCCCAGACCTGGGCTGTAAAATGGGGCATCCACTTTGCAGAATTGTCATTTTCCTTCAACCCGGGTCTTGAAGACAGCCAGGGAACACAGCAGACCTGAACATTTGGCTTGGCCCAGGGCCAACATGGCTGGCCTCAGTTTGCTGGTTAGACCAGGGGGAACTGTGATTCTGACCCTGTTGCCTGGGCACTAGCAGGGATGTTCTGTGCTGCTGTCCAGGTCCCATTGGGGCCCATCACACAGGTAGAGGGCTCTGTAGCTCTGTGCCAGGCTCACTCCTGCCCCATATGAGCTGAGGGGCCTTGGCAGCCAGCGAGTGCTTTCTAGGGGGGTGGCCACAGGCCCACTGTTGAAGCTCTGGGTGAGGTGCTGGTTGGCTCCCAGGGCCAAGGCTGTTGGGTGCCACGAGATCATCACCTGCCCAGGCAGCCCAGGATCCCAGTGGAACCTGTGGAGTCTCTGAGCACTCAGAATGTGCCATCACTCCCAGACACCTGTGTCCAAACACCACTGTTGCCCCATCTTGGCAAAAGGCGAAGGGAGAAAGAAGGTACCGGTCAGAGGAGAGGTAGGGTGGCCCACCTAGTCCCTGGGACTCAGGATGTGCCAGGAGCTAAGTGCTTGGAACCAGAAACCAGCGGGACCTGGCTCCCCCTCAGGCTACCTGCCGGCTCTGTGGCCTTGGCAGTTTCCTAAGCTGGGGTCTCAGTTTCCTCATCCAGATGAGGGGAACAGAGCATCATGCCTCTCCAGGGCTGAGCATTATGCAATGAGATGCTGAGTGGAAAATACAGGTAGGGTGCTCCCCACCATCACCTTGGACATTCGGGTTCCCACGACCCCTCCATCCCTGCAGCTCAGGCCACCGGGCTCCTGCGTCACGTTTGTCTGTGAGATGTAGAGCCCCTGTAGCCCCTGTCACATGCAGACACAGCAGCTGGCGGTTGCCGTGGCAACGGCTCAAGCAGCGGCTGCTACTCCGGCTTTGGGGGCTGCAGAGGGAGCAGCCCCTTCCACTCAAGTGAAAATGACAGTGGCCCTCTGCCCAGGCTTAGACCAAGTGACTCGGCACGTCCAACGTGGGGGGTGATCTCCCGGGCCTCTGCCCTCCCAAGCCCCTGCCTCTGGTGGCCATTATCGTGCCAGCCATCTCTTTCCCAGAGGTGCCCTCTCCTCCTGCCTCAGGCTGTTCCCAGGATCATGGCTTCTGTTGGTTTTTGGTTAAGTAGCCGTTGCTAAATCTGTTCTACAATGCTTATTGGGGAGTGTACAGCATTGCTGCTGAACTAATGAAGGAACAGATGACCAGAAGGCACAGCCATGCTCTCTGCCCGCAGGCACCCACCATGTCCACCTTGCTGGAGATCAAGAGCAGTGTGCTCAGGCAGGTGCAGGTCTGCCCATCCTTCCGCCGGAGGACTGAGGAGGAGCCGGGGAGCGCCAGTGCTGACCCACAGGAGCCTGCCACTGGGGCCTGGTGGGTGCCCCGTGGCCCAAAGGGAGCCTACGAGGGTCTGTACCCAAGAACATGGGGTGCCCTGTGGATATCATGCTGTGCCCCAAGGCATGCCTTTAGTCATGTGGGCTGGTGGCTGGTCCTGAGCCGGCAGTGTGTGCTGTGAGCCCTGAGCTTTGGGGAGGGTCTGTTGATCCCAAGCTTGTCCTTTCTCTGCAGGAAACCAGGGGATGGGGTGGAGTTCTTCACCCAGATGCGCCTCATCCTGAAGAAGGGGGAAGGCAGACGGAGCCTGCCATGCCCTGAGGTGAGGATGGTTTGGGATACTGCTGTGTAGCATGGGGGGTGGGGGGGGCATTGTGCCAGTCCTCCTCACCTGTCCCCTTCACATCTGGCCTCCATCCCTCCATTCCCTCTCTGGGTCACCCCCCACTCAGCCAGCCACAGGACCCCCACCTTCAGAGATATTCACCCCAGCACCTTCTCTTAGGTCCTATTGCGCAGCAACTCACCAGCCCCCACTGAGCCTGTGGACCCCAACCGTGGCCTGAGAGCCCTGACCCAGGAGGAGGTAAGAGGGATGAGGTTCTGGCCCTAGGGTGAGGCTGTGAGCACCTATTGTGTGCCAGGCTCAGAGTCTGGGACTCGGTGGACAGTAAAGGTGTCTGGGGTGGTGGGCCAGGCCTCTTCATGCAAGTGAATAAGGGCAGGGGTGAGGGATGAGTAGGAGTCCCCAGCAGAGGGCAAAGGCTCTGAGGCAGGGAGTGGATCTCTGCCACAGGAGCCTAAAGGGAGACAGGGGTGTGGTAGCAAGGGACTCAGAGTATGCTCCCCACAACACCCACAGGTAGAGATGCTCTATGAGGAAGCCTTGTACACCGTCCTCTATCGAGCAGGAACCATGGGCCCCGACCAAGTGGATGACCAGGAGGCCCTACTGAGCTACCTTCAGCAGGTGAGCCCCATTGAAAAGGAATGGGACCACTGCCCACCGCCAACATCACTATCAATCACCTGAACAACACACAAATGTGCACCGTGTACACAACATACACATATGTGTGTGTGCACGGACAGACACACATACAGGCTGACTGGCACACCTGAAGGATGGACACACACACACACAGAAGGGTAGAAAGAAGGACAGGCAGACACATCTTTCCTCTCACCTGTGTGCTGCCCCCACCCATGTCACTTGCAGACAGGCATCCCTGTCTGGGGCCATGTCTGAGGCCCCACGGTGCTGGCCAGCCTTGCTTTGGGGGTCAGGTGGGCCCTCACACCTGCCTGCCCTCCACAGGTGTTTGGCACCAGCTCTGAGGAGCATGCAGAGGCCATTGAGAGTGTGAAGAAGGCCAAGGTGAGGCTGGCACCTGTCTGTGCAGAGCTGACAGCCACGTGCCCATGTTCAAGGATTTGGGTGGAGGGCACAGGGTAGGGCTGAACCCCTAGAGGCTCCTCAGCACCTCACTGCCCACAGGCTCCCACATATGCCCTGAAAGTGTCCGTCATACGTGCCAAGAACCTACTGGCCAAAGACCCCAATGGTGAGTGAGGACTGGCCCGGACGTGTTAGCTGCTCCCAAATCTCTTTACCATGGAGAAGAGGAGGGCCTGTGATCAGGGACTGAGGCTCCTGCTGTGTCCCAGGCTTCAGTGACCCGTACTGCATGCTGGGCATCCTGTCAGCCTCGGGCACCCCACGGGAGCCAGGCCCGCACAAGGAGCAGCGCTTCAGCTTCCGAAAGGGTGCCAAGCGTGGCAGCCCGCTGCCAGCTAAGTGCATCCAGGTCACCGAGGTCAAGAGCAGCACCCTGAACCCTGTCTGGAAGGAGCACTTCCTCTTGTAAGTTCCCTCATCCAGCAGATGGTCAGGAAGGCATGGCCTGCAATGCCAGCCCAGCCCTGGGGTTTCCGGGGGTGGCTGTGACCAGTGCCCACCTAGGAAACCAGGGTGGCTTCATATGCCCACTTGTGAGGGGGGAAGCTAAGTCTCAGAGAGATTCGTGTCCTGGGGGCCATACGGCCTGTCATGGACTCTTCCCCGTGTCTCCTAAAATGGTCCCTGCCCAGCCCTGGGCAGGCCCTCACAGATATTTCTATTTTCCTTGTAGTGAGATTGAGGATGTCAGCACGGACCAGCTGCATCTAGACATCTGGTATAGACCCTGTGCCCTGCAGGCAGGGGGTGTGGGTGCCTCTGGGCTGAGTGTAGTGGGAGGGGCCACTCAGGGATGGGCTCCACAAGCCAGGTGCCCCTCTTCCTCAGGGACCATGACGATGATGTGTCCCTGGTGGAGGCATGCAGGAAGCTCAATGAAGTCATCGGCCTGAAGGGCATGAGCAGGTACAGCAGGTGGGACCCTTGCGCCCTCCCAGTGGTGGTGGCTCCCCAGAGACCACATGTGTGATGCCTGCCCTGCTGTGCTCAGGTATTTCAAACAGATTGTCAAGTCAGCCCGTGCAAATGGGAAGGCCGGGCCCACAGAGGACCACACTGATGACTTCCTGGGGTGCCTCAACATACCCATCTGGGTGAGTGGGTGCAGGGACTTCACTCACTGAACACCTGCTTGAGGGTGCCTCGGCTCCTGGCGTGCTGCCAGTGGCTGTGTCCTGTAATCCCCACGATTCTTCCATCCTTTTTGGGCCATGGGGGAAAACTTCACTGAAGGGCGCACAGGCCCAGTCTCCTTGGGACTCTGTCCGGGCACCCCCGAGTGCTCACTCAGTGCTAGTCACCCCAGTCCACTGGGAAGCGTGGAGGCCTGTGTTCTCCCCAAGGCCCCACAGCATCTGAGAAATGGCCAGTCTGAATGCCCTTCCTGCAGGAGGTGCCTGTGGCTGGCGAGGATCGATGGTTTAAGCTGGAACCACGCTCCAGTGCCTCCCGCGTGCAGGGAGACTGCCAGCTAGTGCTCAAGCTGATCACCACGCAGGTGGGGAGCCGTGGGGACCCCGGCCCTGTACCCCAGCCCATGGCTCCGGCATCTGATGAAGGGCCCTGTGTTCCAGAGGGATACCGGCATGAGCCAGCGTGGGCGGTCGGGCTTCCTGTCCTACCTGCTGCTGCTCAGTCGGCTGCTGCAGTTCGAGCACCGAGCCGAGGAGGTAGAGGCGCCCTCGGGTCCCCGCGGCAGCTGGGCACAGCCTGGGGAAGGCAAGCGGGAGGGAATGGGAGTCTCTCACCTCCACCCACGTCCAGTCCCTCCCCCAGCCCAACTCCAGCAGCTGGCGGGGCGAGCTCAGCGCGCCGGCGGCCACTGTGCTCTGCCTGCACGGCGCTCAAAGCAACCTGTCCGCTCTGCAACTGGCGGTGCTGTGAGTGGGCGGGGCGCACGACGGTGGGCGGGGCGATTGCCTTGGTTGGGCGGGGCACGAGCAGGCTATTCCCGTGAGTGGGCGGGGCTCTTGGACGTGGGGCCCTGCCAACGACACCGCTGCCCTGGCTCTGGGCTGGGGTCCCCCACAGGCACTGGCAGGTCAGCAGCCGCCACCATCAGACCTGCACCCTGGACTACGGCTACCTGCTGGGGCTGCTGGAGGACATGCAGGCGCACTGGGAAGAGGCGGCCTCACTGCCCCAGGAGCAGGTGGACCTGGCCGTGCGGCCTGAATATGCTCTTGGAGGGCGTGCTGTGGGCCTGTTCGGGGTGGGGCAGGCAGTGAGGGGCCGTCCTCTCTTCGTCGGGTTCGTGGCCCGCGAGGGAGTTGATTGGGAAAGAGCAAGTGGTGTGCAATACTGCGATAGGGAGGTGTTGGCAGAGGGTCTTGCCTATGAGCAGGTGAACAGCAGAGGGAGTTCTGGGCGCTGCAGATACAGCAGAGGGAACAGCGGGTGGTGCAAAGGCGAGGCCGTCGGTGCCGCTAGGGGAGGCTGTGGAGGGCAGCAGGATGAAGTCAATCGGGCTGGAGGCTGCTCCTCAGGGCAAAGCTTTGCTCTCTCGCTGGCCAGCCGCGGGGGAGGACCCGAGGGATCAGCTCTAAAAGGCCTTGTGCCCCCAGGAGGAGAGCCTGGCCGACAGCTTCTCTGCCTTCTCCGAGTTCGCGCTGCGGCTGCTGCGCCAGCTCCGGGACTACTTCCCTGCCACCAACAGCACAGCCATACGTCGCCTGGAGCTGCTGCTGAAGTGGGTGCAGCTGCTGGCACCGGTGAGGTAGGGGACCAGGTAGGGCAGCCACCAGTCAGCTGTCGCTCCTCAACCAGGTGTCTGGACAAGCTGCAGCTCTTCCAGCCTTCCTTTGAAGTCTGCCCCTTCGAGACGGAGCTAAACACAGACATCACTGCTGCCCTGAAAGTGCGTCTGTTAGCCTGGTCAGGGCTAACTGCCTCGCCCCGCCCCTGCCCAGCACCTCTCCGCTGCCAATGCCCCACCCTCTGGCCCTGATCCGCTGTAACCCAGGCCCTCTGCCCTTCTGCTTCTCCCCTCCCCATACTGCCTCCATGGCTTTCCTTGCAGAGAGGAAACCGGGAATGGTATGACAGTCTCCTGAACGCCAAGAGTCCTCGCGAGCAGGTACAGCTCAAAGAGGGTATGGCCATGGGGGAGGGAGGGGGCAGGAGGGCGCAGGCCAAAAGGTCAGTGTGAACAGTGTGAACCCTACTTCCTTGCAGCCGGGACTGCAGCGACTTGCCGGGCTCGTTGAGCTGGTTGACGCCATCTATGCGGACCTGCAGTCCTGCTACAGCGTCTATGCCAGCCTCTTCCACAGGTGGCGCCCAGGGCTCTTCCTGCCGCCCCTGCCCCAGCCCCTCAAGTGCTGCCACTGGGGCCAGGCGCCAGGGGTGAGCAGGTGTCTGAGGTGTGTCTTTTGCAGCATCATCAAGATCGACTTCTTCACCCTCACCTTCCGGCAGCTGGAGCGCCTGGTGAGCAGGGGGATGGGAGAGGCTTTCTGGCGGGAAAGGGTCTGGTTTTCTTGCTGCTGGCAGCTTGACTCCACGTTTCTGGGCAGGTAGCTGAGGAGGTGTGGGTACTGACGGAGGACTTGAGCTCCAAAATGAGCCTCGAGGTGGCATCCCAGCTCTTTGAGCTCTACCTGTCCCTGGCAGACATCCAGCGCTTTTGGAGCAGTATCTTGGGCCGGTGGGTGTCCTGTCCCTTACCTCTCCCTTTCCCCCTCCATCACCTACCCCCTCCCTCCTTGCACCTTTCCCCTCCCTCACCTGCCCCTCTCCCGTGTTCTCTAGTTTCCTCTAGGAGGGCTCTGGAACAGGAGGCTCTCATGGGCACTCCTTAGGTCAGGGGCCCTAGGCCATGCTGGCTCGGGTTGCCTGAGGTGGGCGTGCTTTGACTGGCTGGCCTCCTGCTGCAGGGACAGCCGCTCCCTGGCCCTGGTCGGCATCCACGTCCCATTCCTACCTGCCGTGAAGCTTTGGCTGCAGGTGCTGCGGGACCAGGCCAAATGGAGGCTTCAGGGAGCTGTTGATGTGGACACAGTGAGTGAGCACTTAGCTCGAGGGTACTGGGACCCATCCAGGGCCCCCCAAAACCCAGGCTGCCTTTCGCCTTTCTAGCTGGAGCCTATGGAGAACTCCAAGCACAGCAGCTCTGTAGCCACTGCAAGTCTCTGCTTCAGCCACATCCAGGAGCTGTGGACCTGCTTAGCATGGCCAGACCCTGTCCAGGCCCAGGGGCTGGGCACCCAGCTTAGCCAGGTGGGAACTACAGCCCAAGAATAGGTCAGGCTCCGCAGGGGAAGCAGGGCCAGATGTGGCCACAGCTCTAGCGCCTCTGTGTCCTACCAGGACCTGTGTGAGGCTGCCCTCTTCTATACTCAGCTACTGCGGAAG
Organism: Lasiurus cinereus; assembly: GCA_011751065.1. Lineage (NCBI taxonomy): Eukaryota > Metazoa > Chordata > Mammalia > Chiroptera > Vespertilionidae > Lasiurus > Lasiurus cinereus. The sequence continues at coordinate 2,561,535 of JAAGEH010002525.1, forward strand.
AAGGTGGACACTCAACCCAGGGCCTCAGGCGAGGCAGTGAGTGAGCCGGTGAGTGGGCTGGTAGGCAGGTGGATGGGGGTAGGTGGTGGGTGGGGTCACCATATGACCACAGAATCACGAACCTCCCCCCCCCCCCCCGATACACACAATCTGCACCTCTCTCCAGCTCTGCGTGGTCCTCAACAATGTGGAGCTCCTGCGCCGGGCTGTTGGCCAGGCACTACGAGGCCTGGCATGGCCAGAGGGGGCCTCGGGGCTCACAGGAGGGCTCCCGCGCGCTCTGCTCAACTGCACACAGGCCCTGGACGAGGACCTGCAGCGGGAGGCCTGCACTGTGACTGCGCACCTGACCTCCAAGGTGGGCAAGGAAGGTGGGATAGGGACCTGGCTCCCCCTCTACCCCCACTCCCCTCCGGGCTGAGCACTGCTCTCCCTCAGATGGTGGGTGACATCAGAAAGTATGTGCAGCACATCAGCCTCTCACCTGACTCCATCCAGAACGACGAGGTGAGTGCTTGGCCAGCTGAGGGCTCAGCTTGGTGGGGAGTGGTTGTGTGGTGGAACCCAGGTGCAGTCTGGCCCTGAGGACCCTCCCCACAGGCTGTCGCCCCACTCATGAAATACCTAGATGAGAAGCTGGCCCTGCTGAACACCTTGCTGGTGAAGGAGAACCTGAACAGGTATGGTCTGGGCCGGGTGGAGCAGGGCAGGCCAGGGTCCAGTCACAGATGCTGTGTCCCTGCAGGGTGCTGGAGGCCCTCTGGGAGCTGCTTTTGCAGGCCATTCTGCAGGCACTGGGCACCAACCTTGATGTCTCTTCTGACTTCTACAGCCGCTTCCACTTCACATTGGAGGTAGGACCTTGTGCAGGTGCCACTCTGCTGGGCTGCAGGGGGAAAGGCTGTTGCCCTCCCCTGGACCCCGCTGCCCCAGGCCAAGATGCACTGGCTTGCCAAGTCTGGACCACTCTTTCTCTAAGCCCCCACCAGGGCATTTCCTCCTTGCCAGCCCACTTGGCTCAGCATCACCTGCACTACCTGTTAAAGCAGTGCCTGGCCTCAGACACCAGCATTTCTCCAAGCTTCTGGGGGCTTTTGCTATGCCCCTGGCATAACAGGTTGCTCTGCCTGGGCTCCCAAGATCCTGGTGCTATGCAAACTGAAGGCTCCACCTGTCTTGGTCCTCTGTCCCCAGCACACGCCACAATCTGACATCTCTTCCTTCTTGCCCTGCCCTAGGCCCTGGTCACTTTCTTCCACGCAGATGGACAGGGTCTGCCCTTGGAGAACCTGAGGGATGGAAGTTATAAGGTGAGGCCTAACCTGGGCCACTAGCCCCCGTGCCTTCAGGGAGGAGTTGGCGTCCACCTTCTCTCCTCTCTCTGCAGAGGCTGGAGGAGGAGCTGCGCCTACACAAGTGCTCCACCCGCGAGTGCATTGAGCAGTATTACCTGGACAAACTCAAGCAGGTACGTGGTCCAGGAGTGGGCACATGGCCTCACCCGAGCCCATGCTGAGCTCACAGGCCCACCGGCCTTCTTGCAGAGGTCACTAGAGCATAACCGGTGCGGGCGCCTGAGTGTGCGCTGCTACTATGAGGCAGCTGAGCAGCGGCTGGTGGTGGAAGTACTGCACGCTGCTGACCTGCTTCCCCTGGATGCTAATGGTAAGGGACAGAGGCATGGCTAGGTGGGTCAGGCCAGTGGGATGGTGGCAGTCTGCTCACAGCTCTGTCCCCCAGGTCTGAGTGACCCCTTTGTGATCGTGGAGCTGGTCCCACCGCACTTTTTCCCGCTGGTCCACAGCCAGAGGACCCAGGTCAAAAGCCGGACACTGCACCCGGTGTATGATGAACTCTTCTACTTGTGAGTGTTGCCCCGCCTGCCCAACGCCCAGCCAAGCAGGGAGCAGGGCTCTAGGTGACCCCTCTGCCTCCTGCAGCTCTGTGCCGGCAGAGGTGTGCCGCCGTCGTGGCGCCTGCGTGCTCTTCACGGTCATGGATCACGACTGGCTGTCCACCAACGACTTTGCAGGGGAGGCAGCTCTTGGCTTGGGCAGCATCAGCGGCATTTTGCGGCCCCAGGTCGGGGGGAGCACAAGGACTGGGCAGCCCATCACCCTGCACCTGCGCCGGCCCAGAGCCCAGGGTAAGTGGGGAACCAGGGGACAGAGGGGCTAAGGGCTGGCAGGGCCTGATGCTGCCCCTGCTCTCCTGTCTGCAGTGAGGTCTGCACTAAGGATGCTGGAGGGCCGTACCAACAGGGAGGCACAGGAGTTCGTCAAGCGGCTCAGGGAGCTAGAGAAATTCATGGAGGCGGACCCATGAGACCCCTGCAGCTGGGAGCCCCAGAACCCTCCCCCGCAAGTCCCCACGGTGTCATCTCACCCTCTGACCAGCTTAGTGCAGCCAGGGCTGTGGTGCCCCCTCCCCTGCTATACAGCGTTCATACTATCGCTGGGTCCCCCAGCTCCTGTCTGCCCTGGTGTGTCCATGTGGTATGTGCTGTGAACTCCCTGTACCCAGCAAGCACCCCCCTAACCCTATATGTGGGTGGCTAACTTGGCGGGGCCTGGCCAGCAGCTACCCCCTGGACAGAGAATACAGAAAGCGTGGCCACCAGGTGAGCTTCCCCACCTGCTTCCTGGGGGTTCCATTGCCCACAGGCATTCAATTCGCCGGGAGGAGGGGCTTTGCTCCCTAGGGGACATTAGGTCATGTTTGGAGACATTTTTATTTGTCACACCTGGAGGTTGAAGGGGATGCTTCTGGTACCAGGCAGGGATAACACACACAGCAAGGTCTAAGTGGACACAGTTCAGGGATTCTGCTTAATATTCTGCAATAAACCAGACAGTATTCTCCCCAACTAAGAATGGTACATCCCCAATGTCACCAGTGTTGCAGCAGAGTTGTCTTAGAAGCTGGGGTTGGGGGGAAGGCGCTCACCAGGCTGAGAGGCAGGAAGTCAGGAAGGCCAGGGTTTGAGCCTGAACCCAAACCTTGGAGTGAAGCAGCTCCCAGGGCACCAGGTGGAAGGAGAAAGTGACAGCCACAGTGTTCTCAGCTTCTCTGCGCTCCAAGACCCCCCTCCCACGAAGGGCATGTGGAGGTTTGTTAAGAATATCCTAGATCTCCAGCGCCCCACCTGGATCCTAGGCCCAGGAAAGGGTCCCTTGAATCACTCTATGAGGCTGGAGGGTCAGTGTAAGGGGCTCCACGCTGGCTTCTGCTTTCACATACATGTTCGCGCCCACACAAGACCTACTTCATGGCCCGCCATCCCCACTGTCCAGACCTTTCCAGTCAGGGTCTGCCTCGCTAGAGACTGACAGTTCCCCCAAGCGCCCAGGCCAAGTACAAAGAAACAGAGGCTCACGAAGTCTCCCTGCCTGCAGCTTCATTAGGGACTCTGAGGCAGGACCCAGAGCAAGGCTATGATAGAAGCTTTGGGAGAGAACCCGACAGCCCAGTGCTGCTCGTAGATGCAATGAGCCAGGACCGCCAGGCCTGTCGTTGTTCCCACCTGTTCCGCTGCCGTCTCTAGGTTTCCTCATAACTCTGCCTTGAAAAAATACACATCTGGAACCTTCAGTCTCTCTGCCGTTTCTTGATTCCTTTCCAAACCTCAGCAGGGGCCCTAGCCTCTGACCCCTGCTCCCGAGTTGCCTCCTCTTCTGGGCTGCTGCTGCTGCGACCTCCATCCTCAGCTTCAGGCCCAAGTTCCTCAGACTCCTCCTCACTGTCACTGTCATCACTGTCCCTGGGCAACCTGGAAGTAGTTGTTTCACTAAAGAGGCGGGAAGGCACCATCTGACCACAAAAGCCCTCAGGATGAATACAAATTCCTCATACTCCCCATGTTCTTGAAACAAAAACCTCTCTCAGTGGGACGTCCATACCCCCATTTCCACAGTCAACCCTCCCACCCCATTTGTGCAGAACAGGAAGGGCTGCGGCCAGAGGCTGAGGACAACCCTGGGTCTGAACTGTCACGAAACGGGGAAGCCTAAGGACCTACCGGGTGCCGGCCATGGGCCTGTTGGGATTTGCAAACTCTCGACCTGAATCCACATCAAAGGGATCTGAACAAAGGGAGCAAAGAGGACAGTGACAGATAGGTGAACTTTGAGCAGAACCCAGCCTTCCACCCCTAGAGCTTCTCAAAGAGGTGGCAAGCATGGAGGGTCCTGACTCCCACCTGGAGAGCTCACATCCATGCCAAGCCTCACCGATTTCCTCCTCCGGACGCTCCTTAGCGTGGGCCAGGAACTCCTGCTCTGCCTGCAGCACCTCCTCTGGGCCACAACAGGTTGCATACTTGTCCAAGAGCTGACGGTTCAGGTCTAGGAAGGCCTTGCCCCACTTGAACTTCCGCAGCAAAATGACAGCAAGGTCTGAGAAGCCTGATGCCACAGAAACAGAAAACCCAGGAATGTCAACAATCCCTTTCCAATCCTGAATGTGTCCCCAGCATACCCAATGTTGTCCCAGGAGCTAAAAGCACCTGCCAGACACTATCCTTCAGTCCAGATAGCCCATGCCTGCCTCTGCAGCCCACTGAATCCCCCTGCCCATCTGGGCCCCTATTGGGACCATAAATTCCCTGGGGATGAGTTCAAGGGTGATGGAGGACTCTCGGGGCAGAGGTGCCAAGATAACAGGCCAAATCTGAGTGCTTGCAGGCCAGCTATTCATTTTGCCACCTCAACCCCACAGGGAACTGGGATAGAAACTCCGACCTTTCCATTTCAATCACCCTGCCCACACTCTCATGTTTCTCCTGGGACTTGCCAGTAGAAAACACACTGCTGGGAGCATAGCCAGACTGCCAGGCCCTGACACTCACCCAGGATGCAGAAGGTAGCTGCAAAAGCCTCCACACAAGACAGTTTGCAGGGCCGGCCGTAGTTCACAGGATTGGCAGCCACCAGGTGGGGCAGCAGCCGAAAGTGACTGCCCCGCATCTTCCCAAAGGGGGTCTCCTCCAGTCTGGCCCAGGAGCAGTCGATGACAGCCACACCGGACTGTGCCACCAGCTGTCTGCCAGAAGCAGCATAGGGTTCTGGAGGCCAGCACCACCTTGGTGATGGCCCTAGAATAGGTATGTCCCTGCAGACTGGCCTCACTACGGAAACAATAACATCATTCCCTGCCCCAAACAACCCCCAGGAGCCTTTTATAAGCCAAGTTCTGAGGCAGCTAGGGAACTAGAACAGGCTCATTTCTTTTGAGATTCTCTCTCTCTCTCTCTCTCTCTCTCTCTCTATATATATATATATATATATATATATATATATATATATATACACACACACACACACACACACACACACACACATATGCTCTACGCTAGGCAATTGGGGCAAACTAGACAGACAGGTATAAATAGATGAGCCCTGAAGGACAGATAACGCCGGAGTCGGGCTTATGAAGATAAGGCGCCCATTCCCACTCTCTTCCCCCACCCTCCCGGCCTCTCGTGCCTACCTGTCAGCTGGGGACACGTACTGGGAGCCCATGGGACTGAGCACAAGGCCACCGAACCTGTGACCGAGGCGCAGGCAGCGCACCAGGCCGAGGCGGGCCAGCTTGCGGCCGGTGCAGCGCCGGGGGTCGCAGTGGCCCAGCTCCCACATTGCTAGCGTGCAGGGCAGCGGCGCGGGGCCCCGGCTGTCCGTGTCCTCGGCCGGCTCCGGCTCCACGGACGCTGCACCGGGCAGAGAACGGGACCGGGTCACGCGCGGCCCGTCGACCTGCCGTGGGCCCGCCGCCGGCTCGCACCCCACTCACCGCGCAGCGCGCCGCTCACTTCCTCGGCGAACGCCTCCAGGGTGCGGCCTGCGGAGCGCCGAGCGCGGCTGCCTTCCCGCCGCGGCCCGCGCGCGGCCCTCCGGCGGCCCATAGTGGAAACGGGCGCGGAGCCCGCGGGCGAGCCGCTCCGCTGCCCGCCCGCTCACACGCGCTAAGCCTGCGACCGGCGCTCCCACCGGTTCCGGGTCACGTGACCCGGCAGCGTCCACGTGACCGCGCGCCCTGCCGGCGCCGGGAGGGATGGCGGCGTTGGCGCGCCTGCTGCTGCTGCTGCTGCTGCTGCTGGCGGCGCTCGCGGCGTCCGGTTAGTGTCCTGCCGCCGGCGGCCCTGCCCAGGTTCCGGCGACCCGAGCGGGCCCCTCCCCGACCCATCCCCGCCTCCTGACGCCCTGTTCCCCTTAGGACCCACGCATGCGGACGCCGCCAAGATGAAGGTGGTGGAGGAGCCCAACACGTTCGGGTGAGCAGCCTCGCATGGAGCCGCGGGCCGGGTTGAGGGGCGACCCAGGGCCTGGTTTCTTCCTGACCCTACCAATTCCCGCAGGCTCAACAACCCATTCCTGCCCCAGACCGGTCGCCTGCAGCCCAAGAGGGACCCTTCACCCGTGTCTGGTGAGTGCCGCTCCCTGGCTCCTGATGTGGTGATGCCAGGGAGGGAGCAGGAACTGGCCTGGGAGGCGGGGTGGGCCGGGGGGCTTGTGCCAGGGCGGCCAAGTAGGGCAGGACGGCGTCGGATGAGGGGCAGGTCGTCTTTCTTTTCACTTGATGCTTGGTATTCCACAGGATGGCTCTACATTCCGCTATTATTAAGCAACTAGAGGCCCAGTGCGCGAACTTCATCCAGGGCAGCGGTTCTCAACCTGTGGGTGGCGAACAGCTAGCAGGGTCTCCTAAGACCATCAGAAGACACAGATATTTACATTAAGATTCATAACAGCAGCAAATTACAGTTATGAAGTAGCGACAAAAATAATTTTATGGTTGGGGATCACCACAACATGAGGGACTGTATTAGAAGGTCGCAGCATTAGGAAAGTTGAGAACCACTGGTCTAGGGTCTCCAGAGGCTTCTGGCTGCCTGCTGACACCGCCAGCTGGGACCTCCCTCCCTTTCCCTGGCGGCCTCACTTCCTGGTCAAACTCCAGCCAGACTCCCTGTGGAGGGGACAGTTTGCATTCTACCCTTTTATTATATAGGATGTGACAGAATCCCAGGATGCCAGAAGTGGTTAGGTTGATAAGTGAGTATTAAAAAGAGAAACAAATTCCAGTAATTTCTTAATTGAATACTACATATATTAGGGTCTGTGCTGAGGATACAAAAAGAACAAAACATACTTGTCCTCATGGACTTGAGAATTTAATGGACTATAGGCAGTAAACAAAGAAGTAGGTAAAGTGTAGAATATTTAATGCTCTGTAGATATGATAAGCAGTGTGTGTGTGTGTGTGTGTGTGTGTGTGTGTGTAAGGAATGTTTTACTTACTAGAAGCCAGTGGATGAAATTGGTGCACACGTGTGTGTGTGTCCCTCAGCCCAGCCTGCACCCTCCAACCTGGGACCCCTCGGGGGATGTCTGACTGCTGGCCTGGTCGAACCCAACTGCCCTGCGGGTTCAGGCCTAAACTAGCAGTCGGACATCCCTCTCACAATCTGGGACTGCTGACTCCTAACCTTGCCTGCCTGCCTGCCTGATTGCCCCTAACCACTCCCTTGCTGGCTTGATTGACACCTAACTGCACCCCTGCCAGCCCAGTCATCCCCCACCTGCCCTCCCCTGCTGGCCTCATCTCGCCCCCAACTGCCCTCTGCTGGCTTGGTCGCCCCGAACTGCCCTCTCCTGCCGGGGTGGTCACCCCCCAACTGCCTTTCCCTGCCAGCCTGGTCACCTCTAACTGCCCTCCCCTGCCGGCTTGGTCGCACCCAACTGCCCTCGTCTGCAAGCCTGGTTGCCTCCAACTGCCTTCCCTTGCCGGCCATCTTGTGGCGACCATCTTGTGATATGCAAGGGCAGCCAATCTTTTTTTTTTTTTTTTTAATATATTTTATTGACTTTTTTACAGAGAGGAAGGGAGAGGGCTAGAGAGTTAGAAACATCGATGAGAGAGAGACATCAATCAGCTGCCTCCTGCATACCCCCCACACTGGGGACATGTCCCCAACCAAGGCATGCCCTTGACCATAATTGAACCCAGGACTCTTCAGTCCGGAGGCCAAACCAGTTTCGGCAAGGGCGGCAAATCTTGTGGCGGCCATCTTGTGACGGCGTTGACAGCCATCTTGTAACAATGTCGCAGAAGGGCGTTCTGTGTGGGTGTGATGCCACTTAGGCTTTTATTATATAGGATTTATTAGAAAAACAAGCAATAATGTGTTGACCACAGCAAAAACATACTTAGGACTTTGAAACAAGGAATAGCATAGAACATGGATAGAGAACATGTAGTAACTGTAGTATAGCTTGATATCTGGTATTGTGATCCTTCTAACTTTGTTCTTTTTTCTCAAGATTGCTGCAGCTATTTGGGTCTGTTTTGATTCCATATAAATTTTTGGAATATTTTTTCTAGGTCTATGAAATATGCTGTTGGTAATTTAATAAGGATTGCATTGATTCTGTAGATGCTTTGGGTAGTATGGATATTTTAATGATGTTGATTCTACCAATCCATGAGCACAGTATATTCTTCCACTTGTTTATATCTTCCTCTGTCTTTTTCAACATCCTATAGTTTTCCAGGTATAAGTCTTTGATCTCCTTGATTAAGTTTATTCATAAGTATCTTGATTTTTTTTGTGACAATGATAAATGGGATTGTTCAATTTCTCTTTCTGACAATTCATTATTGGTGTATAAAAATGCCGTAGATTTTTGGGTATTAACTTTGTATCCTGCTACATTGCCAAATTCATTTGTTAAACCTGTTTTTTTTTGTGGAGTCTTTAGGGTTTTCTGTGACCAATATCATGTCATCTGCATCTAATGAGTTTTATTTGCTTCTTTCCAATTTGGATTCCTTGTATGTTTTCTTCTTGTCTGATCACTGTGGCCAGCACTTCCAGTACCATTGGGATTTGAATATGGATTACATTGTATAACTAGATCACTTTCAGAAGTTTGAGATCTTAATATTAAATCTTTTTATCTATGGACACAGGAAATCTTTCTGTTTATTTATGTCTTTAATTTCTTTCAGCAGTAGCTTGTAGTTTTCAGTGGATAAGTATTATGCTTCCTAGAATAAATTTATTCCTAAATGTTTTTTTCTTCTGAATAGTGTTATTGTAAATGGAATCATTTTCTTAAATTTCTTTTTTTGGATTGTTTATTGTTAATGTATAGAAAAACACTGGATTTTGAGCATCAATTTTGTATCCTGCAACATTGCTCACTTTATTAGCTCTAGAAGATTTTTATAGGGTTTTCTACATTTATAAATATGTCATCTGCAAACATGACAAAATAATTTTACTTCTTCCTCTCCAATTCATTCTTTTATTATTTTATTACTACTATTATTTCCTTCCACCACCACCACTACTACTACTACGACTAGCCTAATTGCTCTGGCTAGAACTTTCAGAATGAAATTGAATAGTGAGTAGCAGTGCTGTGAGCATCCATGTCTTATTTCTGATCTTGGGGGGGATGCTTTCAATTTTTCACTGTTGTGTATGATGTTGACTGTGGATTGTGCATAGATGCTGTTATCATGTTAAAGAAACCTCCTTGTCTTCCTCATTTGTTGAGTATTTTTATGGTGAAATTGTTGAAGAATAGGTGCTTCTAAAACAGTTGAGCTGATCATATGATTATCCCTCCTTTCTGTTAGTGGGGTGTATTAGTTGATTGATTTGTATATTTTGGACCATCCTTAATTCTAGGAATAAACCCTTCTTGGTCATGATGTAGAGTCCATTTAATGTGTTATTGAATTCAGATTATTAGTGTTTTGCTGGGGAGTTTTACATTAATATTCATAAGAGATGTTGATCTGTAGTTTCCTTTTCTTGTAATGTGTCTTTCTGGCTTTGTCGTCAGGGAAATGTGGCTTCAGAAAAGAGTCAGGAAGTATTTTTCCCCTTTAGTTTTTTGGGAAGAATTTGAGAATTGGTAATTGTATGTGAATTGTCCAGTTCATCAAGGATATCAATTTGTTGGTTATCAAGTTGTTCATAGTAGCCTTATAATCCTTTTTATTTCTGTATAATTGTTGGTAATAACTCTTTTATTTCTGATTTTAATAATTTGAGTAATATTTTTTTCCTTAAACAGTCTAGCTAAAGAGTTGTTGATTTCTGTTGATCTTTTCAAAGAACCAACTGTTGGTTTTACTGATAAATTTTATCTTTTTTCCTGCTGTTTTAGGTTTAATATGCTCTTTTCCTGACATATTAAAATTTAGGTTATTGATTTGAAGTCTTATTTTTGAATTTTTTAATATATGTATACTTTAATTTTATTTACTAGAGGCCTGGTGCTTGAGTGGGGTCCCTTGGCCTGGCTGGGATGGGTGCCACGTGAGGTTGGCTGGGGTGGAGAGGGCCTGGAGGGGGAGCTTAGGAGGTTGGCCAGCCCCTGGAGGTTGGTTGTGTGAGTTGTCTGCCCCCTGATTGTCAGTGTGCAACATAGTGACCGGTAGTTCAGTTGCTTAGGTTTTTATGTATCTAGATTTATTTATCTGACCTTCAATTTTGAATGATAGCTTTCAAGAATATTTTTTCCATTGACTTTTAGAGAGAGTGGAAGGGAGACAGACAGAAACACCCATGTGAGAGAGAGACACATTGATTGGTTGCCTCCCGCATGCCCCTGACCAGGGCTGGAAGCCTGCAATGGAGGTACGTGCCCTTGACCAGAATTGTACCCAGAATCCTGCAGTCCGCAGGCCAACGCTCTATCCAATGAGCCAAACCAGCCAAGGCTTGAATGTTTTACAGCAATAAATTTCCTTCTTTTTTTTTTTTTCTTAAATGATTTATAGGAGTTGCCTGTCCTTTTCTCAAGCCATATTCGTCAGCGGCTTTTTTTTTTTTTTTAATATTTTATTTTACAGAGAGGAAGGGAGAGGGATAGAGATTTGGAAACACTGACGAGTGAGAAACATCATCAGTTGCCTCCTGCACACCCCTAGTGGGGATGTGCCCAAACCAAGGTACATGCCCTTGACTGGAATCGAACCTAGGACTGTTCATTCTACAAGCTGACACTCTATCCACTGAGCCAAACCAGTAAGAGCTAAATTTCCTTTTTAGCATTGCTACCACTGTATCCTGTAAGTTTCGATATCTTATGTTTTTGTTTTTGTCTGGAGTGTTTTCTAACTTCCCTTGTGATTTCTTCTTTGACCCAGTGATTAAGATTGTATTATTTAATTTCCATATATTTCTGAATTTCCCACTTTTTATTGATTTCTGTTTTTCACTGTGATCTGGAAAGTAACTATGATTTCAGTCTTTTTATGTTTATTAAGAACTAGTTTTGTGTCATAATATATGATCTGTCCTGGAGAATATTCCATCTTTTTACTTTCAACCTGCTTGTGCTTTTTTTTTAGACCTAAGGTGAGTCTCTTATATGCAATTGGATCTTTTTTATTTTCAATTCATTTGGCCAATCTGTGCCTTTTTTGTTTTAAATGTATTTTTATTGATTTCACACAGGAAGGGAGAGAGAAAAATATTGATCAGTTGCCTCCTGAACGCTCCCTACTGGGAATCCAGCCTGCGATGCAGCCTTGTGCCCAGACTGGGAATTGAACTGACCTCCCGGTTCATAGATAAATGCTTAACCACTGAGCAACACCAACCGGTGCTTTTTAAAAATACCGGTTTTTATTGATTTTAGATAGAGAGAGAGAAGGAAAGGGAGAGAGAAATATGGATGTGAGAGAGAAAAATTAACCAGTTGCCTCCAGTACAAATCCTAACCAGGATTAAACCCACAACTTGAGTGTGTGCCCTGACTCCGAATTGAACCAGCAACCTTCATTTATTTTATTTTTAATTTAATAAATCTTTATTCAGATTATTACAATTGTTCCTCTTTTTTCCCCCATAGCTCCCCTCCACCTGGTTCCCACCCCAACCTCTGCCCTTACCCCACTCACTATCCTCATCCATAGGTGTACGATTTTTGTCCAGTCTCTTCCTGCATCCCCCCACACCCCTTTCCCCCAAGAATTATCAGTCCACTCCCTTTCTATGCCCCTGATTCTATTATATTCACCAGTTTATTTTGTTCATCAGATTTTTTATACACTTAATTTTTGGATTCACTTGTTGATAGATATGTATTTGTTGTTCATAATTTTTATCTTTACCCTTTTCTTCTTCCGCTTCTTAAAGAATACCTTTCAGCATTTCATATAATACTGGTTTGGAGTTGATAAACTCCTTTAGCTTTTTCTTATCTGTGAAGCTCTTTATCTGCCCTTCAATTCTGAATGATAGCTTTGCTGGGTAGAGTAATCTTGGTTGTAGGTTCTTGCTATTCATCACGTTGAATATTTCTTGCACTCCCGTCTGGCCTGCATAGTTTCTGTTGAGAAATCAGCTGACAAACATATGGATGCTCCCTTGTGGGTAATTAACTGCTTTTCTCTTGCTGCTTTTAATATTCTCTCTTTGTCTTTTATATGATGTGTCTTGGTGTGGTCCTCTTTGGATTCCTTTTGTTGGGGGTCTGTGCGCTTCCTGGACTTGTAAGTCTATTTCTTTCATCAGTTGGGGGAAGTTTTCAGTCATTATTTCTTCAAATAGGTTTTCAGTATCTTGCTCTCTTTCTTTTTCTGGCATCCCCATAATTCTGATGTTAGTACGCTTGAAGTTGTCCCAGAGGCTCCTTACACTATCCTCACGTTTGGATTTTTTCTTTTTGCTTTTCTAGTAGAGTGTTTTCTGCTTCTTTGTATTTCAAATCTTTGACTTGATTCTTGCATTCCTCTGGTCTGCTGTTAAGTTTCTGTATAATATTTTTTATTTCAGTCAGTATGTTTAATTTCTAGTTGTTTTTTTTTTCATCTCCTCTTGGGTCTTGCTAAATTTATTCATCTTTTCTAGAAAATTCTTGAAAAACCTTATAACCGTGGTTTTGAACTCTATATCCAGTCATTTGTTTCCCTTCATTTCTTTCATTTGTGATCTGTTCCTTTGTCTCAGCATTTTTGCTATGCCGGGAGGACTTCTGTGCTGGAGTCAGCCTTATGATACAAGACTTGCAAAATTGCAAAAGCCTCTCTGTTCAGCTTGGATGAGGCAGAGGCTCAGGGCTGAGCAGACAGCCTTGGCTTCCAGTCAGCCTTGCCCTACACAACCATTGGGTCTCAAGTGTCCTTCAGTAATCGCTGCAGTCCTGTCTGCACGCGTGTGTCTCCAGACCTCTGCCTTTCCATTTCCCGTGTGCTCCAGGGACCTGTATGAGTCTGAGTCCCCAGGATCTTGCCCGAAACTGGGGTTCAGTATAGTCGGAAGGGGAGTTCAGTGCAGTTGGGAGATTTTGTCTCTAGCCTGCTAGACAATCAGCAGTCCATCCTCTCTGCGCACAGTGGTGTGTGTGCCTCCAGACCTCTGCCTTTTTGTGGCTCCCCTAAGTTTCCATGCACTCCTTTTCATGACAGTCCAGACTCCCCTCATATGAGTCTCGCCCAGAACTGGGGTTCAGTGCAGTCGGGAGTTTCTGTCTCCCTCCCACTAGACCAGCGGTTTTCAACCTGTGGGTTGCGACCCTTTTAGGGGTCGAATGACCCTTTCACAAGGGTCACTTAAGACTATCAGAAAACACAGATATTTACATTACAATTCATAACAGTAGCAAAATTACAGTTGTGAAGTAGCAATGAAGATAATTTTATGGTTGGGGTCACCACAACATGAGGACCTGTATTAAAGGGTTGCAGCATTAGGAAGGTTGAGAACCACTGCACTAGAGGAAGCCAGCCAGGCACTCCGCCACCTGTTCTCTCCACACGTGTCTCCGTACCTCAGCTTTTTGCAGCTCTTCTGAGTCTCCATGATCCCCTTTCCTTCTACTTGTAGAATTTCCACTCAGCCAGCTCTCCTGTGATTCTGGATGGTGTCCGTTGTGTCTTTTAGTTGTAGTTTTGAAATTGTTGGGTGAGGCAGCAATTTAGGTGTTCACCTATGCCACCATCTTGGTTTCTCCTCCTTATTTTTTCCATTTTAGAAAGAGTGGGAGGGAGGGGAAGAGAAAGACAGAGAGACAGACCTTGATGTGAGAGAGAGACATCAATTGCTTGCCTCTGCACAGCTCCCAAACTGGATGGGGAATCGAACTTGCAACCTAGGTATGTGCCCTTGACAGGAATTGAACCTGTGGCTGGCCCTGCAGTGCATGGGCCTAAGCTCTAGCTATTGAATCACACTGGCCAGGGCTCTTACATTAGTTTTTATTGACTGTTTTTCTTAAGTGACATGTTTGATTTTCCACTTTTTACCCATTATGTATATTTTACATATAGTTATATTTATCAGTGGTTACCATGGGGAATATGTAACATCCTAAAGTTCTTAGTGTCTATTTAACTTATATCATCTTAACTTCAGTTGTATATAAAAACTACTCCTACACAGCTTGTTTCTCTACCCACCTTGCTGTTTTTACAGATTACCTTTTAAACATTGTGCACATGCTAACATAGATTTATAATTTTTTGAGCATTTGTCTTTTAAATTCTGTGTATTTACAAAGCAGAATTGCAATGCTGGCTTTGTAATTTGCCCTTTACTGGAGGTTTTTATAGTCCTTTCATTTTAACTTGAAGGACTCCTTCAGCATTTCTTGTAGGTCAGGTCTAATTGACAATGAACTTCCTCAGCTTTTGTTATCCTTGTTTTTGGAGGATATTTTCCCTGGATATAGAATCCTCAGTTGAGTTTTCATTCCCCTGCTTTCTGGTTTCCAAAGTTTCTGCAGAGAAATCAGCTGATAGTCTTATTGAAGACAAGTCACTTATGGCTTTCAAGACTTGGTTTTTGACATTTGTCTCTTGGGTCTTGGTGTTGATCTCTTTGAGTTCATTATACTTGGAGCTTCTGGGATTTGGAGATTCATGTCTTTTATCAAATTGGGAAGTTATTGACAATCATTTCCTCAACTAATCTCTCTGCCCCTTTCTCTTTTCCTTTGGGGACTTCCATAATGTGTGCCACAGGTTTCTTAGGCTCTGGTCACTGATACTTTTCTTCTGTTTGTTCAGATCTGCTGTTGAATCCCTTGTGTGATTTTCATTTCAGTTGTATTTTTCAGCTCCAGAATTTCTTTTTGATTTCTTTCTGAAATTTTTATCTCTTCCCATATCATTTTCCTAATATCCTTTAGTTATGTTTTCTTATATTTTTGCAGTATATTTATGGTAGTTATTTAAGTGTTTAGTAGCCCTGGCTGTGGTGGTGCGGTTCAGTTGGTTGAGTATTATCCCATGCATTAAGAGGTGGCTGGTCCGATTTCTGGTTAGGCATATACCTGGGTTGAAGGATTAATCCTCAGTAGGGACATGCAGAAGGCAGTCAATTGATGTTTCTCTCGCTCCTGTACTTTATTCTCTCCAAAATCAATGAAAACATATTTAAAAATAAGCAAAAGTCTTTAATAAGTCCACTGTTTGGGCTTCTTTCCAGTGTTTCTGTCAGTATTTGCCTTTGAGTAGGCAATATGTTTCTGTTTCTCAGTATGCCTTGCAATTTTTATTGAAAAAAATGGGCCTTTGAAAACTGATACCTCTGCTGGTTAGTTTGCAGATTGGCTCTATGGCGGGGCAGAACTTCACCTATATCTGGGCATATTCTGAGCCTAGAGAGCAGCCTAAGGTGCATCTTGCTATTACGCATGTACATGTCTAAAATTCCTGGAGTCTTGCCTCCAACTTCTGAGTCTCTAGGCCTCCTGCAGCTTTCATGAGCAGTGCCCACTTTTCCCACCTGAGGTCTGAGGTAGGCAAAATAAAGACCAGTCCTCTGTTAGCCCCCAGCCAGGTTGGAATGTTGCAGATAAGGTCGGCCTGCTCCTTGTGAGCATGTAGGAGGATTAGTGGGGAGGCACAAGACAGGAGAAAATGCCTTAACACTTGTGCTACCAGCTTGAAGGTGCTTTAGTTCTTCTATCTACTTGGTTGTTGTAAACCTGCTTTCCAGAACTCCTCTTAGGTTAGCCCAGCCTGTTTTGCTTGCTCTTTAGATGTTTCACAGGGCAACGAGCTTGGAGCCTGCTTAGTCTAAGGTTTTGCTGATATCACCCAAACTCTTGTGCTCCACTTTTCTTTAAATTTAATAAATCTTTATTGTTCAGATTACAATTGTTCTTTTTTCCCTCCATAGGTCTCATCCACCCGGTTCCCACCCCGACCTCTGCCCTTATTCCCCCCCCCCATTGTCCTCATCTATAGGTGTATTTTTGTCCAGTCTCTCCCTTCACCCCTCTCACCCCTTCCCCCCTGAGAATTGTCAGTCCACTTCCTTTCTATGCTCCTGATTCTAGCATATTCACCAGTTTATTCTGTTTATCAGATTTTTAATTCACTTGATTTTTAGATTTACTTGTTGATAGATATGTATTTGTTGTTCATAATTTTCATCTTTACCTTTTTCTTCTTCTTCCTCTTCTTTAAAGAGTACCTTTCAGCATTTCATATAATACTGATTTGGTGTTGAACTCCTTTAGCTTTTTCTTATCTGTGAAGCTCTTTATCTGCCCTTTGATTCTGAATGATAGCTTTGCCGGGTAGAGTAATCTTGGTTGTAGGTTCTTTTTTCTTCTTCTTATATTTTATTGATTTTTTTTTCAGAGAAGAAGGAGAGGGATAGAGAGTTAGAAGCTTCGATGAGAGAGAGACATCAATTAGCTGCCTCTTGCCAAGATACATGCCCTTGATCGGAATTGAACCTGGGACCTTGCAGTCCGCAGACAGATGCTCTATCCACTGAGCCAAAACGGTTTCAGCGGTTGTAGGTTCTTGCTATTCATCACTTTGAATATTTCTTGCCACTCTAGTCTGGCCTGCATAGTTTCTGTTGGGAAATCAGCTGACAATCATATGGGTACTCCCTTATAAGTAACTTTTTCTCTTGCTGCTTTTTAATATTCTCTGTCTTTTGCTCTTGGTATTTTAATTATGATTTCTTGGTGTGGTTCTCTATGGATTTTTTTATTTGGGGTCCTGTGTGCTTCCTGGACTTGTAAGTCTATTTCTTTCACCAGTTGGGGGAAGTTTTCAGTCATTATTTCTTCAAATAAGTTTTCAATATCTTGCTCTCTCTCTTCTGATGTTGGTACGCTTGAAGTTGTCCCAGAGGCCCCTTACACTATCTTCCAATTTTTGGATTCTTTTTTCTTTTTGCTTTCCCAGTTGCGTGTTTTTTGTTCTTTGTATTTCAAATCTTTGACTAGATTCTTGCATTCCTCTACTGTTAGGTCTCTGTATAATATTATTTTATTTCAGTCAGCGTATGTTTAATTTCTAGTTGATCCTTTTTCATATCCTTGAGGGTCTCACTAAATTTATTGACTTTTTCTAGGAAATTCTTGAAAAACCTGATAACTGTGGTTTTGAACTGTATCTCCAGTCGTTTGTTTTCCTCCATTTCTTTTGTTTGTGATCCCTTTGTCTCCGCATTTTCGCTGCTTCCCAGAGTTGGTAGAGTAGCTTCGTGTGCTAGTTGTCCTATATGGCCCAGTAGCTTTGCCTCCTACTTACCTGAGATAGACATTCTTGGTGCACCCCTTTGTGGACTGTGTGTACAGTCTTGTTGTAGTTTAAGTCTTGATTGTTGGTATCACTGGGGGGAATTGAGCTGCAGGCCAATTGGCTGTGAGGATCAGCTGTGTCTACACCAGGAGAACTGTGCTGGAGTCAGCCTTATGAGACAAGACTTGCAAAATTGCAAAAGCCTTTGTTAGGCTTAGATAGGTCGAAGTCTCAGGGCTGAGAGACAGCCTTGGTTCTGTCAGCCTTGCCCTATGAGGCTCTTGGGTCTCAGTGTCCCTCAGTAACAACACTTCAGTCCTCTCTGTGTGTACTTGTGCGTGCACTTCCAGACCTCTGCCTTTCATGGCTCCCCTGAGTTTCCGTGCACTCTGGAGACCCGTATGAGTCTGGGTTCTCAGGGTATCACCTGAAACTGGGGTTCAGTGCAGTCAGAACTGGAGTTTAGCGCCTTTAGGAGGTTCCGTCTTCCTCTCACTAGAGAAAGCCAGCAGCACAATTAGCAGTCAGTCCTCTCTGCGTGCACTTGTGTGCGCGCCTCCAGACCTCTGCCTTTCATGGCTCTGAGTTTCATGCACTCCACCCTTTTCCCGACAATCCAGATTCCTCCTCTATGTTTCTTGCCTGGAACTGGTTCAGTGCAGTCGGGAGTTTCCATCTCCCTTCCACTAGAGAAAACCAACCAGGCACTTGGCCACCCGTCCTCTCTACACGTGTCTCCATACTTGAGCTTTTTGCAGCTCCTCTGAGTCTCTGTGAGCCCTTCTTTCCTTCTAGTTGTAAAATTTCCACTCAGCCAGCTTTCCTGTGGTTCTGGATGATGTCTGTTCTTTTAGTTGTAGTGCAAGGCAGTTTAGGTGTTCACCTATGCCGCCATCTTGGTTTCTCTCCCCATTTTTAAAGTTTAAACCAACCTTTTTCCTGAATGGCCCCAGTTTTGTGGATTGTCACTGTTTTCTGCCTGGTCTGCTTTTCCACATGACTGCTCTTACCCTGGACTCAGCGTGTTGCATTTTCCCCCTTCTAGGGCCTGCACATCTCTTCAGACTTTCTGGCAAGTGCTTCAGCCTGGTGGAGTCCACGTGAGTGAGGGGAGGGGTGGCAGGGGCGGGGGCTGGGAACAACCCTGACAGCATCTGTACCCCCAGGTACAAGTATGAGTTCTGCCCATTCCACAATGTGACCCAGCATGAGCAGACCTTCCGCTGGAATGCCTACAGTGGGATCCTCGGGTGAGCTGGGTGTGGTGATGAGTAAGTAGCTATAGGCTCCTGGTGTGGTGTGCTCCCCCAACCCAACCTAACCCAAACTTATGCTCTGCTCTTCAGCATCTGGCATGAGTGGGAAATCGCCAATAACACCTTCAAGGGCATGTGGATGAGGGACGGTGACTCCTGCCACTCCCGGAGCCGGCAGAGCAAGGTGCAGCTGTGTAGGGTGTGCCGGGGGGAGGAGGGGTGGCTGCTTTACCCACCTACCAACCAAGGTTTCCCGCCAGGTGGAGCTTACCTGTGGAAAAAGCAACCGATTGGCTCATGTGTCTGAGCCAAGCACCTGTGTCTACGCGCTGACCTTCGAGACGCCCCTTGTCTGCCATCCCCACTCCCTGTTAGGTAGGTTGCTGGAGTCCTGGGAGGTGTGCTAGAGGGGCTCAGCTAAGTCTGGATTCTCTTGGATCTTAGTGTACCCAGCCCTGCCTACAGCCCTGCAGCAGAGGTGGGACCAGGTGGAGCAGGACTTGGCTGACGAGCTAATCACTTCCCAGGTGAGGTGCTTTGGTGGGCACCCCCTTGGCTGGGTGCAGCACAGCAGCAGACTGGGTGTTTCCTCTTCATCTTTGACCTGCAGGGCTATGAGAAGTTGCTCAGAACACTTTTTCAGGATGCTGGCTATTTAAAGGCCCCAGAAGAAAGTGAATCCACACAGGAAGGCGGTGCTCAGGGTCTGGTGTTTGAGACCTTGGAGAGCTGCAGTAAGGTACAGATTGGGAGGGTGGGAGCCGAGTTCTCTAGACACAGACGGCCTCCCACCGAGGGGCCTGACATACCGTTCCAACTTTTCTGTTTCAGGCACATAAAGAACTATCAAAGGAGATTAAAAGACTTCAAAGTGTGCTAACCCAACATGGCATCCCCTATACTAAGCCTGTGGGTAAGTCTCACCCGGGGGGCCAAGCACACCTTGGGACCTGCTGCCTGCGAGCCAGATCCTGACGTGTCCTTCTGGTGTTTTGGTAGAAACTTCCAATTCCGAGCACTTGGACTCCAAGGTACCCACAGACAGGACAGCATAGCAGCTACTTGGCAACCCAGGGTTGCTTGGGAACACCTTATGACCTGGATGGGGCTGAAGACAGACCAGACTGGCATCCTAGAGCAGGAAGGAGGAGCAGGCTGGGACCTCATGCAGATTGAGAAGTCCTGGGAACAGCACTCACCAGGCAGAGGATGTGCCTTCCAGGCCAGTGGCTCTCAGGATTGTACTCAAAGATATGGACAAATAAAGATTCAAAGTTTTAATTCCATACTGATAAAAATAATTCCATGAGTTCTGTAAACCATTGCATAAATGCTGTAGTGTAAAAAAATTTAAACAGGTGTTAACAACTTTAAACAATTCACTAAAGTAAATGATTATGCTTTATAAATACTACCTTCTGGGTTAAGATAATTCCATTCCAATAACATTCTCATCTAAATACTCAGAACATACATACAGATTGGGGGCTTTCATAAATTAGTCCACATGAAGCGTCCACACACTGAGTTGAGGTTTGCTGATCAGCTGCACGAGTAGTATGACAAGAATATTACTGCTAATATTGAACACTAGAGCTGAGAGACACTGAGCACCACACAGCTTTCACTGCTACACCCAGCACCCCCCTCCCACCCAGAGAGGGTGGGGAGGCCCCTAAGCCTGTGAGGCCTGCAAAGGGTGGCTCTCTCCTAAGATCAGGGCCACTGCAGGGGGGAGGATCCCAAGGAGCAGCCCTGTGGGAGCATACAATGACAGCCAACTGCGCCCGGGCACCTGGGAGTTCCATTCTGGATGGTTCTTTGGTCTTCCCACCACACATCTATTCTCAGAGCCAGTCCTGACCTGAGAAGGGTAAGTGCTCAAGGGCTGCGCCCCAAACCCAGCTGTGGAACCCCTGTGAGCACTACACCAATGGCCCCCAAACTCCACAGAACTGACCAGAGTAGCTTATAAATAGACCTAAAGCTTAATTGTTCTTAATTGTAAAATGTCTAGGCTACATATCAGTAATAAACACTGTCCTGTTATCCCCAAAAAGGCCGAAGGCCTAACATGGAAAACAAGTGCATAAATATTAATAAAAAATAATTTTAAACAGTGATAACAGTAGCACAAAATATACGTAATTTCTAAGACCTAATAAATCATTATCACTATAATTAAAAATGAGTTTATTAAAACCAAGTCAATAGTTAACCTTTAGTAGCACACGAGCTGTGGAATGTCATGGATCCACCTTTAAAATGAGAACTTTTTGTCAGTTTGTCTTATGTTAAAAAATGTTTTGAACTTATTATAGTAAATACAGTCTAATTTGGTCACTGATAAAAGTTTTTACCTAGTCACTTTGCACTTTAAAAATGCTATTAAAACTCTTTGGCAAAGCCCCAGGCAAGTAAAAACACAAGTGTTCACTTCCAGGCTAGAGGGCCAGTACCTGCTCCTGCCTCCCAAATGGCGGGTTCTGTGAAGACTTCCTCACAGCAATCTAGATGGGCCTCACTGAGCAAAGTTGGAGTAAACTATAGACATCTTTTATTTCTTCCCAGATTTCTAGGGGGGGGGAAAAAAATGACCCATTGTAGATCAGAGAAGGTTCAGGTCATCACTACAATCAGACCCGTTCTCAAGCATTTCTTCCTTGGACCTGAAGCCAGGCTGCTACTTGGGGGCCAGGGACCAGCACTAGAGTCAGGTCCTCAGGGCAGCCCCCTGCCCTTGCACAGCGGCCGGGTCTGGATGATGATAATAACCTAGAGACAATTCAGACAACAGTGTCAAAAGTGTCGCCTGAAGTCGAATGTGCTGAAGATTGGCGAGCCCCACTCTGGCAGGAGTCCTTCCTGGTGGTCCCAGGTGTGGGGAGTGCTCAGGGGCCAGCCAGGATGCCCAGCAGCCAGCTCCAGGAAGCTATGCAAAGCGGCTCTAAAATAGATGGACCCCCTTGGTTGTACTTTTCACTAGCATCAAGTTGTCTTACTAAGTTTCAAGGGGGAAAATAAAATCAAATGAACCATTCTCCTTTTGCAAGGCACAGGCACTTAGAAAAAGTGGCCACGGGTCATAGATGCGTGTTGGGAAATAAAACTCCAATTAGTGTGCACAAGCACATGGTTAGGAACAGTTCCTTTCATAAAATTAAAAACATCTAAATGTATGTCTTTCAATAACCACTCTGCTATAAATACTATTTGCACTTAATTTAAAACCTATAAAAATCCTAGGCATTTCTCACTACTAGATAAATGCTCATTTCATAAGTACTAATTTCTGAATATGAAATCTAATATATTTACCATACTATGAATTACAATAAACTGATATGAAATATTTTAAGTTCACAGTACAATACAAAGCTTCATATGCATATTAAAAAGACATGAATCTAGAAAGCAGCTTATAGCAGCTGAGACAGTCCACGTCAATTCCTCTGTTTACAAAGTGCTTGGCTGGGACGTGAACTCCCAGAATGTGGTCACAGTAGTGTCAGGACCGCAAACCCCATGCAATTACTGTGCCCACCCAACTCCTGGGCTTCGGGCAGGTGGGTGCTGTGGGTTTGCCTTTAAGGTCTACGAGGAGAATACCATGAAACTGGATGCAGCTGGGTCAGGGTCCCGACGGTGGCACCAGGAAGTGAGGCCACCATGGCTGCTGTCACCACTGGAGAGGCTGACCCTTGCAGTAGGGGCACTCAGGCGCACTGGCCACACAGGGCTCACAGAGCACATGGTGCTGGCAGGGCTGCAGGACGGCGCCGCGGGCTGGCTCTCCGCACACGACACACTGCTTTGCTCTGAGCTGGAAGATCACCTGCAGGTGAGAAGTTGGTGGGTCACAGAAAGCCCCTTCCCACCACTGGCCCCCAGAGGTGACTGGAGAACACGTGAAGATAATGGCTAGCGCAAGAAGGCTCAGGACTGGGATGGGACACCCGTGTCAGGGGTTACCCCAGGAACATAGAGATGGACGTAGAGCTGCTTTTCCATAAGACCTTTAAGTGGAAGACTGGCCTGGGGGGGGGGGGGGGGGGAGGGGGAGGGCGGATGCCAAGCCTGTGTGGAAAGGACCAGGTCAAAGAGGCAGGATTTTAGAACCTTCCAGATGCTCTGAGTTCTAACAAAATGCCCTGGTGTGGGAGAAGATTCTAGCTGAGCTGAACACCAGGTTTTTGCTACTCCAGAAAAAACAATGAAATCAGGCCAAGAGGTGATCAGTAACACGCCTCAGACATACACCATGGTTCCAACTGTGTGGGGCAAGAGGGGCGTGATTCTATCCATGAGGGCATAGGGAGGGCTAATGTGGAAGATTCCAGAAAGGAAGGGGAGAGCCAGACTGGCAGGTGAGGTGGTGCACACACTCCTGGGAGCAGAGCGTGAGCTGCTATCTGAGGAGCTAATGAGAAGGACGGCCTGGGAGGAGGAGGGGTAGGCCAGGTCCCAGCCATCATCAGCCCCACACGCACTGCGGGGGGGGCGGGGGGGGCAGACATCAGGTACCTTGGGAGCTGAAGCCAGAACTCACCCCGTCCACCGCCTCCAAATCCAGGCGGAGCTGACTCTGCAGCGACCGTAGCTTGGGCAGTGAGATGGCACCGATGTCGCCGCCTCGCAGCCCTGGGAGAGTGGACATGCCCCGGCCCTCCAGCTCCTCCTGCAGCTGCCTGAACTGGGCCTCCGCCTCCTCCTTCTTCTGCAGTGCCAGCTGCCGGGCACTGTCTGCTGCCAGTGCACGCTCCTTCGCCTCCTTGGCCTCCCGCTGCCACGCGTCACAGGCCTGAAACCCAGGGGGCTGTAGTGGCTGGCGGGGGGCACCCCTGAGCTTGGCCCCTCTCCAGGACTCACCTGCTTCACTTGCTGCCAGGACTCCTCCCACTGCCTGATCTTCCTCTTGGCCTCGTCCAGCTGCCGCCTGACGCGTGCCAGTTCGGCGCCATTCGGACTTGCACTTGCAGATGTGGGGCCGGCATTCAGAATGGGGGATGGGCTGGGAGAGAAGCTGCCGGAAACAAAGTCCCAGATGCTCCCAGGGACACCATTCAAACCTGAGTGTGGAGGAGACAGATGTCAAGCCCCGGGATGCTGAGACTTCACAGACACCCCAGGCAGGACCTGGGACCTCTCGGGCTCCACAGACAGGCTGCTGCCCCTGACCTCCCAGCCAGGCCCCCCTCCAGCATTTGTGGGATGTAAACAGAGAGAAAATGAATTCAAAGTTCCTGTGACTGCAGCCTGCGGAGCAGGACTTCGCAAACTCTGGTCCCAGGAATCCATGACACATGTAGGATCCTAAGGCCCCCTGGGAGCTTTGGTTTAAAGAACTCCCACAATAGAAAACATGACACTTGTTGATAGTGTCGTGTGTCACTTAACAACAGGGGAAACTGAGAAATGCATCAATAGGCAATTTCGTCACTGTGTGAACATCACGGAGTTCATTACACAAACTGAAATGGTCTAGACCAGTGGTCAGCAAACTCATTAGTCAATAGAGCCAAGTATCAACAGTACAACGATTGAAATTTCTTTTGAGAGCCAAAAATCAACATCTGCGCATGGGCCATGAAGTTTCAATTGTACTGTAGGTACGTGCCCACATGTGGTATTTTGTGGAAGAGTCACAGTCAAGGGGCCATAGAGCCGCATGCTCTACCTGCCGCAATTTGCCGACCACTGGTGTAGTGTAGCCCATCACACGCCTGGGCTGTAGGTAGAGCCTATTGCTCCTAGGCTGCAGGCCTGTACCGCCTGTGACTGTACGCAATGCCATAGGACACTGTGACACAATGGTAAGTTTTTGTGTATCTAAACATAGAAAAGGTACAGTAAAAATACAGTATAAAAGGCAAAGAGTGGCACACCTGGAGAGGGCACTTAGTCCTGAGCTTGCAAGCCTGGAAGTTGCTCCGGGTGAGTGAGTGAGGCCCAGGTTTTCACTGCCACCACTGCAGACTTTACACTGTCCCACCCCCTCCCCTGCTTCCTCCCGACAGGGTCAGCAATAACTCTGAAGCTGCCAGTGCTGCTCCATGAACAGATGTGGGCTGGACCGACTGGAAGTAGCAAGGAGAGACTGTCTGGGTGAGACCCAGATCACAACAGCGACTGCCAGGAGGGAGTGAGGATTAGTCAGAATAAAAGTGAAGGCGGGAGAGAAAGGAACATGGCACTTGTCATGGCCATGTGGTTTTGGCTACTGCATGTTGGAGCAATGGTCCGATTAAAGAACCTTGTGGTTTTCATAAACAAAAAAAGAGGGTGTTTAACATGGAGAGGGGGGTAGAATTGAGGACTCAATATTTTGACTATGGGAATTTGGTTCTATTGACTCACCTGGCATAAAGAGCTCTCACTGGCACTGAATTAATGGAAGAAAACCTTATCTCTGCTTTACATCATTACAACCTGAAAAGATTTCCAAAGTACAGGGACAGGCTGGCTCCACACTACCACAGAAATCATCTTCTTTTATATATATTTTTTCCTTGTTGATTTCAGAGAGGAAGGGAGAGGGAGAGAGAGAGAGAGAAAGAGAAAGAGCGAAACATCAATGATGAGAATCATCATTGATCGGCTGTCTCCAGCAGTCCCCCACTGGGGATCGAGCCCACAACCCAGGCCTGTGTCCTTGGCCAGAATCAAACCTGGGACTCTCAGACCTCAGGCCAACGCTCTATCCACTGAGCCAAATCAGGTAGGACCAGAAATCATCTTCTAAAGTGGCTGCGTGGCCAGCGTGGCTGTGGTTGAGCATCAACCTATGAACCAGGAGGTCACGGTTTGATTTCTGGTCAGGGGCACATGTTCAGGTGGCAGGATCCATCCTCAGTAAGGGGTGTGCAGGAGCCAGCTGATCAATAATTCCCTCTCATCACTGATGTTTCTATCTCTCCCTCTCCCTTCCTCTCTGAAATCAATACAAATGTATTTGGGAAAAAAAAAAAGTGGCAGTGGCACTTAGTCCTTGTTAAGCCACTCCTGTGGACTGATGCAGGAGCTTAGGTCCCCAACAAACAACGTACGGCGATGCACCCTGCGAGGGCAGAGCACCCTCTGGACAGGTAGCCCTCTGTGCTGACACAGGCTGGCGACTGGCGGACTGAACTAACCGACTGTAAACTGAGGTGCTGCGAGAGGAAATCTACTGCCAAGCTCCCACCAGAGAAGACAGTTCCTCCTGAACCACAGAGCCTTCCATCTCTTACAGCAGTTCAGCTCCATCAGAACCCTACGGACCACCTCACGTGTGCAGTCTGTCGACCAGAAAGTTGTTAGGTGGTGCATGATCATTTAGGAATTAAAGGGATATTTAAAAATACTAACTCGTTTAAAGTATAACAGGCTACACAAAACAAACAATACTTTTCAATGAAAGGGTAATGTAAAGCAAGAAATGGCACTGCTCCCTGTTTGTGCAAATCTGTGGTGACATCGCCCTTGTACAGCCTCAGAAACGCCACTGCACGTGTGAGTGCGCACAGCAGGCAGGTCGCGCTGCAGTCACGCCATGGCCAGGGCACAGAAACCTGACAGAGGCTGACAAGCAAACCCGTGTCCAAGCCCCAGGGCACCACGGGCAAAGCAGCAGACACAGGGACAAGGGGTCACCTGGGATATATGCCAAGGCCCACAGCATAGGAGTGTGCAGGGCAGCATGGTGGAGCCTGAAATGAGGGCAACCAAGTGGAGACATCCACCCGCACCTCGGTTTACTCAGCAGTAAACTGTCACTATAGGGTTAGCCCCTCCCCCAAGAGCCCCAGCTCACCTAGGGAGTTGTAGGACGAGGCCGAGGAGCCCAGCACCCTGGGCTCCGACTTGAGGGGTGGCGGCTGCTGGGGGGGCGTCATGGCCGAGGAGACAAGAGGCCCCGACAGGGACTGGGAGAGCGAGCTGAGCGGGGAGGTGGACAGGGATGACGAGGACTGCAGGGATGGGGAGCGGGCCAGGCAGCCAGGAATGGTGACGGGCTCTGAGCCCCCCAGCGACCTCTGACCTGTGCAGAGTGGAGGGGCCGGGTTAGTGAGAGGCAACAACAGCCCTCTGCCCAGGAAACAGCACAGCATTGCCTCTTAGCTGGGGTGCAGCAGCCAGGGCAAGGGGGCATGGGGTGGGGGTGCTGGGGGATCCCAGGCCTGCAGCAACCATGTGGTGGTGCAGCGACAGAGCTCCCCATAGCTCCCAACTACTCAGACAAACGGCAAGTGCACAGGATGAGGGTTTCAGCAGGGGTCCCACAGAGACCAGACACCCACTAGGACCCAACAGCCAACATACCCACTGGCATGGTGGTCCCAGTTCTTTTAGGGCCCCCAGAAACATTAATTTGTTTTAACAACAGAAGAAAAAGATAAGCCCGTCTAGTGTAGCTCCGTGGTTGAGCATTGACCTATGAACCAGGAGGTCATAGTTCCATCATTCCCTGTGAGGGCACATGCCTGGGTTGTGGGTTCGATCCCCACTAGGGGGAGTGCAGGATGCAGCCAATCAGTGATTCTCTCTCATCATTGATGTTTCTACACCTCTCTCTCTCCCTCTGAAATCAATAAAAACATACTTTAAAAAAGAAGAAAAAAAAGATGAGCTTTTAGACCAAAGAAAATGATTCAGTACATGTTTATACCCATCTTCATGCCAACGCAGTGGTTAAACATTTCGGAAGACTGTGAAGGCTGGCCACCCATGTCCCACATTCTGCACACCCCACATCCATCTCTGCAGGTGCCACGTTGCTCGGATGGAGGTAAACTGAGGAGATGTGAGGCTGATCCTGCCAGGGCTGCAGGGTCCTGGGGAGGGGAAAAGGAAGGGGACCTCTCCCACCCTAGGGCCATTTAAGGGTTCTTGAAAGGAAAGCCCGGCCAGCCTCACTACCCTGACAAGAGCACCAGGTGTCATCGTTCTTACCTGTGGGTCCCAGGTCACTTCCGTCCTGCTCATCCAGCTCCTTATCCAAGGGAGCGAGGCTCACATCACTAAGATGGAGATCTAAGGCAGAACCTGTCCAACAAGACACCTGTTATTGCTCAGAAACACTCAGAGCTGCAGCAGGGAGGATGTCTGGCTCACTGGGGAGCAGGGACACCCCGCCTCAGACCTGGGGGCCAGGAACACACTCCTGCCCACCTTCCACAGTTGGACTCACTCTCTCCTCCCGCACAGACAGCCTCCAGGCATCCCACGTGGCCCTGAACCACGGCCTCACCTCACTGAAGTTGGCTTCTACATTTCGATTTCACAAGACATTTGACCAAGTAAACTAGTAAAAGAGAATTCCAAGAGAGTGCTATCCATGGAAAGCAATTCAGTCCACAGTGTGCAGCTGCACTAACACAGGGACCACGGACCTCTACACCAGGGCCACAGCAGGGGGACCCGCATCCTGTTCTCCCACCCTAACCCTCAGCGGGTCCCTCCCATCCCATCTGTTCCCCGAGGAACCATACACCCCAAGCATGTCTGCTCAACAAAAGGGGAATGGAACGGTGGGGCCCTCAGAGCTGCTTCCGCCCCCAAAAGCTTTCCTCAGAAACCTCCTCAGGCAGGATGAAGAGAGCAGCATGGAGCAGCACAGCCTTGGCACAAGAGCGGGAAGCTATCTTTGGGTGGCCGAGATTGGGCCAACCAGCCCCCTAAGCTGGAGCATGACTCAGGAGTCTCTGGGGTTCCACAGGATCAGCTCAGGAAAGGAGTGGCCCCAAGACCCTTGGGAAATGCCCAGGGGAAGGGCAGCAGGCAGAAACACCCTGGGATACAACCCGTGAGCCAGAGCAGCCTTCCCAACCCAAAGTTAGGTCTTGACCATAAGAGAGCATGGTGGCATCGAAGGCACAGCACTCAGGAGTTCTGCCACTAAGCACCTTTCTTCCCTCACGCCTCACCTCTGGTGACCCACTTTCTCCCTCACAGAAGTGGGCCTCTTCTATGTATCTGAGCCCTGTCCCCCCTGGTGACTGCGGGTCCCCTAAGCCTCCCATGATGCCTGGTCAGATGCACCAGGTCTCATTTCAAGAGGCCACAAAGTCATCCTACTCTGCCCCTTCCCCCCGGACAGACATCTCCACAGCCCAGGGGACATACCACGGGGACCCTGGTCAGACCTGCTTCTCTACGTGAGCAAACTGGGCTTCTGGAAGCTCCTGCCTCTGCCCTGCCCCCAGGTGCCTGGTGCCAAGTGCCCCAGAGTCTCCTGGACCACATCCTACAAGCAACATCAGGTTAAAGCTGCTCAAGGAGAGGCCACGTCAGAGGCACAGCCATGTCTCCTGCACAGGGTCACACCAGAAAGCAGCTGAGGCCCAGGCTACAGGAAGAGCTGCTGGGTGGTTTCAAACAACTGCATTCAAATATAAGAGTTGAGCAAAGTGCGACTCAAGGAACAGGGGAACCTGCCTATGCTGGGGAGGGGGCTGCTGCCTTTTTTTTTTTTTAAATATCAGCTACCTCTTGTACACACCTCCTACTGGTGATATGCCTGCAACCAAGGTACATGCCCTTGACCAGAATCGAACTTGGGACCTTTCAATACGCAAGCCAACGCTCTATCCACTGAGGCAAACCGGTTAGGGCAGCTGCTGCCTTTTTTAATGAGAGGTATTTACTATCATCAGGAAATATGGGACAAGAGATGTATAGTGGTACCTCGAGATACGAGTGCCCTAACATACGAGATTTTTGAGATACGAGCCTTCGAGCGAGCGATTTTTGCTTTGAAATACGAGCAACATTTGAGATAGGAGTAATCGCGCAGATCGGACGGCTGCACACGACCCACCAGTTCACCACGACTCGAGCGTCTCAGTTTCCCACGCTTCAAGGTTACGGAACGAATTAAACTCTTATCTCGAGGTGCCACTGTATGACTTCCAAAGAATGTAAGTCCTCAGCATAAGCAAATCTATGGGGAGCCAGCTGTGGTATACATATAGAGCAGACTTGGGGTTCAGCCCAGGGAGGCGTCCCCACTACACTGTCCTCAGCCCCTGCAGCCAGTTCCTCCCTCTCCACAGGCAGCTTCTTCGTAACATCCAGGGCCTCAGGAGCCTCTGTGTCTGGGGGCTGCTAAAACCAAGCACCACAGGTCAGGCAGCTTCAAACACCACAAATCCATTCTCCCAACTCTGTAGCCAGAAGTTGAGATCAGGGTGCACAGGGCTGCATTCCCTCTGGAGGCTCGTCCTCCCTCTTCTAGCTTTGGTTTTGTCAGCAACCCTTGGCCTTCCTTGGCTGGTGGGTGCATCACCCTATCTCTCCTCCATCATCACATGGCTGGCTCTCCTCTGTGCCCGTGTCCAAATCTCCTCCCTCTTATAAGGACAGCAGTCATCTTGGATTAGGGCTCATGTTGATGACCTCATTTTACCTATTTTGCAAAGACCATTTCCAAATAAGATCATGTTCCCAGGCCAGTGGCAGGGGGAAGGACCGAGGCATATCTTTTTGGAAAATATAATTCAACCCACAACAAAGGGGATTACCTGGGGACATGACCACCTGATCTATCCCCTCCAGGCTGTCCTCTGGTGCTTGAATGGGCACCTCCCACAGACCCAGAGCCCAGACCTCCTGGGATCCCTCCACAGACCTGTCCTGTTGCTATGAATTCCAGTCTCTCGATGGCACCTGCTCTCCAGGACTCTACAGCCCTGCAGACTCTGCAGCATCTCACACAAGCCTGTCTCTGTTGGCCAACCCCTCCTTCTTGTCTTCCTCAGTTTCCAACTCACTTTTCAAACTGCTGCCCAGGCCTTGTCCTCTGGCTCTGTGCCATGCCCCAAAACCTCTCTGGTCAAATGCAGCCCCTGCCTGCCGCCTGTCCCTCTCCACCCTCCTCTGCCTGGGGCAACTTCTTAGCCCTCCCACTCCCCTTAGGAGGGAGCTCAGCAGCCCTTCCACGCTCAGCACACATGGTTTCTGCAGCTCTCACAGCTAGATGCCCCAGATGCCCCTCAGTACAGCTGCCACAATGTGCGCCCAGGTGCCTACCTCAAACTGGTGCTCCTGGGATCACTCACTGAACAGGAGCCCTATGGGAACCCTTAGCTCCTCCTCCTGTCTCAGCACACATCAGTTAGGCCCCAAGCTCCAACCATTTCTGCAGACTGCCCTGCCCCTTCACTCTGACCCAAATTGTCTCAAGAGTGGCCTTGGCAGTGGCTAATCCTGCCTCCCAAAAAAACAATGCGCCATCTTGGCATGAAGGTCAACACTTCCCGGCTGGACTCTGCCTCACCCTGCCCCAGCAGACTTTCCACCCCCAAATGGTTTCTCTTTTGTCCTCAAGCCGTGACAATGTTGCTATAGGCTGCAGCTTCCATTAGCCCCACTAATCTTGGGGGAACTCCTGCTCAGCCTCCAAAACCCTCTTAGAATCTTCCCCTGCTCCATTCCTCCACGTCAGCCTAGACCTGAACCAGTGCTGACTAATGTGAGGACTCACATCGTCTAAGTGCACTGACCCCCTCCCACTTCCAAACCCTTTCACTCTGCCCTCCTCCTCCATCTTTCCAGGCTCCCTGTGCTGCACCCTTCATGAGCTGATCTGAGGCTGGGCCTGAAAACATGGATTCAGCCCTCAGCACCTGCAGTCCTAGGATCAGGTTAGGGATGGTCAGCTTAGAGTTCCAGAAGCACCTTTTGAATAATAAAGGCACAAAAGAGGAAGCAAACTAGACTGCCGGAGCCTTTTCTCACCTGGAAGTGATTTATTTCCCCATGCTCCCCCAACCCCACCCCATGACTCAGCACCTAAGTGCACCTCTACTGCCCCCTCAGGTGCAGAGTGGCATCAGGGGGGCCAACCCTGTCCTGACAAACCACAGAGCGTGCTTTCAGCTTACTGGCAGACCACTGCTCCCAGGATGTGTCCTGGCCCACTTTCTCATCAGCAGTACTTCTTTCATCCTACCATGCCTTGATGTTCCCTGAGAGCAGACCCAGGTCTCCCAAAATAAAGAACTGACTTTTTAAAAGGCTTTAACACTCAACATGCAGATGAACCCACCTACATACATAAATTGTGCCACCTGACCCAGAACAAGTCTTGCCAAGATCCAGGAACCTCCCTGGTGTCAATGAGAAATTAGCCGAAAGCTGCCGAGTAATGGCTCTGGCAGAGCCCCGTTCCTGACGTGACACAGCAAATTGGAGAGGCGCCTCGATCCCCAGAGTCAGGGGAGTCGTGGGAACAATGCATACAGTGCGCAGAATTAAAGGCCAACTCGGGGGACCCGCGGCCGGGGGGGCACCCCGCACCCACCCGGTCCGGGCCGTCCTCCCCCAACTACAAGACAGAGAGGCACCTGGCACACCTGCTCATTCGCGTTTCCAACGGGTCTCCGTTTCCGACAGGGTAGGCGCAGGCGGTGATTCGCAGATGAGGCGGAAAACCGTCCTCTCCCGGCAGCAGAGACCCACCTCTGCTAGGTGATGGAGGCTCCGCTGAGAAGCCTCGCGGCCGGCGCCCCCGCAGGGACCCGCGGGCGCCTCCGCAGAGCCGGCTCCCCTGCAGAGCAGGCTCCTCAAGCGGGCATACCCCCTCCCCTCCCTCGCAGCCCCTAGGAAAGCTGGTGCCCACCCCTGCTCTCGCACCGGGCGCGGGCACCGAGGACCAGAACAAGCATCGGGAGGGGAGGGAGGCACACCTGAGGGGGAAGGTGCGCGGAAGAGAGGGGAGACGCACCTCACTTGGGGTGTAGGCGCGCGGAGTGGCGCGCCACACCGAGGGGGGCGCACGGTCCGCTCCGCTCCGCTCCGCAGCTTTGCCTAACGACGACCCGCTCCCGGAGGACACAGGGCTGAGGATGCTGACTCACGGTCCGCTGCCACCGCCGCCGCCGCCGCCGCCACCGCCACCGCCACCGCGGATTCAAATACGGCCCGCGGCCCGCCCACCGCGCGCCCGCCGCGCCCACCAGTGACGCAAGCCTTCGACGCGCCCCGCCCCTAGCCCCGCCCCCAGCCCCGCCCCGATTACGCAAGCCTTAGAGGGCGCCGTCGCCTCGCACCGCCCCGGTGGGAATCATGGCTCTCGCTGCTCTTTGCCGCTGGCCACTTCCAGCAATGAGCTCCTCTGGTTACTATTTTAATGGTTACTATTTTTAAATTTTATTTATTTTTTAAATATATTTTATTGATTTTTTACAGAGAGGAAGGGAGAGAGAGAGTTAGAAACATCGATGAGAGACATCGATCAGCCGCCTCCTGCACGCCCCCTACTGGGGATGTGCCCGCAACCAAGGTACATGCCCGTGACCGGAATGGAACCTGGGACCCTTCAGTCCACAGGCCCACGCTCTATCCACTGAGCCAAACCGGTTTCGGCTAAATTTTATTTATTTATTTTAATCCTCACCTGAGGATATTTTTCCATTGATTTTTAGGGAGAGTGGAAGAGAAGGTAAAACAGAAACAGCGATGTGGACAGGGGAGGAGCTGCAACCACGGTACATGCCTTTGACCAGAAATGAACCCAGGATCCGTGGGTCCACAGCCTGAGCCAAACTGGCTAGGGCTAATGGTTACTATTTTTAAATATATATATTTTTATCAATTTCAAAGAGGGAGGGACAGATAGAAACATCAATGAGAGAGAATTATTTATTGGTTGCCTTTTGCATACCCCCTACTGGAGATCTAGCAGAAACCCTAGCATTACCCTGACCCATAATTGAAACATAACCTCCTGGTTCACATCAGCAGGCCTTTATGATCACTATTATTATTATTATTTTGTTAATCCTCACTAGAGGATATTTTTCCACTGATTTTTAGAGAGAGAGAAACATGGATGTGAGAGAGACACATCAACTGATTGCCTCTTGCATCGTTGATTCCACAAAATCCATTAAATACAGAGTAGTTTAGAAACCATACCTATTTTATGTTTACTCAAAATGAATAAATGAGTCATTTTAAAATAATTATTTTGCCAAAACCAGTTTGGCTCAGTGGATAGAGCATCAGCCTGTGGACTGGAAGGTCCCAGGTTTGATTCCGGTCAAGGGCACATACCTTGGTTGTGGGCACATCCCCATTGGGGGGTGTGCAGGAGGCGGCTGATTGATGTTTCTCTCTCATCAATTTTCTAACTATCTCTCTCCCTTTTACTCTGTAAAAAATCAATAAAATATATTAAAAAAATATTTAAAAAATAAAATAATTATTTTGCCCTAACTCCCAGGTTCGATTTGGGCATGTACCTTGGTTGCAGGCACATCGCCAGTAGGGGGTGTGCAGGAGGCAGCTGATCAATTTTTATCTCTCATCGATGTTTCTAACTTTCTCTCCCTCTCCCTTCCTCTCTGTAAAATATATATATATATATATGTATACACACACACACACACACACATATATATATTTAAAAATAAAATAAAATGAATTATTTTCATTCAGTGCATTTGTAATGAAACTGTATCACAGGAGGAAACATCCAGTCTATACCTGTTCACCCCAAAGCAGATCGGTGGTGGGAGTCCTCAGCAGTGGGAACACTGCCCAGCTAGGGCCCTCCTGGGGTCAGAGGGCAGTTCCAAGTATTCCATTACTTCCATAACTGGGCAATATCAGGCTATAATTTTACACATGATCTCAGGAGGGTGAGCATAGAAAATGTGAGGATCACACTGATAGTAGAAGCTCATTATTTTAACAACAGCAACAGAAATGTATTATCTGTAAATGGAGGCAATGTTGATCCTGAACAAAAATTCACCTCACCGAAACCGGTTTGGCTCAGTGGATAGAGCGTCAGCTTGTGGACTGAAAGGTCCTGGGTTCGATTCCAGTCAAGGGCATGTATCTTGGTTGCGGGCATATCCCCAGTGCGGGGCGTGCAGGAGGCAGCTGATCAATGTCTCTCTCTCATCGATGTTTGTAGCTCTCTATCCCTCTCTGTAAAAAATAAAAAAATAGAAAAAATCAATAAAATATATATTTTTTTAAATTCACCTCCTGGTAGTTGGTTCAAGAAATATTTAAGTCATGCTCGCTTTGGCAGCACATACACTAAAATTGGAATGATACAGAGAAGATTAGCATGGCCCCTGCGCAAGGATAACACACAAATTTGTGAAGCGTTCCATAATTAAAAAAAAAAAAAGAAATATTTAAGTCAATGAAAGAACACACAGCAAGATGGTCAATGACACACTAACACAGGCTGAGGATGCACCATTAGGTGTAAGATAATGACTGCAAAAAATACTAGAAATATGCTAATCCCAATCTTAAGTCAGTACCTGTCCATGAAGGCCCCTTTCAAAGCACAGATGCACCTAGTTCTATTATTCACTCAGGGGAGCAAGGCCTATTTAGGGGCAGGAATTTCATTTTCCTAATTAATTTTCTCTTATGCCCAAATTTTACTATTACTACCTTTATATTGGGGGAAAGAAGCTTTCCTTTCAGAGTCGTTTGTGCTTATCTGTAACAATGAAAGTTTGTGCTGGGACTCTTATTGGAGCAGCAGCCCTCTCCTGGCCAGCAACCACACCTTCCCAGCCAACTCTGGCACCAACAGAAGGCCTTCCCTGAACCTCCAGTACCAGGACAGAGGGGTGTGTCAGGGTCCGCTGAGCAATGCAGAGCACCCTCCACCGGTCCCAGGTGCCCCACCACTCCGATGTTAGTTGTGGGGGCCAAGGGACAGAGACAGCCCCCACCACACTCTTAGCTTTAAGTCCATCTTGCTCTTCCCTACATTTTCACCACAGTCCCCACCTGAGCCCCAAGCCTCCGTCCATCCGTCAGACAGGTTCCCCCAGCCTGATTCCAATCACATGGCTCATCAGTCCACAAACCCTCGATGACTCCTAGCAGCTGGGAACCACGACAGGCATTTGTAATGATTAGTTGGCAGTAAAGCCCACACTGCCTTTGGGACTCATCCCTACTCCCTCCCACCCTTGTCATGGCCCTCCACCTTCTGCCTTCACCATCCCCCCAACTCCTACTTCAATTTCCCAAAGCCTCCCATTCTCTGCCTTGCCCTGAGGCCTGTGCAGCTGCCCACCTGAGGGCTCCTCATCATATCTGCAGCCCCAGCTCCAGGCTGCTGGTGAGGCAGGTGTTTCCACGACCACGTGCAATACAGCCAAAGTGACAGATGACGAAAATCACAGGTGCGTTTCCCACTTATTCCCAAATGCTACAATGTGAGTGCTAAGAGGAGTCAGGGAAACGAGAGTCGTGGGCTTACCTGGAATGGCCTCGAGGGCATTGCCAGTGAGGTCCAGTGGATGGGCACGGGCCGAGAGAATGGGTAGAGCAGTGGGGGAGGAGCCGCTGGAACCCGCACTGGACGCCAGGCTAGATGCCACGCTGGAGCTCACGCTGGGAGCAAGTGGGTGAACCACTGTAAACACTGCCAGGTGGTTCTGTGCAGAGACACAAACAAGATGAGCAGACGCACCTGCACTGACAAAAGCAGCATGACCCTGAGTGCAGTCACAGACAGACAGAAGCATTGGCTAACTTCCACCCCAGAGCAAAAAGCAATGGAAGTGGACTTCACCCCTAAATGTCAAGTTATTTGCAATGACCTAGACAAGCACACTCACTAGCTGCCAATCACCCAGGAATGGGAACAAATATATCTAGAAAGTCTCATCTAATGAACTGCTCTGCAGAAAGCCGTTTTCAAAAGTAGGCATTCACCACTAGTAAACCACTCAGACAAAACCAGCTGAGAACCAGCCCTCTTCTGAAGACGGATGAAATGGTCCCATAACCTCATTACCCAAGAAAAGCCTGCAGGGGAATGGCCCGGGACAGAGCTGGAGGCCAGGAGCCAGCCCACACTGTGTTTATTAATTTTATTTTTAAATTTTTATTTTTATATTATAGTTTACTGTACATTCAATATTATTTTGTATTATTTTCAGGTGTATAACATATTGGTTCAACAATCATATACTTTGCAAAGTGTTCCCCTTGATATTTCCAGTACCCCACTGGCACTATACAGCTTTGTCCCTAATCCCCGAAATCCCTCCCCTCTGGCAACCATCAGTCTGCTCTCTGTATCTGTGAGTCTGTTCCTGTGTTGTTTGTTCATTTATATTGTTCTTTCTTTTTATTGACTTTATTTTATTTTTAAATATAGTTTTATTGATTTCAGAGAAGAAGGGAGAAGGAGAAAGATAGAAACATCAATGATGTGAGAGAATCATTGTTCAGCTGCCTCCTGCACGCTCCTTCTAGGGATCGAGCCTGCAACCCGGGCATGTGCCCTGAAGGTCAAGTGCCTATGACTTCCTGGTTCATAGGTCGACACTCACCCACTGAACTACACTGGCCGGACCACACCGAGTTTAAAGGCAGACTCCTAAGTTACTAGAACATCGGAAAT
Organism: Lasiurus cinereus; assembly: GCA_011751065.1. Classification (NCBI taxonomy): domain Eukaryota; kingdom Metazoa; phylum Chordata; class Mammalia; order Chiroptera; family Vespertilionidae; genus Lasiurus; species Lasiurus cinereus. The sequence continues at coordinate 2,598,681 of JAAGEH010002525.1, forward strand.
CAGAGCTATTTGGAGGTGAAATGATGTGATGTCTGGGTTCTGCCTCAAAATAATATAGAAGTTAACCTGGGAGTGGGGCAGCTACAACAAGGCCAACGACAAGGTGGGGTTACCAGTTTGTCAGCCTATGGGAGGTTTTCCATAATAAGGAGTGTTACTATGCATTTTGTCAGACAGAAATCTGCAGAGGACAGTTTTTCAAAGTGAATATTACTTAGCCCAAGGCCTGTGTTCAGGGGCTCCCAACCCCCTCCACTGGCTTTGCTCAAGTGAGTGCCCCTTGGCAGGCCATGGTCCACGGGTGCAGAGACCCTGGAATTGATCACCACTGTATGTTTGAAGTGACAATCCTCCTATGTAATAAAGGCTAATGTGCAAACCGACCAACCAGCAGAACCACCAGTCGCTATGATGTGCACTGACCTCAATGCAGGAGCCGCCCTCTGGTGGTCAGTGCACTCCCACAGGGGGAGCACCGCTCAGCCAGACGCTGGGCTCACGGCTGGCAAGTGCAGTGGCAGTGGCGAGAGTCTCTCTCACTACCTCCAATGCAGTCAGACATCCCCTGAGGGCTCCCAGACTGGAATGAGCCCTTTCCCCCGCCCACCCTCCCCGCAGTGCATGAATTTTGTGCACCAGGTCTCTAGTTTAAAAATAAAAACTCAAAACTGCAGAAGTCTGGAGAGCTGTGTCCCTATGATCCCTGAGGTCACCCACAAGCAAGCATTCCTGTCCTTGCAGCTGTGGAGGTGTGACCACAGGCCTCCCTATTACCCACAAAGATGGGTTACACTGCAGATGTCCCAAATTAAATCCCACACACAGCCTGACCGGGAGCCACCAGCCGAGGCACACACTGTGACTTCACTTACTCACACAAGGCAAGTCACACTGCAGGAAGGCATGCCCCATAAAAGACTTCAGGGACAATTTGTTCTGAAATTTGATGACAACATCCTGTTGGGCCCTTTCACGTAGGCCATGGTAGTTACAAATGTATCAGAATGGGCCAAGCATGGGCCCCATCACCAAGGGAGTCTGACACACATACGAGATGGGGAACCATACCCGAGATAGCTTTGTCTGTCCGGTTTATTTCCTCCTTTCTTATGGTAAAATACACATAACATAAAATTTAACCACTTGAACCGTTTTTATGTGCACAATTCAGTGGCACTAAGGACATTAACATTGTCAAGCAACATCTCCCCCATCCATCTCCATAAACTTTTCCATCTTCTCAAACTGAAACTCTGTCCCCATCAAATACTTACTCCCTACCACCACTACTTCCCCCACCCCCTAACACTACCATTCCACTTTCTATCTGTATGAATCTGACCCTTCTAAGGACCCTCTTATGCATCAAATCATACAATATGTGGTCCTTTGTGTCTAGTTCACTTCACTTAGCAAAGTCATCTTTTTTATGGACTGAATTAGGTCTAGGTCCCTCTAAGACACTAGTGTTGAAGCTCTAATCCCCAGATGACTGTGTTTGGAGACAAGGCTGTGAAGGAGGCAATTAAGGTTAAATGAGGTAATAAGAGTGGGTTCCTGATCCGATAGGACTGGTAGGATTCATATCCTTATAAAAAGAGAAAGAGTTATTAGGGAGGTGCACACACAGAGACATAGAATGTGAGCACACACTAGACTTGGGCAGTCTATAACCTGAGAGAGAGGCCTTGGAGAAATCAAACTTTGCTTACCCTTTGCTCTTGGACTTCTAGCCTTCGGAACTGTGAGAAAATGAATTTCTGTTATTTTAGCCAGCCAGTCTATGGTATTTTGTTATGGCAGCCAAGCTAATAGTCTTCAAGGTTCACCAGAGTTGTAGCCTTTTAAAGGCTGAATAATATTCCAGGGTATGTATTCACCACATATATCCATTCATCTGTCAATGGGCACTTCGGTTGCTTCCATCCTTTGGCAATTCTGAATAATGCTGCTATGATCATGGGTGAACAAACATCTCTCTGAGATACTACTTTTAATTCTTTTGCTCTATCATATGGTAGCTCTATTTTCAATTTTTCAAGGTACTACCACATTGTTTTCTAATGCATAAAAGTTGCAATTTTTCCACATTTTCACCAACACCTCTTATTTTCTGTGTTGTTTGTTTTCTTACAGCAGCCATCTTAAGGAGAGTGGAAGTCATATCAAATTTTGTGAATGTTAGATAAGACAAGGATCTCAATTGACAGTTCTAAATGCTATTTCTTAGAATGTTAACATATAGCACAGTAATCTGCAGACGCAGCACAGGCAAGAGCAGGCTGGCAGATGAACTTGGCCAGTTTATTCACAGCCCGGAGAGGGGCTGGTGCCACAATGTGACATACACCAGCTGGTGGGGGCAGCGCGACCCCCAGGGCGGCTCACACACTGAACCACCCACCCTTTCCGGAGGCTTCTGGGCGCTGACTGGCATGGGGGTTTCTCGCTGTGCGACTTGGCGAGTCTGCCCTCTGGCTCCTTTCCAGGCCCTTCTTCTGCAGCTCAGAGACAGGCAATGTGCCCACTGGCTACCTTAATCCTAACATTTCATGTTTCAGGTTCGTAATGAACATCTTGTCAATTTTCATCTCTCAAGGAAAAAACCATCACAAAATAACTAAGTTGCATTTTTACGTTCAACTATCCTTCTGTCGAGTTCAAATATGTGCTTCAGAAGCTCTGAAGAGAACATACGTGATTAAATAGGTTGCTCAAACAGACATTTGGGAGAAAAAACCTGATCTCAGGTGGGGCGTCTAGAAGACCAGGAGAGAAGGAAAGGAGAGATGTTGTCAGGTAGGAATTTAAAGATCACCAGACAGCCCTAGCTGGTTTGGCTCAGTGGATAGAGTGTCAGCCTGCGGACTGAAGGGTCCTGGGTTCGATTCCAGTCAAGGGCCCATGCCAGGGTTGTGGGCTTGATCCCCAGTGAGGGATGTGTGGGAGGCAGCCGATCGATGATTCTCTCTCATAATTGATGTTTATCTCTTTCTCTCCCTCTCCCTTCCTCTCTGAAATCAGTAAAAATATATTTAAAAATAAATAAATGAAGATCACCAGACAGTGATGAGCGGGAGAAGTCCTGCCAGAGGTGAGCGCCTGCTGCCGGCCCCTCGCCCAGGCCTTCCGAGTGTCTACGGCTCTGCTCCTCACCGGGACGGATAAAAACAAGTGCTCTGAGTCCTCAGGGCACCGGTTTGGGGAAAAACAAAAATGTTTCTCAAAACAGATTAGGTTTGAACTGGGCTGGGCAGAACAGAGAGAAAGATCCCAACTTTGATGAAGCCTCAGGACAGGGGCTCCACTGGAAGCTGCCCCTCAGTCTCACTGAGGAGGGGAAAACAGTTAACAAAATCCCTAGGAACATACTGACCATTATCTCAGGACCTGACAGTAAGCTGTGACCTAGAGCAGCGGTCGCCAACCGTGGACCACCGATGGTCCGTGAGGTCCGAAAGGCTGGCGACCGCTGACCTAGAGACCAAGCCCACGATCTTGGGTGCTATCTGGGCTGAACTGTGTCCCCAGACCTGCCCTCCCCCCCATGTTAAAGTCCTGATTCCAGAACCCTCAAGTGTGACGTCGTTACTGGGAATGGAGTTAAAATTAGGGTGGGTCCTAATCACTGTGACTGATGTCTTTATAAAAAGGGGAGATTTGGAGACGGACAACAGACACAGGAAAGATGCTGGGAGGAGACAGCAAGAAGGCAGTGTTCTTGACCCAGGTTTCTAGCCTCCACACTGCAGAGGATCAGCTGCTGTTTAAACTCCATCTGTGGTGCTTTGTTACAGCGGCCTCAGGACACTAATTCAGACCTGCTATGTCCTGCTAGTCTTACTTCCCCGTGGGGGAAACTTTCGAAGGTTTGGGTCTCATTATTTCCAAGGTATAGGTAGACCTTGTTTCATTGTGCTTTGAAAATGTTGTTTTTGTTTTGTTTTGTTTTGTTTTTACAAACTGAAGGCAAAACGCTCTACCAGCAAAAAGATTACAACTCACCTAACTGACATACTCGCTTTATTGTGGTGGCCTGGAAGCCAAACCACAATTATCTCCAAGGTCTGCCTACACCACACAATTTTTTAAACATTAAAACAAAGGACACATGGAACAGACGACTTTAAGAAAATAACGAAAAACACAGTTAAATGCTCTGGCTGGGTAGCACAGCTGATTAGAGCATCATCCCGATACCAGGTTGCAGGTTTGATCCCCAGTCAGGACACAAACAAAAAATTTAATGAACGTATAAATAAGTGGAACAACAAATTGATGTCTCTCTCTCTTGCTCTTTCTCTCTCACTTTCTCATCAATAAACTAAGTAAATACGTAGTTAAATTACACGTGAACATTAACCAGGCCACTCTGTGCCAGGAGTGAGCATGACCAAGTTAGAAAGCCATAACCCAGGCCTGCTGGCCCTGACCACAGGATGAGGGGAAGCCCCATCCCAGGAGAATATACCTGCTTACTGTCATGCTCACTGGCTTTCTGGATGCCTTCAGCAGGTGAGTCCCTCCACTTTGCCTGCAACAGAAAAAAGAAAACATAGTTGGTTAAAAATACAAATATATAAAGACCCAAGCTTTGACAGGTGCCAAAGTCTCTTCCTATAAAATAAAAGGGTAATATGCAAATAGATCAAATGGCAGAACAACTGAACAACCAATCAAAGCACAATATGCTAATGATATGCTATGATTGTTCAACTGTTTGCTATGACGTGCACTAACCACCTAGGGGGCAGACAGTTGACCGGTTGATCAGTTGCTATGACATGCACTGACCACTAGGGGCAGATGCTCCAACCAGCAGGTTAGCTTGCCACTGGGTCCGGCTGATCAGAACTGAGCGAGATGGACTGGACATGCCCTGGAGCCCCCCTGCAGTCCCTCCCTGGCCCAATTGTGCACCGGTAGGGCCCCTCAGCCTGGTTTGTGCTATGCCTTCTCATAATCCAGGACTCCTCAGGGGATGTCAGAGAGCTGGTTTCAGCCTAATCCCACAGGACACTCCCCTTGGGAGGGCGCCAGGTGCAGGGTTCATGGCTGGCGAGTGCTGTTGCAGCAGCGCAAGCCTGTCCCGATTGGGACTGATTGGGCACGAGCCCACGGCAGGCACAGTGAGGCTGGGATGAATGGGAATGGCAGGTAGAAGCTGCATAGCATTGGACTGTGGGTTTCGGCACGATCCCTGCAGACTACCCTGAGGGAACCCATCCACGCACAAATTTGTGCACCGGGCCTCTAGAAACATAGAAAAAGCATTCCTATCAGCTAGCTCTGCATTGATTCTCCTGAATTCCATTTCTTACACCCAAACTTTGATCTTCCAGGCTATGTAAAGGTAGCATGTCAGCTCCATGTACCTTGAAGCCACAACCAGGGACAAACCGCAGACAAGCCTTTCACTACAGGAGTCCCCTTCAAGAGCTGGAAAGTTTTGGAAAGACTGACACCTGAGGCAAAGAATGACTTAGGGCAATTCCTCCTCCCCACACCCCCCATGCCTTGTGCAGGGTCCCACCCCTCCCCTTCTAGAACACCACCTCTTTCTTTTGTTCTTTTTTTTTTGTTAATCCTCACCTGAGGATATTTTTCCATTGATTTTTAGAGAGAGTGGAAGGGAGGGGAGAGACAAGAGAAACATCAATATCAGAGAGAGACAGCGATTTAGTTGCCTCTTGCATGCCAGGTCTGGGAACCTGCAACCAAGGTACATGCCCTTGATTGGAATCAAACCTCAGACCCTTCAGTCTATAGGCCAATACTCTGTCCACTGAGCCAAACTGGCTAGGGTGAGGAGACCAGGTATCGAGCCTGCAACCTGGGCATGTGCCCTGACAATTGAACCAGTAACTATTTGGTGCATGGGCCAACACTCAACCACTTAGCCATACTGGCTGGACTCAAATCATTTTAATGAACACTTCTTAGAGGATTTTAGCTTCTTCCTCATTTTTCACTCCCAGCCCTCGGGTCCATGTGAATTGTTTCATGGAAAGACAATAGGAGCTGAGTACAGCTAGAAAGGTGATGGCTGCATGCTGTAAATGCACACGATGCCACTGTTGCTTGGCTGGTGTGGCTCAGTGGTTGAGCATCAACCTATGCACCAGGAAGTCATGACTGGATTCCTGGTCAGGGCGCATGCCAGGGTTGCGGGTTCGAACCCCAATAGGGGGCGTGCAGGAGGCAGCCGATCAATGATTTGCTCTCATCATTGATGTTTCTATCTCTCCCTCTCCCTCCTCTGAAATCAATAAAAATTCTATCTAATAAAGAGGGACTATGCTAATTGACTTTTCACCGTCACAAAGATGGCAGAGCCACAGCCAATAAGGAGGGAATATACTAAGTGACTGCCCCACTCTTGAAGATGGCAGCACCCACAGCCAATAAGGAAAGAATATGCTAATTGACAGACTCTTCCTCAAAGAAGGCAGAGCTCACAGCTACAAGATGCAGTACCCAGTCCTCTAAGCCCCTAGCCGCCCAGGGCTGGCCTCAGGTGGAGGTAAGCCTAGGATGATGGCTGCCCAACTGCCCAGGGGTGCCTGAGGCTCAGGTAACCAGGGCCTGCTGAGGCTTGCACTGCTAGCAGTGGCAGCAGCAGAGGTGTGATGGGGCATCACCTTCCCCTGATCACCAGGTCACCTCCCGCCCCTGAGGGCTCCCGGACTGTGAGAGGGGGCAGCCTGGGCTGAGGGACCCCCTCCTCTAGTACATTAATTTTCATGTACCAGGCCTCTAGTCCTATCTAATGAAAGAGTGATATGCAAATTGACCACACCCCATCATGGCCACAAGCCACTCCCACCAACCAATCAGGAGCAAGTATGCAAATTAACCCAACCAAGATGGCTGTGGCCACAGAGCGAGCAGGAGTCTTGGGTTTCCCTGGAAATGGAGGAAGCCAAGCTTTCCACCTGCCTTGGCCTGCGCTCAAGGCTACAAAGTTTCAATTATAGGACATAAATAAATCCCAGATCCCAGGGCCGCCACTTGGGTTGCCAGGGGGCATGGCCAGTCTGCAAATCACCACAGGCCCCTTAACCAGGCTGCCCCATGACCCAAGGGATCCCCTGGGACACCATTCAGGGCAAACCAGCTGGCCCCCACCTGTGCACCAGGCCTCTAGCCTATCTAATAAAAGAGTAATATGCAAATTGACTATCACTTCAACACAGAAGATGGCTGTTCCCATGTAGTCAAAGATCCTGCCCCCAGGTGGACACAAGATGGCTACCACAAGATGGCCAGAGCAAGGGAGGGCAGTTGGGAGGGACCAGGCCTGCAAGGGAGGGCAGTTGGGGGCAATCAAGCCTGCAGGGGAGGGCAGTTAGGGGTGACCTGGCCAGCAGAGGAGGGAAGTTGGGGGTGACCAGGCCTGCAGAGAAGGGCAGTTGAGGGGGACCTAGGCCTGCAGGGGAGGGCAGTTGTGGGGGACCCAGGCCTGCAGGGGAGAGTAGTTAGGGGCGATCAGGCTGGCAGGGGAGTGGTTAGGGGGTGATTAGGCTGGTAGGCAGAAGTGGTTAGGGGCAATCAGGAAGGCAGGCAGGCAAGCAGTTGGGAGCCAGCAGTCCTGGGATCAGGCCTAAATGGGCAGTGAGATATATTTTGAGGGGTCCCAGATTGGAGAGGATATAGGCTGGGCTAAGGGACACACACTCCAGTGCACGAATTTTGTGCACTGGGCCTCTAGTATATATATAAAAAGAGATGCCACTGTTCACTCTGAAATGATTAAATTTGCATATGTGAGTCTCTCCCCAATGTAACAGAAGACCTGTGCAGTGGCAAATCCAGGTGCAGCCCTTCCTAAGTGCTGGAGGGGCTCCAAGAACCTGGACCCTAAGTGCGAGGCCTGACCGAGGGAGGAGGATGGGCTCTCCTGCAAGAGCAGCCCAGCTCACTGCCAAACTGAAGGAAGTCAGCGTTGTCCGCAGCCAGATGCCTTTTCTTGGTAACTCCAACAGGACAAATGAAAACGCTCAGGTACCTACATCACCGAGCTCGCCTCTCTGCCCTCTCTAAACACCCCGCATGAGGACATACATGAGGAGCCACGACCTTGTCAGTGAGGGCGGGACACAGGTCTGAACCCAATTGTCATCACTGTACTCTGTCCTCAAGGACATGAAGGTCCTAACCCATCAGGGCCATCAGTTCCTAGAATTGACCCCCCATATCTCACTGCCCCCGCACACCTCTAAGACCACCCTGACTGAGACCTGGGGGTGCTCCTTGTCAGGGACCTGCCCACACCTGCCGTCAGCTGGCACCTCCCCTCCCAGAGAGCAGACAGCCTTGAGAGAACTCTGCTGGATGTGGGCCCTTTCTCTACGGTCAGCCCAAGACCGGGCATTCATGTGCGGACAATATGTGAATGCCTGGCAAACGGCAAGGCCCATGCCAGAGCTCAGCCACGAATCCTCTGGAGTCTTCTAGGAGTCACCAACCACAAAGCAGATTGTCTTCAACCGCGTTCCTTACAATTTGAGTCAGCAGCCACCAGGCAGCCTCCTCAGGACGCATCCACTCACGTTTCCAGGTGGGCCGCTGCTGGCCGTGGAGCTGTTAGTGGGCGTGAGGTCTCGGCAGCCCCAGTCATTGGCCATTCCCAGGTTCTCTGGGAAAAAAAGGGAAAGCAGGCTTTAAGTAGCTGCTGGCTTCGCAAGGTCATTGGCGAACAGATCCCCTACAATTAGGGAAGAGCCTAGACTGGCCTCATGAGAGGGTGTCTGAAACATCACGTAAGCTGTCAGGGCTACAGGACCCTCCAGACTTCGGTGTGAGACGTGAATGATTTGAGTATCAGAAAACAAAGCAAAACTTCAATAAGAACAGCCACCCTCTCCATTCAAAGAAAAAACAGAAAGTAAAACTGGAGTTGGCCACTATACACACACACCTGGGTCCCCACTCACAAGCTTTTAGGAGGAAGCCGAGGAGCACTAAGGGGGAGGGTAGGTCTGTGTGCACGCCCCCATTGCAGAGACTCATTTCTGCCTTTGGGAACATTCTATGGGCCCATCTAGCCATCAAAACGACCCCCTTACCTCTCTCCCCCCCCAAAAAAAATATACATGCTAGTGACAGCCACTGTACTCAGGAGCCCTGGAGGCAGGGCCCAGACCTCTGGGCCTCACAAGGCCCAGCCTGCAGCAGCTCCCACCTCAGGAGCCTTAAAGGCATGTTGGGCTCTTCCACCTGCTCCCTCAGCCTGGGAGCCTGCTCAGGATGAACAGAATCTAGTGAGCCCGGGAGCTGTCAGCGGCTAAGCCAGAGCCCATTGGGCGTCATGTACTTACTTTCCACGTGTGCAAAGGCACAAAAAGGACCCCGAGGGCAGTAGCCGGTTTGGCGCATGTCATTACACTTTGTAGATTTGTAGATCTAGGAACAAAAATAAAATAAAGTGGAGAGACTCGATTGGAAATGGGTTTCTGTGGGAGCCTCACCACCTCTCCTTCCTTCCCCACCTGCTCAGTCCCTTTGACTCAACTGTCTGCTAGGCAACGACACCAACAAAAACAATTTCAAAGGGTCTCAAATCCACTAAAAATTTCAGGAAGCTGCATGTCAATGTCTGTGCATTTTAAAGCTTTCAGGAAACAAATGTAATCACAACCTCTGGACAAGGTACCCACCCCTTCCTGCAGCCCAGGGCACCTCACTTGGCACATGCTCCCTCACTCTGGTGCCTGCTCTCATGCCCAGGGCAGCCTCTAGTGCACACAACACTAGGCTTGCTGATGCGCAATGACCCCTGAGAAAAGGTCATGTTATGTATTCTGAGTTTTGTCTTACTTAAGCATCAACAAATGTAATGTATGCACCATGGCGTGTGTGTAAAACCAGTTGGCAAACACCACAGAGCAGTGTGACTGCAAACACCACAGGCAGGCCTGAAATAAAGACAGCTGCAAACGGCCCAAGGGTGAGTGCTGTCTGTCAAAAAGGGTATCACTGGTTCACTTTTTTTCTTCCCTATTAAGTCACAACATTAAGAGTAAACACAGTTAAGTAAAACTTCATTGGTGTCCCCTGGTTTTAAGTCCCAATTCTGCACCTACGTGAGCCATATAAAAAGAAAAGCGTGAGCCCTGATGGGTTTGGCTCAGTGGATAAAGCGTCGCCCTGCGGACTGAAGGGTCCCAGGTTTGATTCCGGTCAAGGGCATGTACCTTGGTTGTGGGCACATCCCAGTAGGGGTTATGCAGGAGGCAGCTGATTGATATTTCTCTCTCATCAATGTTTCTAACTCTCCTTCCTCTCTATAAAAAAATCAATAAAAAATATTTAAAAAAACAAACAGATCCAAAAAAGAAGAGCATGAGCACTGGCCAGTATAGCTCTGTGGTTGGAGCATCGGTCCGTGCACCAAAGGGTTGGAGGTTTGATTCCCAGTCAGGGGCATGTACCTGGATTGCAGGTTGGGTCCCTGGCTCTGGGCAAGTGTGAGAGGCAACTAATCAAAGTGTCTTTCTCACGTGGATGTTTCTCTCTCCCTCTCTCCCTCCCTTCTCTCTATTTAAATCAATTGAAAAATGTCCTTGGGTGAGAATTAATAAGACAAACAAAAAAGAGCATGAGTTTGGGAAATAGACAAGAACCACAGTGCTGAGCCACAGAAATTAATGGGACAGACATGACCTTAGGGTGCAGAGCCAGAGGCGAAGTGAGACTTTTTATTCAAACACTTCTGGTGTGAACAAGTACAACATCTTTTAAAAAAATATATTTTATTGATTTTTTACAGAGAGGAAAGGAGAGGGATAGAGAGTTAGAAACATCGATCAGCTCCATCCTGCATGCTCCCTACTGGAATGTGCCCGCAACCAAGGAAGGACTGACCAACTCCTGGAAGGTGACCTTGGTGCCCCTAGAACGTCTTGCCTGGTAAGTGTCTGTTTACCTGGCCTTGGCCACACTAGATAATAACCATGTGACCTAGGGTGGGGGCTCTGGACCCATGGCCTCAACCTGACCCCGGTCAGCTATGTCTCCACAGTCGACCCCCAATAAAAACCCAAGACACCAAGGCCCAGGTGTTGGTTGGCCAACACTGTGCTGTCACCAAAGGCACGGGGAGAAGGGAGTGCTGTCCGTCATTCACTGGGAGGGGGCACTTGGAAGCTCACACTGGGCCTCCCCAGGCCCTGTCCCCTGGAAACCCTGCCCTTTGTTGACTTCACTCTGTACCCTTACAGTGTAACGAACCCTAACTGTGGACCTAATGGCTTCGCTGAGTCCTGTGAGTCTCTCTAGAGGGACCCCCCAAACATAGAAGGAGCCACCAGACCCACCCTCTCCAGGCTATGACTTATGCTGACCAGAGAGCTGGAACCCCGCCTCCCGTGCGTACCTCAGGGTGGAACTGCTGCTCCGTGCGTGAATGGCAGTACTGACAGCTGTCCCCACTGTCACACCTCGAGGGCTCACCCCACTCATCGCCGTGCTTCACGCTGGGGCACGGAGTGGACCTGGGCGACAAGGGGGTGTCACAGGAGGTGCTAGAGGAGGCCAGCTTTCTACGTGCCGTGGGTGCTGGTCTATCCACCTGCCACGGGGCTGCCTCTCAGGATGGTGCACCCACAGGTACAGCCCCTGGAGGGATTGTCTCTTTCCCTCTGAGGACAGGCAAGAGCAGGGCAAGTGCCATCTGAACCCAGAAAGCGCTCAGGAGTCCCAGGGTTAATTTCCACAGAAATTAAAGGGAGTCTACGTCGGGGCTCCCCACGCTGGCGCGAACAGCATCTTGGAGAAGCGCAGGACCTCCTGAAGCCAGGAGGCAGCGAGCCCATCTTTTCTCGAGGTCGTTTCAAAACTGGATGTGAGACGTTTCCCTGCAATATGAAACGCCGAACCCAAATCCTCCCTTTGTCAGGTACTTGGCAACATTATTTTAACTTGTTTGGTTTCACAGAAAAAAAATACCACAAGTGCTAAATAAGACTTTTTGTTTTCTTGTTTTTTTATTTTTTACTTTCTAACCCTTTCAGATGCATTAAAACTCATTTTACCTTCTCAAGCTAGTATTTGGTCACTAAAACTTAGAGACTACTAAGGTAGGCTCTCTGTTCCTTGACTATGAAATGACTCTGAGAAAGAATCCCTCAGGCCAGGGAGGTGGCACCAGGTAAGTAGAGTGGCTCTCTGCTCAAAGGAAAAGCTGGACACAAAGCTCAGGGCCGGAAAAAGGATGGAGGCAAAGGCCCAAGGGCCTAGGTCATGGGGCTCACCTGTACTGGAACCTCCTGGGGTTCCGCCGCCTGTCCCTGCTGTTGTGGTAGTGGGGACACGCATAGCCCTGGCGACAGAGGCGTGGAGGCTTCGGGCACTGCTCGGTCTTGTAGCTGCCCAGCACGAAGTTGGTGTCTAAAAAACAGGAGTCCACATGTAAACGAATACCCGCATGCTCACATACATGTGCTCATAGCAGCACTAGTCATATAGCCGAAAGGATAAGCACCAAGTGTCTGTCCACAGAGGAACGAATAAACACAGTGTGCTCCATCCACACAGAGGCACAGGATTCGGCCATACCCAGGAATGAAGCCCTGACAAGCTACAGTGTGGCTGAAGCTTAAAACATGACGCTCAGTGCAAGAGGTGACACACAAGGACCACGCATGTGTGATTCCACTTACAGGAAATGTGGAGAACAGGCAACGCCAGAGACAGGAAGTAGATCAGTGGTTGCCAGGGCTGGGGGAAGGGAGTGTGGGGAGTGACTGATGATGGCTGTGGGGTTGCTGTGGGGAAACCAGAGAGGGTGTGGAACCAGGGAAAGGTGGTAGCTGCACATTTGAATATACTAAACACCATTGAAATGCACACTTTAAAATGGCTCATTTAACCCTGGCTTTGGGTGAGCATGTGTTGACATAGGTTCAAGACTGTACCAAGTATCCCTCTATGGTGGGGATGTGGGCATGTGGGGGCACACGACATATGGGGGCTCTCTGTACTTTCCACTCATGTCAAACATAAAACTCCTCTAAAAACTAAAGTCTATTTTTTTAAATGATTAACTTCATGTATCTGGAATTTATCTCCAAAGCAAAAATACACAAAAAGCCACCCAGGCCATTTAAAAGCAGTAACCAGCCCTAGCTGGTTTGGCTCAGTGGATAGAGTGTTGGCCTGTGGACTGAAGGGCTCAATTCTGGTCAAGGGCAGATGCTCAGGTTTCGGGCTCAGTCCCCAGTGGGAGGGCGTGCAGGAGGTAGCCAATCAATGATTCTCTCTCATCATTGATATTTCCAGTTCTCTCTCCCTCTCCCTTCTTCTCTAAAATGAATTATATATATATATCAGTAACCAATGAGAGGATTCCTAAAACTTTTGTCCTCTCTTGGGCTGGTTAATAACTGACACCTTATTATATATGCTGGGTTTTAACTCAATTACAGAGATAATACTAACATTCAGTATTATTTCATACTAGTGTACAGCACAGTGGTTAGACAATTATACAGTTTACAACTGATCCCGATAAGTCTAGCACCCACCTGACAGCAGACATAGTTGTTATAATATTGACTATATTCCCTATGCTGTACTTTATATCCTGTGACTATTTTGTATCTACCAGTTTACTTACTAATATGCTGTTATTTTTAAATACATCTGCTCAGTGGGCTAAACGCTGGTAGCTGAGGAACCAGCAGGAGGGTGGGAGGGAGGGGAGGAGAGGAGAGTCCTGCCCACAGTGCAGATGAGAGCAGCAACGCCATGCACAGGGCACGTTACAAGACCCATACCATCCGCCCCGGCCATATTCAGCTTCACATTCTTCTTACATGACAAGGGACGCTAGCCACACCGCAGGGCAGAGGGAGAACAAGAGGGGTTTGGGCAACAAGAAAGCTGACTTAAAGAAAATAAAAACTGTAAGACATTTATTCACAAGAATGGACCGAGTGCCGGGAACAGATGCAAGGTCCTGTGCCAAGTGGAGGAAACACACATAAATGAAGTGCATGACAATAACCGTGAGACACGGAGGCTCACAGATGGCCTTCAGTAAGTGAGTGGCAAATAAACCACAGTCCATCTACACAAGGGAATATTATTCAGTGGTTAAAAGAAATGAGCTAGCAAGCAACGAAAAGATATGAAGAAACCTTGAGTTCGTATTACTAGATAAAAGAAGCTGGTCTGAAAAGGCTACACCTGGATGATTCCAAATCTATGACATTCTGGGAAAGGCAAAACTACCAGGGACAGAACAATGGAGTAAAAATCAGTGGTCGTCTGGCCGGTGTGGCTCAGTGGTTGAGTGTCGACCTATGAACCAGGAGGTCATGGTTCAATTCTTGGTCAGGGGACGGTCCCCAGTAGGATGTATGAGGAAGCATCCAATCAATGATTCTATCTGTCTCTCCCTCTCCCTTCCATAAAATACATTTTTAAAAAAAGAGAAAAGCTCAGTGGTCTCCAGGGGATGGGGTGACAGAGAGATAACTAGGCTGAGCAGAGAATTTTTAGGGCATTTTAGTTAGAATTTAAATGTGCAATGCTATGTTGATACACATCATTATACATTTGTCCAAACCCAGAGAATGGACAGCACCAGAGTTACCCTAAAGTAAACTGTGGAGATTAATAATAATGTGTCACTCTTGGTTCACCAACTGTAATAAATGTACATCAGTGCAAGATGTTCAAACTGAGGGGACCTGGAAGGGGCATGGAAACTCTGTACTACCCAAGCAAGTGCACATTTTCTGTGAACCGAAAACTTCCCTAAAAAATAAAATCTACGGCCCGAGCCAGTTTGGCTCAGTGACTAGAGCATCATCAGCCTGGGGACTGAAAGGTTATGGGCTCAATCCCCAGAAGGGGATGTGCAGGAGGCAGCCAATTAATGATTCTCTGTCATCATTGATGTTTCTATCTCTCCCTCTCCTCTCTGAAATCAATTAAAATATATTAAAATAAATAAATAATTAAAATAAAATGAAACCTACTAATGAACAATCCAAACCACCACCTATGGGTGAAAAACAAAAATGTGGAAAGACAGTGTGCAATGGCTCTTCTGAAAAAGAAGGTGGTTTCGGAGCCACTAGTGTTGTCTAGAGCAGCGGCTGCCACCCTTTCGGACCTCACGGACCACAGTGGCCCTCGGACTGCCAATTGGCAACTGCTGATCTAGAGCACTTGGAAAACAGAAGCCGGAGCACCTGAACTACACAGACACTCCTGCCCCAAATCCAGGTGCAGGCACCACTGGTTACTCTGTAGGGCCCTACAAAGCTTTGGGCCTAGCCTGCCCATCATCTCCTCCCACTCTCCTTCCTGAAGCTCAGGCCCTGATGCTGATGGGGACCTTCGCCCACCCCTGTGCTGTGAACCAGAGCACTTGCTTTTTGCAGGTAGAAGTCAGGGATTTTTCCATCAGGAAGGCCTACCAGCTGAGAAACAAGAAATGGGATGTTCTCAAAGGCATTTTCCAGAAAAAAAAAAATCCTGAGTGAAGCACTTATCCTCCATGCTGGCAAGCAGGGAGCTGTGGGCACACAGCGTTTCCACTGTGAGGAGACTCTGCCCCAAGCAGTAACATCACAATATGGGGAGGAGCACAACAGCACACGCGGTCTCCCTGAAACTTGGAGTAAGGTCCCTGGGCCCTCTCCACATTCCAGACGAGGCCAAGGCCACGGTCCTCAGTGCTGGTTCAGCTGGGGGGCCTGGTCCTGAGCCCTTGGTGCTGGCCACGCAGGTGCCACACACAGTGCCAGGGCAGGAGAGGGGGAGCAGAAGGTGGGAGGGGAATCCAGAAAGGCCTGTGCAATCACCTCTATTAATTCATCCCTGGAACCGCAGCCCCAGCACAGACATTATGTGAGCAGAGGAGCTCACAGCTCACGTGACTACAGTCCCGCAGCGTTGTTCATGTGTGTGAGAGTCCGTGAAGGAAGTTGGGGGAGACACAGCATTCATTACTCAGATGGGTTTTCTTAAACCCTCACTGCTCTTTGGGATGCTCCGGAACAGGATGCTCCAGAGAGAGAATGCAGACCAGTGGGTGTCAGAGACCAGGAAGGGACTGCTTAATGGGGACGGGTGTCGGTCCAGAGTGATGGAAATGTTCTGGAATTAGAGAGTGCTTGCCGCACAACACTGGGATGGACTAAACACCACTGAATTGTTCACTTTAAAGTGGTTAAAATGACAAGTTTATGTGCTGTATTTTACTACACACAAAAAAAAGCTTTCACTGCCCATTGCCATCATCTGTGGAGGCTGCCAGGGACAGGGCCCCACAGTCCCAAGGGATATGGCAATATTTCAAACAAACCCCCAGGACCTAAGGCTGCTGATCTGAAGGCCATGAAGAGGCCCAGAGGGCAGGGCAGGGAGTGCCATGAACAGCAACCTAGTTCTGAGAGGGGCCATCTGGGAAGGAGCTGTGCCAGCTGTGCAACATCCCTCCAGAGAAGCCTGAGTTCAGACCCCCTCAGTCCCCACATGCCCAGGACTGAGGGTAAAATACTCGACTCAATGAGTCTCAGTTTCCCCATCTGATCTACAAATGAGGGCAATGAGGTCCGCTGTGGAGATAACTTTACAAACAGTGATCAGGGCTCCCCCTGCCCACCCTCAGGGGCGGCCATGGGGTTACCTTGCCACCGGGGGTCCTCGCCCAGGATCTTCTCAATCATGGCCTGGCTGGCTAAGACCCCAGGCTGCAGATCAGGGATGCCATCCCCACCGCCGAGCTGGCCGTTCTGCAAGGCTTCCTGGGCCTGCAGCTCCCTGCGACCAAACAACAGATCGATTATGGCTCTGGAGAATGTCCAAACCCCTTTCCGAAGGTGAGAGAATCACTTGGTTCTATCACTTTAAGAAACCCGCATATGTCCCTGGAGAGGCTTGTGGCCTGGAGGGTTCAGGACAACATCCTGTGTCCCTCTGGCACACCCCTGTCCTGGGACAACAGTCTTGACCCAAATCCTAACAACTTAAGAGCTTGGTTGTGTTTAGTAAGGATCCGTTCATCTCCCTCACTCCCTAGTGAGCTCCATGTTGCAAGAGTCAGACAGAAGGACAATTTTTAGAATAAAATCAAAGCCCAGGAAAAGAGCTGCTTAGGACCAGTGATGCCTGAAGTTCTGGGAAGTGAGCTAGTTCCCCACCTGCCCAGGGCAGGATGCCCCACTCACCTGATGTCACACACAGGGGGCCGCAGGTCCAGGGGACCGTGTGCGAAGGCGCAGTGCAGCCCGTTCTTCACACAGTGGCCCCGGGCATCGGTCTCATGGATGCACGTGCCTGTCTTGTAGTAGCGCAGGTGGTACTTGCGCTCTGTATCTCCAGTTGTCCGGTGCAGGTACGGACACCTGGGAAGGAGAGGGGTGACACAGGCCGTCTGGACCTTAGGACCTGGGGACAACCCTCAGCGCCAACCTGCTCCACTTCTCATTAGCACCCGGCCAGCAGTTAGCTCTTTCCTTCCTTCCCTCAATATTTGCCCTAACCGAAGGATTAACATCACTGGACAGACCACTTGTCCCTACCCCCACACATTCCTCAATTACACATGGTAGAAAAACACAACACTGAATTTCCCTGAAAATCATCCTTGACGATTTTTTTAACAAAGTGTGAGAAAATAAAGTTCACTTCCAGGACTCAGCCATGTTACTCATGTTTCCTGACAAGTGTTATCAAATAGAGTGGTGGCCGCTCCCAGCCCCCATCCAGGCACTTGAAGGAGGGAGGGAAGGAGTCTGGGGAGAAACATGGGAGCCGCCATGGCTGGAGAAGGACGCTGGTGGGAGAGAGGCCAGGAGAGAAGTGAATGTGGATGGAGAGATAAGAGGGGTAGTCACACAGGCCATGTGCAGCTGAGAGCTGCTCACTTCCTGAGAGAGTCACATGCAGCTCCCGAGCAGTGACCTGGCCTCATGCTGCACGGAGGCAGCAGCTGCAGAAGTGGTTGAGAAGGATTCAGTCCATGTGCAACATGGGACTGAGCCTGCCTCCAGGTTGGTCCCTCCTGACCAGGGACACAGCAGGAGGGGAAGAGAAACAAACACAAGGATCCATGTGGCAATGACCCCTTGAGCAGCCTGAGAGTCAAGGCAGGGGCCAGTTGCTACAAGTCCCCAAATCAAAGCGCAGGGAGGCTCAGGAAAGGCCCACTCTCACCTTGCTATCTGGCAGGCTGTGGACTTAGACCTGGATGCTGGGAGGCCCTGTGGGTATGGCTCCCCATGCAAAGCACAGATGGGTGGCACTTTGTCACCTTACAGGACCCAAAAGTAAAATAACAGATGACTTAGTGATCATCCATTCTAAACCCTAATCTTATGAGAAAACTTAAGTCTCAGACCTAACTGAGCAACTGGCTGGGCAGGGCATAAGGGGAGACAGACATGGCTAGTTGGCTCAGTGTATAGAGCATCAGCCTGCGGGCTGAAGGGTTCTGGGTTCAATTCTGGTCAAGGCACATGCCTAGGTTACAGGCTTGATCTCCAATGGGGGTGTGCCAGAGGCAGCTGATCAATGATTGTCTCTCATCATTGATGTTTCTCTCTCTCTTCTTTCCTCTTATGAAATCAATAGGAATATTTTAAAAAAGGAGATATTATGCATATAAACAGCACTCTCCATGCCCACAGAGAAGATGACTGTTTCCTTTGTGTTCCCAACAAGGAGTTCCAAGAAACATTTTTCGGAGATATAAGTGAAATGACAAAATGTTAGCATAATTATTATATCCTAATTGATACAGTAATTTACCCTTGCCTAAAATCCCTATTATAAAGTTATAGTTTATAATATATATAATATATATTTAATATATATAATATATATTTCAAGCTCCTCCAATCCCTTCCCCGTGTCCTTACACAGCACTGCCATGTAACACAGTTTCTGGCACCCAGGGCCCTGAGGATGTCATGGAGAATCCTTTATCACGCCAGGGAACCTGATCTAGAACACAGGACTCCTCCCCGTTTACTCATACAGATTACATGGCAGCATGACTCACAATAGCTCAGAGCTGGAAATGACCCATCTATATATATAAAAAACCAGCAACTGTAACACGTGAACAACCAGAATGACAGGTCACTATTGTGATCAGTGAACCGGCTGATCTAGGACGGGGCCCGCCAGCGAAACGCTACACCCCTAAGTCTCATCCCCAATCAGCCCACCCCACTACGATAGGCCTGAAGCCCCTCCCCCTGCCCAACCCCACTCAGATTGGCCCCCCACCCCAATCAGGGGTAGGGCTGGCTGCCAGCCACCCATGGCCCCTCCCCAAGGCTACTGGCCCCAGGTCAGCACTCCCTACCCCATTTGGGGGCGGGGGTGGCTGGCCCACCACCCACAGCTCCTCCCCATGGCCTACCCCGCCCCTAATTGGTCTTCCAACCCCAATCGGGCCCCAATTGGGTGGGCCAGCTAACCTCCCGCCATCTCCTCCTGACAGGCCCAGCTCCGAACTGCCCAGATTGGGGCCAGGCCAACTGGACCCCACCTGTGCACCAATTCATGCACTGGGCCTCTAGTAATAAATAAAGAACTTGAAGAAATAAAGAGACCAGAAATTTACAGGACAATAATAGGCTAGGGCAGTGGTTGGCAAACTCATTAGTCAACAGAGCCAAATATCAACAGAACAACTATTGAAATTTCTTTTGAGAGGCAAATTTTTTAAACTTAAACTTCTTCTAGCTGAAACCGGTTTGGCTCAGTGGATAGAGTATCGGCCTGTGGACTGAAAGGTCGAGGATTCGATTCTGGTCAAGGGCATGTATCTTAGTTGCAGGTACATCCCCAGTGGGGGTCATGCAGGAGGCAGCTAATCGATGTCTCTCTCTTATCGATGTTTCTAACTCTCTATCCTTCTCCCTTCCACTCTGTAAAAAAAATCAATAAAATATATATTTAAAAAAAATTCTTCTAGCGCCACTTCTTCAAAAGTGGTATTTTGTGGAAGAACCACACTCAAGGGGCCAAAGAGCGACATGTGGCTCGAGAGCTGCAGTTTGCCTACCACAGGACTAGGGAAATAAACAAAGAATTTACAAGACAGAAAAGATAATGGATCATAACGACTGAGAGGCACTTGGAATGGAAAGCCCCGCTCCAGGGCAGAACCCAGACCAGGGCTTCGGAGAAGCAGACACTGTTGCTGGAAGAAAGCCAGAGTGTAGCAACTTCCCTGGAGGGGCGTCTGGTGACAGGGAATGAGGCAGCAGGTGCATTTACTCTCTCCCGGAATGACCCACTTCTAGAGACCTGCCCCAGAGACAGCTGGCAAAAAGAGAAAAAGACATCCTCACAACACGATCACTGCAGGACTGTCAGTCATCCTCAAAGGCTGCAAACAACCAAAGTCCTAGAATAAATGACAAGGGATGGCAGTCAGCTCTGAGGAAGAGGGGAGTCAGTATGGACAACCAGGGAAAGGGCACCAAGAGGTACTGTGAAGGAAAAACATGAAGAAAAGGGTGTTTATATCAGAAGATGGAGAACAAGAATACATATATAAACACACACACACACACATTAGTGGCCCGGTGCACGAAATTCATGCACATTAAAAGGGGATTAATTAGAGGAAATAATTTAATATTGCTATTTGCTCTTTCTCTATAATAGAAGTGTCTGAGATTAAAGAAAATTAGTAAAATATATATGAAAACCTTCCTCCTGTCAGAGTCTGTGGCACATGCATAGGACCCAGAGTCAAGTCCCCACCCACCCACATGCACCTCAAAATTTCATGAGACCCACACCCAGCCACCCCCCGGCATTAGGTTAGATACAGATCTGGCCAGTCCCATCCTTGTCAAGCTCCACCAGGCAGAGGGCATAGCCTCAGATCCCCTGGCCTGGCGCCAGGACATAGGGTATGGCCTGAGGTCCCCTAACCCAGATTGGAGCAGAGGATGTGCTTTGAGGTCCCCCAAAAACTATGATGGGTGGGGGGCATGGCCTGAGGTCCTCTATCGAGCTCTGCCAGGCAGGGGGGAGGGCATAGCCTTAAGTCCCCTGGGTCAGCACCAGGAGGGGGGCACAGCCTCAGGTCTCCTATCAAGCCCCGCTAGGTTGGAAGCATAGCCTGAGTTCCTTGGACCCAGCACTGGGGGTGCATCTTGAGGTCCCCTGTCAAGCCCCGCTATGTGGGGCTCAGCCTGAGGTCCCCTGTCAAGCCCAGCCAGGCAGGGGGTGCAGCCTCAGGTCCCCTGGCCCAGTGCTGGGGCTGGGAGCATGGCCTGAGGTTCTGCATCAAGCCCCGCTGAGCAGGGGATGCTGTCTGAGGTCCCCTGGCCTGAGTGGAGAGCACGGCCTGAAGTCCCCTCTCAAGCCCCACCTATTGGGGACCGCGTCCTGAGTTTCCCCCAACCCAGCACTGAGGGTGCACCTTGAGGTCCCCTGTCAAGCCATGCTGGGTAGGGGGTGCAGTCTGAGTTCCCCTGGCCGGGTGCCAGGGTGGGGGGTGGGCCTGAAGTCCCCTGTTAAGCCCCGTCTGGTGGGAGGTGCAGCCTGAGGTCCCCCGGTGCAAGGGCAGGGGGAGCAGCCTGAGATCCCCTAGCCCAGCACCAGGATGGGAAGGTCACCTTGGGTCCCCCATCAAGTCCCGCCAGGTGGGGGTCATGGCCTCAGGTCCCTTGGCCTGGTGCTGGAGCAGTGGGGAGGAAGTGGCACGTGGCTTAAGGTCCCCTGACAAGCCCCACAGGGGCGGGGGGAGAGCATATACTCAGGTCCCTGCTGATTGCTTGTTAAGGCTCCTTATGGAAACTTGGCCTCAGCTGTGGGTGCAGCCATCTTTGTGACAAAGTGATGGTCAATTAGCATAATCCCTCTTTATTAGATAGGATATATATGCTTATATCAAAAATTATGGAAGGAGGAGCAACTGTTTAATGGGGAGAGAATTTCAGTTTGGAGATGGAAAAGATCTGGAGATGGATGGTGATGATGGCTGCAATGTTTATGGGCATAATACCACTAAAGTGTACATTTAAAAAAGTTAAAATGGCCGAGACTGGTTTGGCTCAGTGGATAGAGCATCGGCCTGTGGACTGAAAGGTCCCAGGTTCAATTCCGGTTGGAGGCATATACCTTGCTTGCGAGCACATCTCCAGTAGGGGGTGTGCAGGAGGCGGCTGATCAATGTCTCTCTCTCATGGATGTTTCCGACTTTCTATCCCTCTCCCTTCCTCCCTGTAAAAAATCAATAAAATATATTTTAAAATAAAATAAAAAAGTTAAAATGGTAAATTTTATTGTGAAGTAAACAATTTAAGTGTATTAGGAAAGCCACCATTTTACAAAAGTAGTTCCAATCTTCAGAACTATCTATGCATGTACTACAGTCCAGCATAAGAATCCCAGTCTGCCGAAACCGGTTTGGCTCAGTGGATAGAACGTTGGCCTGTACACTGAAAGGTCCCGGATTCGATTCCAGTCAAGGGCACGTACCTTAGTTGTGGGCACATCCCCAGTAGGGGGTGTGCAGGAGACAGCTGATGGAAGTTTCTCTCTCATTGATGTTTCTAACTATCCCTCTCCCTTTCTCTGTTAAAAACAAATACACAAACAAAAATAACACAATAAAATATATTAAAAAAAAAAAAAAGAATCCCACAGTCTGGGGAAAGGGGCAGAACTCACTCCGAACAGCCACAGCAGCACAGTAGAAGGCTCCCGATTTCCCTAATGCTAAATCGAAAGTTTCATTTGCTCCCTAATGGTCCCTCAGGATAGCTCTGCCCATCATTTGCTTCTTCTCCAGTACCATTGCCATAGCAACTAGAGTCAGACCAAGGCCTCTTGTTCCCCAGTACTGAGCACCAAATAGACACTACTATTTCACTCAGAACATGTCACCTCCTTCAAGAATTAAAACATGAACTGACCTTAAAATACTGGAAAACATTTAATAAGAAGAAATTGGCTTCACCAATCCAAGAGGTGAAAGGGAAAACCTCAGAGAATACCCAGTGGCAAAGTCAGGCCCCCACCTGGGCTAGGGAAGAGGTCCCAAGGGACAACCTGACACCACTTGCAGACTCCTCCTAGCGCAGGAGTGCATTAATCCACCCCAGGACGACTGCCAGCCTTGTAGCACTTGCCAAATTCAGGGTGGCATCCATGGTTCTCAAACTTGTCCACAACAATTAGTGACCTGAATAGCGTAATCAAAACAGGGCTCCATGATGGCATGTTGTAGGGGTACATGGTGTGGTGTATGCCCGACACCAGACGTAGCTCCACAACAGTGCTGTGGAACCACTGAACTAGGATGGGAGGAACACAAGGCTGTCCCTATCCCAGCCCAGGCCTAGTAACTCAGTTGTTTAGAGTGACATTCCAACATGCCACAGCTGTGGGTTTGATCCCTGGTCAGGGCACATATAAGAGTCAACAAATGAATGGGTAAATAAGTGGGACAACAACAACAAAAGATTGCCCTATCCCTAAGGCTCCAGGAGAGCCTGAAATTGCCCCTTTCTCACCTGAAACAAAGCTGGACCCACCAAACTCAAACCTAATGCACACCAAGATCAGTCTATGTGTGTGAGGCCACGGTGGCCACCAAACTCAAATCCACTGCACACTATCCTGGACGTAGGCCATGGCTCCCATACTGGAAAATGGGTCAGAATCCCCTGGAGGGCAAGTTCCCAGGTGATGCTGCCAATGCTGGTCTAGGGGCTGGTCCAGGAGACACACTGGGCTGAGAATGACAAGCAAGATGACCCCTTCCAAGTCCTCAAAGCACTGGCACAAGTGGGAGAGCAGAACACAGCACAGCAATGACTGAGGTGCAAAATGCAGCAGAATGAAGCAACCTGATAGGAGCTTGGAAAAAGCAATGGCAGAAAGACCTGTGTGCTGCATACAACTGGGTGGCAGGGGCAGAGGTCCTAGGGTCAAGGTGGGGGGAAGATAAAAGGGTGAAGCTTAGAGGGAGAAGCTAGTGTGTCCTCTTACTGCCTCTCCTTTCAGACCCTGGGAGTGGGGGTTTCCCAGCCCCCCATGCTGACCACATCTATCTGTTCATCCCTGGGCCCTGCAGCCTCTGGCTTCCAAGTGCTGCCCCAAACTCCTGAACCAGGACAGTGATCCCTCCTTAGTCCCTAAGGTGGAGTATCAGCTCCTCTGCCCCAAAGAGCTACCACTCTCTCCCAAGGACAGAAACAGCTTTCTACCAGCCTCCAAGGGGCACCTGATCTCCCCAGGCCAGGCATTTCATCCTGGTCGCCATCTCTGTAAAAGGAACTAAAGTGCTTGCTATCAGTCAGTGCTTTTAACATTTTTTATGGGTCTCTTACAGATCCAACTCAGTCACCTAATTGTAATTCTCTTAAACTGGTTAGTTTGTAACCAAAATAGTGTGTTTTCACCCTGGCCCACATGCTCAGTGGTTAGAGCATCAGCCTGAGCACAGAAGAATCTCAGGTTCATTCCTGGCCCTGGTCAAGAGTGTGCAGGAGGCAACCAATCAATGTGACTCTCTCACAGGGATGTTTGTCTCTCTCTCTCAACGTCCTCCCTTCCCTTCCACTCTCTGAAAATCAATGGAGAAAATATCCTGGGGTGAAGATTACAAAAAAAAAAGTGCCATGACTGGTTTGGCTCAGTGGATGACGGAGTGTCGGCCTGAAGACTGAGGGGTCCCAGGTTCGATTCCAGTCAAGGGCATGTACTTTAGTTGTAGGCACATCCCCAGTGGGGGGTGTGCAGGAGGCAGCTGATCAATGTTTCTCTCTCATCGATATTTCTAACTCTATATCCCTCTCCTTTCCTCTCTGTAAAAAATCAATAAAATATATTTAAAAACAAACAAAAAAAAACAGCAAAAAAAGTGTGTGTATATTTTTAGTCTATAGGTAGCCTCTAACTACTGAATATTATGCTCTAATATTCTACACCTGCCCTTCGCTTTCACCTTACCCCCAAAGCACAAGCAGAATGCATTCATGAAATGTTTAAACAACCAATTTATAATCACCCTGAAGTGAACAAACTTCCATCTAAGCCTCAGGTACTAAGACACTCAACTTTTTAAAATTAAACATTGCAAAAGTATCTTTCAACAAAAGGTCAAACTATACACAAGTATGATACAGCAGGGACACCAAACCTTGGACATGTAGAAAGGTTTCTTTAGATCAACAAGCTACCACCAGGATTCACAAGGGAGAGCCCACTGAATCACACATCCTCTGGTCTGCCTGGAGTCTGTGCCCCCAGCTGCCCAAAATAGGGAGGTATTTATGGCAAGAAATGTCAGGGAGTCCCACAAAGAATAAGGGAGATTACTAAAGTTACTCCACATAATGAGCAGGCCCATCTATATATATAAAAAGCTAATATGCAAAGTGTCCTCTCCTGAGTTTGACTCGGAGACTGGAAGTTTCATTGCTCGCTATGATGTGTGCTAATCACCAGAACCAAGGAAGGCCCTGACCACAGGCCAGGCCTAGGGACCCTACCCATGCATTAATTTCATGCACAGGCCTCTAGTTTCTTATTAAAAAAAAAAACAACCAAAAACAAAAACAAAAAACCTTGTAACTGTGAGGGTCAAGGACAGCCTGTCTAGAGCAGGAGGGGGATTAACAGAGAAAAAAGCAAAAAAACTTTTACTTAGTACACATACAGTTAGAAACTGCCTGAATTGTTTTCCAATAAAAATGTTCTTCTGGAGGAGCCACTCAGACCCCTAGGAAGAGCTTTTTCTTTTTACATGTCAGAACCCAGATCTGTAAATGCCTGACCAGCACTGAGAACTCCGCACACGCAGATCCTGTAGCGAGAGGTGCCAACCAAACCTGGGTTCAAGGTACGAAAACCAAACCGAAGCTGACAACTCTCAGTCCCCGCGGGGAGCAAGCAGACAGCGGGGGGCCTAGGGCCGTCCACACCCGATGCCTCTCAGGGCAGTTTTCAATATGTAACTGGACCCACAGAAACTTCCGTACAAAAGCGGCTTTCCTGGAAGCCCCAGCCCAGGAAACACCTGGCATGGGTCCGCCCAAGAGGGAGCACTGACCCTGTGAAGCTGGGCCCGACCCCGGAAGCGGTTTTCCGCACGGCCAGCTCTGTCCACAGGTTACAGAGCGCGCCCGCCGAACGTGACCCAGGCGGTCCCTCCGCGCCGGGAAGAACTGTTCCCACGGGGGCGGGGGGCGGCGCAGCGCACGTGACCCGGGCGGCCAATCACGGCCCGCGCCGGGAAGGGGCGTGTCCACCAGAACAAAGGGCGGGGGAAAGGGAGGATCGCGGAACGGCAGCGCAGAGGGGAACGTCCCTGTCAAAGGGGTGCCCGTCCGCCGAGGGAAGGGGGTGGCAGCGGCGCCGTGACCGTGGAGAAGGCCACCGATGGAGGGGTGACGGAGGGAAGAGAGTGACTTCCTGCCAAGGAAATGGGGTGACGGGTGGGGGAATGACAGCGAGAGACCACCCGGAGGCGACAGGGAGAATGCCTGTGGAGGGGAGGTGTGACAACAGAGGAGACTGACGGCCTGCCAATGCAAGGAAGTGCCAACCAGAGAAGGGGTCATCAGAGAAGAGGTGAGAGCAAGAGGAAGGGAAACTGCCTGTCAAGGAAAAGGGAGGACAGTAGGGGGTGCCCATGGAGAGGGAGAAGAGGGGGCTCCCAGGAGGTGACAGCGGGAGTGGGGCTGACATCAAGAGCAGGCAGCACCGGGAGGTGGGGTGACAGTGCGAGGGGGCGTGTGACTGCCCACCCAGGGAAAGAGTGACAGTGGGGGTGAGGCAGCCAGGGAGGGCCACTGGAGGAGGGTGATGGCAGGTGTGTCAACCCTCCTGCAGTCCCCATCCCTTCCTGCCCTGGCTCAGCCCCCTGTTGCCCCCCTCAAGTGTCAAGAACAACAGTAGATGCTTCTGTCACCTGACAGACGGGTTGGCTGGAGGGTCTTTGTTCTTTGACGCATAGTCATGTTTTAAAATAAGAGGTTAATAGTACAAATGCTCAAAATAGAAATTTCAAGAACCAATGAACTGAAATAAAAAGGAAATAGAAACTACCTGTCCTTGCTCTGACAGGTAGTATATATTTACAAATCCTTTGTGAACCAAAACATGTAATTCAACAGGACAAACTCCAGGGTATTCCATTTGTAGATGATAGGAAAGTCCCTTTCCCAGAGAATGAGCAAAATGAGCAGTAATTGCTAAGGAGAGAGCCCCTGGGGAGATGACTGGCTGTCAAACTCATCCTAAAGAGCTGAAGGAAGTCACCACATGTGCTCAATAGAGGTTACAAACATCTTTAATAAGACACATGTGAATTTCTTACTGTGCATAGATGTACACAGGATGTACCCAAAACAGAAAATGTCAAATGAGCACCTTGGTCCTGTTTCTCAATGATAACCTGTATACCATTTAGACTACACAAATATTTTTATTTTAATAATTATATTTTATATTTTTAGAATAAACAATTGTGTATCACTGATTCTATTTGAGCCCAGCTTAAAATGACCAGCTGCAGGTAGGTGTTCACTGCAGAACTCTCATCTCATAAGAATTGGACCCCATCCCCAGTAGTAGGGCTGAATCAATATCAAGACATCCAGACTCTGGGACCCAAGACAGCTGGTAAAATACGCTTTTGCCCTAACTGGTTTGGCTCAGTAGATAGAGTGTTGGCCTGGGGACTGAAGGGTCCCAGGTTCGATTCCCGTCAAGGGCATGTGCCTTGGTTGCGGGCACATACCCAGCTGGGGAGCGTGCAGGAGGCAGCTGATTGATGTTTCTGGCTCTCTATCTCTCTCCCTTCCTCTCTGTAAAAAATCAATAAAATTTATTTAAAAAAATAAAATATGCCCAAACCGGTTTGGCTCAGTGGACAGAGCGTCGGGCTGCAGACTGAAAGGTCCCAGGTTCGATTCCGGTCAAGGGCATGTACCTTGGTTGCAGGCACATCCCCAGTAGGGGGCGTGCAAGAGGCGGCTGATCGATGCATCCTTTTCATCAGTGTTTCTAACTCTCTGTCCCTCTCCCTTCCTCTCTGTAAAAAATCAATAAAATATATTTTAAAAATAAATAAATAAATAATAAAATATGCTCTTTTTTTCCACAAATTAAAGGCCTCACCAATGAATACTGCTGCTTAATCTCGATACTGGACTCTAGGATGGGGTCAGACATGCCAGGAGATTGGAACCCCAAACCAGGGTCAAGCAGCAGGGCAACTCAGGAACCAAGATCCAGAGAGGTGACAGACATGACCAAGGAATTAGGGACCTGATACCAGGCATTGACTAGACAAAAACATCTCTCTTCTGAAGAGTCATTTGCAGAAAACATCAGCTCAAGAAGCATATAAAAAGGTACTTTTAAAACTTCACAGAAGTATAGCAATCCTAACCATGGTGGAGCAGGCTACATTATTTCAACAGGCTTCAAGCTGCCTTAACAACACCATGGAATTAGATGGTGTTCAACATAACACCTTTCAGTAACTGTATAAAGTTTATAAAATGACTCCAAATTAAAAATTGACTTCCTGGCCTAAGCATTTTGGAAAATGAAGGAAAACAGATGCATACCAGTCTGTGTGTGGAGGGGGAGTAAAAATTGTCTTCAAAAAGAAGCATAACCAGAGAATCATCTTCCTTTGGAGGATTGGGATGGAGTCTGAAGACCTCCCCAAATCAGATCCCCTTCTAGACAGAAGCTGAACAAGCTGCTTTTTTCAGAGGATTCTAGGGCACAGAGATGCCACCACACCTCCTGGCAGGAATGGATGTCCCCCAGCTCCATCAAACAGATCACAGGAAAAAAGCAAAACCCCCTGCTGCCCACCCACCTGTCTCCGAATATACAAGCTGACTGTACTTTTCCTGTTTTCCCATTCCATACACAGGGTGAGGCAAAAGTAGGCAGTTATTCATAATACAAGAATAAACTCTGTTACTTCATGTACTCACAACTATAAACTTGGTGTTCACAACACCATCAGGAAACTTATAAAAAAATAAATAAAAGTCAACCCAAACAAAATCTTGAGTTCCTAAACTTTAAAAGTGCTACATAAATGACAACCTGCAAATAAAACTGCTTTTAAAAAAACTAAACATGTAAACAGCAAAAAGGTAACATTCCCGATATATTTGCATAGTGTGCCTACGGGTGGGCGTACGGGCGTACACGTTCTAACAAACTCTCTTGCTATAAAAACAATGGACAACTACAAAAAATGGTCCTAAACCTAAAAGCTGTACCTCATTTGGGTTGGTTCTAACGCAAGAAATTTGGAGAACTGTAGCAATCAAAAGTGGGAAGTGACGCAAATTCGGTTTGAATCATGCAAGGTTTATTCCTGAGACACACACAGTTCTTCCCACACTGGCCTAAAGATAGGAAAATGCCTCTCTTCCCCGCCCCTCCCTCTCCCTCTCCAGTCCTGGGCATAGGATAAACTTCAGAGAAAAGAAAGGATCTCCTGTCCCGGGCTCTGCCCCTCCTCAGCCCCAACCCTGCAAGGCCAGATCAAGGGGCAGAGCAGCAGGTGCTGCCCCTGAAGGTCGGCACTCTCCCCGCCACCCGCAGACACACACACACTCACTCGTCGCCGTCGGGGCACACGCCACTGGCCTCGTCGTACTTGGAGCAGTACACGTCTGGGCTGTAGTTGAAGGTGCCGTCGCGCCTGCGGAGCGGTCTGCGCCGACGCTGATTTAGGAAATGCCAATGGAAACAGGTAAATGGCCTGTGCTGGGTGCACTTGTGCTGTACAAACAGGGCGCACTGCTCTGTCCTAAACTCCTTTAGATACCTAAAAAGACAAACAGTGTTGCGGGTCGCTTCCGCCGCCACCGCCGCCAGCAGGCAGCTGGAGACTCGTGGGTTGGGGCAGGGGCGAGGGTTGGCCTGACCCATGGGCCCAAGGCAACACGACCCCAGGTGCGACCCCATTTCGAGTCAGACCGCCCCAGACAGCCGCCGCCCTCCCCCGTCGTGAGACCGGGTGTGTTTCCCAGATCTCAGGCGCGATCCCCCAGGACCATGCGCAGCCCCCCATTCCGACCACAGGCGCGACACTGCAACTCCAGGCGCGCCCCGGACCACAAGCCCAGGTGCCATCTCCGAGCTCAGAGGCAGCCCCCCATCCCGGACCCCAGGATGACCGCCCCCGCCCCCCGGGTCTTCAGCACAGGCGCATTCCTCCGATCCCAGGCGGGGTTCGCCGATTCCAGGCACGATCCTCAACCCCAGGCATGGGCCCTCCAGGCACAGCCCACCCCCATCCCCGATCCCAACGCGGGACTGCCACTCGGAATCCAGATGATCCCAGACGGCCGCCTGCCGGCTCCGGGGCCAGGAGCGTTTCCCAGACCTCGGGTGCTATCCTCCAGACCCCCTCCCGACCACAGACACGATTCCCTACTTTCAGGTACGACACCGAGACCCCAGGTGCGCCGGACCCCAAAGCCCAGGTGATATGTCCAACTCCAGGCAGCGGCAACCGTAGTCCAGATGGCAGCCCTCCCGCCCGGGAACGGTCCCGCGTTCCGGCTCCCAGGCGCATTCTCCGTGCCCTCCCCGGCCGCAGGCTCTGTTCCCCGGACCTCTGGGCGTTCCCGAGCTACCAAGCCCCGGTGCCACCCAGACCCTGGGCACCGACTCCGACCTCAGGCAGTGGCAGCCCGAGCCGGACGGTGATCCACCCGCCCGGAGTCCACGCGCCACTCCGGCGGAGGCCGGGCAAGGCGTAGACCCGGGATGGCGCGGGGGGCGGGGGACGGGGGCGGCACCGGGCCCCAGGCCGCACCGGGCGGCGGCACCCAGGCCCAGGGCCACGGGGCACCGGCTAGGAGCGCACAGGGCCGCTCCCGACCCGCTCCCGTCCCCGCCGCGGCGGCCAAGGCACTGACCTGTAGTGGGTCGGCTTCTCAGTCTGCGGGGGGGACCCGCTCAGCGCCGCCGCCGCTGCTTTCGAAACAGACGGCATTTTCAGTCAAAACAATGCAGCGCGCATGCGCCGCGCGGGCCCGCCCCCGCCCCTCGGGATCGTCCCCCACGCGGAGCCCACCGTCGCCCCCCGCCTGGCCGGCCACGCCCACCCGTCCCGCCCGCGCTACAGCCGGGCTGGCGCCTCTCAGGGAGGGGCAGCTCTGCCAGCACCCGGCGGCCAGCTGACATCTCCAGGCGACCCTCGCGTACCCCGGACCAGGCCCCGCCAGGGACACACCCCGGACATGGGCCGCTACCACTCCCGCATCCCTCGGGCATAGCGTCGCCCCCACAGGTGCCCGTGGTCCAACTGCACACCCATTCTGCACTCTCATAGATCTTCTTCAGCCCACCGCTACCCTGAGCATTCTGCTCGCCCTGTGCGACCGTGAGTTAGACTCCAGGAGATGCAGCCAACAGGTCCTCAGTATTCAGACAACTCACACAGGCTGCTCAGTCACACTTTCACTAATTCACTGACTGATCCCATGCTGGGTGCTGAGGCTGAAAGAATGGGTCCAATGGCTTAGGGCTGGATGTGGGAAAGATGAGGAGACTTAGGGCATGTTGCTCCTGGGCACGGAGTTTCTTTTAGGGAGTCTGAGCATGTCCTAAAATTAGACAGTGGTGATGGGTGCCCCAGTGAATATAATATCTTTATATTCTAATAGCCACTAAATATCTTTAATAGTATATTTAAATGGATGAGTTAAGCTGATTTTTAAAGAAGAATCCAAGAGACTCATGGACACTAACAGGGTGGAAACTCAGGGAAGCAGGCAGCAGCTGGCCCTGGAGTAAGAACAAGGATGTGCATTTCAGGACACAAACCAGGCCCAGCGCACATTATTCTGTAAATATGTGGCATAAGAAACATTTTTAAAAATGTTTGATTTCTCTTGCCGAGACTGGTTTGGCTCAGTGGATAGAACGTCGGCTTGCGGACTGAAAGGTACCAGGTTTGATTCCGGGGGCACGTACCTTGCTTGCGGGCACATCTCCACTGTGGGGCGTGCAGGAGGCGGCTGATCGATGTCTCTCTCTCATCGATGTTTCTGACTTTCTCTCTCTCTCCCTTCCTCTCTGTAAAAAATCAATAAAATATATATTTTTAAAATGTTCAATTTCTCAACAGGCTGGTGTGGATCAGTAGTTGAGCATCAATCCATGAAGCAGGAGGTTACTGTTCAATTCCTGGTCAGGGTACATGCCTGCATTGTGGGCTCAATCCCC
The DNA here is from genome assembly GCA_011751065.1 of Lasiurus cinereus. Classification (NCBI taxonomy): domain Eukaryota; kingdom Metazoa; phylum Chordata; class Mammalia; order Chiroptera; family Vespertilionidae; genus Lasiurus; species Lasiurus cinereus. The sequence goes on from JAAGEH010002525.1 coordinate 2,630,898, forward strand.
AGTGTGGGGCATATAGGAGGCAGCTATTTAAGGATTCTCTCTCATCATTAATGTTTTTATCTCTCTCTCCCTCTCCCTTCCTCTCTGAAATTAATTTTAAAAAATTATTAAAAATAAATAAAATGTTCAACTTCTCTAGTAATTAAAAAAAAATGCAAATAAAAGCAAGGCAAGAGCCCTGGAGTGGGCTGAATTGCATTCTGCAATGTTGGTGGCCTGCAACAAGAGAAGCTGAAGCAACAGCTGGAAGGACAACCAGGTGCTGAATGAACTTCACAGAAAATAATGTTCTATTTCTAGGAACTGACCTAAAAATAAATCAGATTCAGATAAAGATCATTATCAGTCACTTAGCAAAAATTTGAGAGCGCCTAACAGAACAGTAATCGTGACATGGTTAAGTTTGAAGACCATGCCATGATTTAACAACAATGCTCCTATTAATATGAAAAATGCTATTTAGGTTAAAAACAAAGCAAGGTATAACAGTTCCATATATTTGTCGTCAAGTATGTAAGTTATTTTTTTGAGCTACAAGTATTACAGTAAAATAAAAGCTATCATTTGCTGGGGGAGTAAATGATTATCTTCTTTTTATGTCCATTTTCCAAATGAATTATTACCTCTACAACTATTATACTTAAACCCAGAAAATGGCAAAAAAAAAAAAATCAATATATTTCCTAAGAAAATCAAGCAGGAGAATGAAGCAGAAGACAGGACTCATTAATTTGTTGGAGGAGGAACGAACAGATCTTGAAGGCTCCTAGGTAAGTGGGGAAATAAAAAGAAGTCTAGAAAATTTCAAAGTCCCTAGCTTGGAGGAACACATAACAAAGAAACAGGTTTGGGAAGACATGAATTCCATTTTGCACCTAAGTTGTTTGAGAAACCTATGAAGTCCAGTACTGATGTATAGAGAGCCATTTTCGAGCTCAAAAAATGAAGTTGGGGCTCAATTTAAAAATTAGTGGTTGGGCATCGTCCCATGCACTGAAAAGTTGCTGGTTTGATTCCCAGTCAGGGTACCAAGAAGAAAAAATAAAAAAAACCTGGGGATCTTTACTGTAGAGGTGGGAGTAAAGGTGTCTACTGTTCTTTCTTACCCATGAGGCATCTTCCTTGAAGAGATCAGAGAATTGTGCAAGGCTGTAAAGACCCAGTGCAATTTTTTGTGCTTCCAAAGACCTTATTTTTTGCATTTTTTATTGATTTCAGAAAGGGAGAGGGTAATAGAAACATCAATGAGAATCATTTATTAGCCACCTCCTGCATGCCCCCTACTGAGCACATGCCCTGACCGGGAATTGAACCGTGACCTCTTGGCTCATAGGTTCAACCATTGAGTCATGCTGGCTGGGCCCAAAGACCATTCTTAAATGGCTAGGGTAGTGCCTAGACATATAAAATAACACTTCATTGTAAATTTAGAAGTGTTTTACTTTTTGGGGTGGTTGGGGTTGAGGGAAATGCACAACACAGCCAGAACCTTCCAAAATTGCTCAGCTGCTTGAAAGATGTGAGGACATTTAATCTCCTCTTCCTTGAATTTTCTTTAAAACAGTTTTCTCCTCCTTCTGCTCAACACTTTCTCATCTCATGAATAACTGCAACTGCTTCTGTTATAGCATGCTTACACTAGTCCTCTCCCTCTCAAATCCTCATCAGGTGCTTATCTAGAGAAGCGAATGTGCCAAGCACCCTGGGAAAAAGAAAAGCTAGAGCCAGTTGGGGAAATAAGATGAGCATACTACAAAAAATGGTTAAACAATAAGAGGGTTTCAATAACAGTTCGCCTGTCTGCCTACTCTGCTGCCAGCCCTTTGCAAAATCCAGGTATGGGGAGAGTCTGCCTACACTTGCCAGTGAGCCTGGGGTTCTCCTTTAGTTTCTGACAAAACCCATAAAAGCTTTCATTGATAGCCACCCTGGAGGCACTCAGGATCTGTTGTATGTGATATAATGTATTTTCTCTTCCTTTTGCCTAATGAAGTTACAGTGTTCTACTTCCAGATCACATTGCTTTTCTTGTATGGTTTACTTTTTCTTTTATTGGAGAGAAAAAGATCAATTTGTTGTCCCACTTATTTATGCATAGATTATTGCATGTGCCCTGAACAGGGATTGAACTTAACCTACAACACTGGCATAGTGGGATGCCGATCTAACTAACTGAGTTATCGGGCCAGGGCTGGGTCACTCTAAATTAACATAAAAATTTTTCTCGCCGAGACCGGTTTGGCTCAGTGGATAGAGCGTCGGCTTGCAGACTGAAAGGTCCTGGGTTCGATTCCAGTCGGGGGCATGTACCTTGCTTGTGGGCACATCTCCACTGTGGGGCGTGCAAGAGGCGGCTGATCGATGTCTCTCTCTCATCGATGTTTCTGACTTTCTATCTTTCTCCCTTCCTCTCTGTAAAAAATCAATCAAATATATTAAAAAAAATTTTTTTTTTCTCATTAGTTCTGACATTTTTTTTCTGCAAGAGCTAGTCGGAGTAAATTATGGGTTTGAGTGTGAATGCCTGTTGCTCAAACGAGAGTTCACAACTGTCGGGACAATGTTGCTCAGTGGCTGAGTGTAAACCGATGAATCAGGTCAACCCTTGGATTCTCAGTCAGGGCACACACACCAGTTTTGGCCTTGATCCTCAGCAGGAGGCAGCCAATCCACGATTCTCTCTCATTATTGATGTTTCTATTTCTCTCTTCTTTCTTCTCCCTCTCTGAAATTAACATATAAAGAATTAAAAAAAAAAAAAAAGAGGCCCTGGACAGTGTGGCTCAATGATGGAACATCTGCCCAATGACCAAAGGGTCTCAGGTTTGATTCCTGGTCAAGGGCTCATACCTGGGTTGCAGGTTTGTTCCTTAGCCCTGGACGGGTCACATGCAGGAGGCAACTAATGTGTCTCTCTTACATCGATATTTCTCTCTCTCCCACCTCCCTCCCTTGGACTCTAAAAATTAATTTAAAAATCCAGTGAGGATTCACAACAACAAAAAAAGAGTTCATAACCACATTAGGCCAGAGGAAGGACATCTTAGTTCTTTGTTCCCACTGGGACTAACAATGTAACTTGAGCTATGATTAGGTCAATCTTTCCAAACCTTGGACTCTCCATCTTTTGTTGTCCTCGTTAACCCTTACTCGAAGATATTTTTCCAATGAGTTTTAGAGAGAATGGAAAGGAGGGAAGAGACAGAGAGAAACATCGATATGATAGAGAAACAAGGATTGGTTGCCTCCCACATGCAAGCTGACCAGGGCTAAGGATCAAGCCTGCAACCGAGGTACGTGCCCTTGACCAAAATCAAACCTGGGATCCTTTAGTCTGCGGGCTAATGCTCTATCCACTGAGCCAAAAGTAGGACTCTCTTTTTTTAAAAAAAAAAAAAATGTGCCTACCGCCCTGGCCGGTATGGTTCAGCTGGTTGGAGTGCCATCCTGTAACCCAGAAAAGGTCGAGGGCTCAATTCCTGGTCAGAGCACATAACTAGCGTTGTGGGTTCAATCCCTAGTTAGGATGCATACAAGAGGCAACTGGTCAATGTTTCTCTCTCCCCATTCCTCTCTCTCAAATCAATAAACATATCCTCAGGTGAGGATTACAATGACAGAAAAAAAAGCACGTATTTGTATCGGTCCCACCTCCCTGACAAGCATAATTTACCAAGGTGCACCAGACACTTAAGAGAACTTGAGCAAAGGCCTTGTGAGAAGCCAATATACTGTCATATAGCCAGTATCTTTAAACCTCCTAGTGAAAGAAACCTGCAATTAACTTCAGCAGCATATACTAATACATGCCAAAATAAAACCTTTCACTAAAATCTCACGTAAATAAAATCTTCCTTTTATGCATCTTGTATTTCAGAACTAAGGATTCCTAAGTAGTACTTAAAAAATATAATTTAGGTAACCAAAATATTATAACTTGTCAAAAGAAAAATTCATTAGTTTTATTTTATTCAGAAAGTTGTTGCCTTGATAAAGAAAAGAACAACAAAACACAACAACAACAAGAAAAACCCAGTGTGGCTCAGCAGTTGAGCTTTGACCCATGAGCCAAGAGGTCAACAGGATTGAGGTCAAGGCACATGCCAGTTTATGGCTGGATCCCCAGTAGAGGGTGTGTAGGAGACAGCCAATCCATTATTCTCTCATCATTGATGTTTCTATCTCTCTCCATCTCCCTTCTTCTCTCTAAAATCAATTTAAAAAGAAGGAATTGAAAAAAGACTAAAAGGCTATCTTTGTTTAATGAGATGCAAAAAGAGTGGGGTTGGCTTAAATCCACATTAGCTAGTTAAAATTTATAATCAATTTGTTAGTTTGTAAAACTAACATTATTTATATATACCACAGTACATTATAAAATAAAAAGCTTAGCTCTTCTGAGTTATTCTGTCTCAGAAAGCAAAAGACCCACAAACTAGATTACACTGGATTACAAGTGCTTTGGAAACATAATGTTGAACAAAATCACAAATCCAAAACCTTTTATATGGATCTAAAAAAAAGTCTTTTGTGCATATTCGTTGGGCATCAGGCAAAGAACTGGGTCCCTGTCTGCTGACATTCTGCTCTCTCCTTCCCGGAAGGTCAATGTGGCCAGGTGCGCCATCCAAATCCTTCAGTCTGGGGACGCACATAACCACGACAAAAGCTATCAAACGCGACGTCAAACCTAAGGGCCGTTGCCTGTCTCCTCGCTGCCTGCCCCCGCGGGCGCCCCTTTAAGTTTTCGGTCTATAGGCAGCTAGAGTTCTAGGCTCCTCAGAAGAATTGTTGGGCTCTGGCACCTCTTCTTCCAATACCTGTGTCAACCAGTGGTCCGTGCTGGTCTCCTCCCTAACGAAGCACCAAATGAGCAGAATCACAAGGGACAGGCTTATGGGCAACACCCTCCACCATGGTCGTTGCCCCTCCTTTCCCAGGGAATGTTCCACCGTCCAACGGGACGGGTAGGCTTTGCTGGTGGAAAACTGAATGGGGCAGTCAGGATCGTCCTCTTTCTCGCTCTTGGCTGCGGACTGGGCCTGATCCCGGCCATCAGACGGTGAATGCAGGCTTCGGAAAGCCCAGCGCACGAGCCTCAGCGCCCGGACAGCCCTGGAAAAAAAAAGAGCAGTGAGCTTACCGCACACTATGTGTGTCCCCCGCCCCGCCGAGACCGTACAGAACTGACCCAGCCGCCGGCGCACACAGGACACTGCTCATCACGACCTCAGTTCTGCATTCGGCTCTGCGTCGCGCGTCGCGTGCGTCAGTTCCGTCGCGCGAAACCGGAAACCAACGTAGTACCAGGCCTCCACTCACGACTACAGAACGTGGGACCACTAGCGCAACGGAACTGACGCATATTCTTTCGGCGGCCTTTTCCGTCGCAGGTCGATCACGACAAGCCGCGAAGGCATGCTGGGAAATGTAGTTCTCTACCGGTTCGAAGAGGAGCTAGTAGGCAGCTACCTAACCTGTGATGCAGGGATTGAGGCCAGCCTGCAGAGCAGGGTACTGGCGTTTTATTCCGACAAATTAGCATCAGAGCGGGTTGCCCAGCGGGCAGGGCAGCCCGAGATTGGCACCCTGAGCCTGCATCCCTCGCACTATGCCGGCGCAGTCCCTGGACACCTCCCCGCAGTCTTGCGACGCCCCAGTTTGCTCTCCTCGTGGGACTTGGAGTCACCGGAGTCATCTTGTTCCCTAGTAGGGTTCCCCACTAGGATCGAGTTCCGTGAGCACATAGCCTGCCCACCGCTTTCCCCCTGGCAGTGAGCACCCTTGCGCCCTGGGACCGCAGGCATCTACAACCAAAGGTGCTCAGGTTCCAGGGCTGGCTAAACCGCTCTGCAGGACAAGCCTTGCTGCGCAATGCTCACTCTGCCGCAGGCCATGATTCCTTCACCCTACGAAGCAGGGCACACCTAGAGCTCTCAGGGAAAGTCATCTTGCACTTGGACACATCTGCTTCTCCAGCCCAACGGAATCACGTGTGCACGACGTGGCCCTAATCCTCTGAGGCTGCAGTGCGCTCCCGTTCACCTGGAGTCAGGCTGGGAGGGTGTCCTGTGGGTATCCTAGGGCTTCCGCTCTACTTGGGACCCCAGTTGGCTTCTTGGGAAAGCTGCTGGAGTAATCTGACCCTCAAGGTAAACTGGCCCTGGCTCTGTCTGAATCATTCAGTCTGAACCTCATCACAGACTGGGTGTCGGGGGGGAGGGGGGACGGGGAATGAGGGGTAACAGTGACAAAAATCAGGTCACCTTGTGGACTGTAATGTGCTGCCTCCCTAGCTCAGCATCATCACCTCTGGAGCGCCTTTCACCTGCACCTTCTTTCTGGCAGAAGCACCAGATTTAAGACCAGTTTTGCACCCTCAGGACTCTCCGGACATTAAAGCAAGGGTGACAGGCTAGAGGTGTGATTCAGCAACATCTGGGAATGTTCCCCACTCCAGGAAACCTCTTCAGATGCTTGGCAGCAGTTCAGCTCCCAACCTAGGAGTTCAAAGTTCCTGTGTCAACAGAGGCATCTGTGCACCCAGATCCTCCTCATTGGGCCCCACCCCACCATTTCCACTCCAGAACCCTACCCAGAGTCACTGCTAAACCAAATGGCTCATAGGGAATCCCAGGAGCACTCATTGTGGGTGGTAGGAGGAGAGGCCAGGAAGTGGGAGGACGGGCCAGAATCTTTCTGGAGGAGGTGGAGATCAAAGAGCCCTGAGTTACACGTGGAGTTGCTGATGAGGCTGATGCAGCCACCTGGTTGGAATGCTTTAGAGCATCAGGACATAAGCTGCCCTGGACAGCAGAGTAGGGGCACAGCTGGGAGGCTAGATAGGGCCTCAGGCTTCACTCTGAGGGGCCCCGAAGCCCGTCTCAGTCTCAATGACTGTCCTGGATGGATAAGGGAAAGAAGACACCTTGCATGGGCAACTGAACCCTTCCAGCTTCCATATCATCAGCTGTAAAATGTCACGCCTCCTTAACAGGCTGCTGCTAGGACTGCTTGAGGCTGGGATGTCCTTGGTGGACCCCAGGACAGCTGTTAGGATTAATAACCAGACAGCATAGAAATATCCTATTCTGGGGCAGTGGAGGGTACTCTTATTGCCACTGGGTTCCTGGGGCACTCTGAGGCCAGAGTCTAGGAGGAACAGCTCATGGCCATAACAAAGAACGAGCAAACCCAAGTGTCTGTTGTAAGTAAAGGTCTGATGCAAAGAACATAGATTTGTGGAGTCTGAAGAGGATGGCAGCCCCTGGCTTCCACAGGGTGCCTGGTGCTCACAAACTGTCAGAGGACATCAGCATGAGACTGGGCTGCTTCATGACTGTGATGGCTCCACATGAAACACACCCTTTTGTAATCACATCTGAACACAAGGACACAGCCCAAACCTCAAAAAGAAACAAACGCCTGTTCTGGCTAAAGGAGGAAGGCTATCCTTTAACAGTCATGTGGGAGCCTTGCCTCTTCTGCCCGTTTCTGATAAGATACATTAAGACTAGAGGCCTGATGCATGAAATTTGTGCAAGACTAGGCCTTCCTTCCCCCGGCTTTCCTCTGGCACTCTGGACCTGGGCTTCCCTCACAGCCCCAGCTGTGTCTGGAAGGTTGTCTGGAAGGATGTCTGGTCTAATTAGCATATTACACTTTTATTATTATAGACTAGAGGCCCATTGTATGAAGAGATTCCTGCAATAGGCCTTCCTTACCCTGGCTGCTGGCACTGGTTTTCCTCTAGCACCCGAGACACAGGCCTTCCCTCTTCGCCACCTTCTATCTTCTTTTTGGGCAGAGCTCTCCACCTTCTCCCTCATATCAAACTTCCCAACCTGCCCAGCCACTCCCTGCCTGCATTCATGCTGCCCAGAGGCCCACAGTGGCTGGGGATGGGGTCGTTGCCTTAATTTGCATACTCACTCCTGATCGGCTGGCGGGCATAGCAAAGTGACAGTCAATTTGCAGGCTTCTCTTTTATTAGTGTAGATGTTGTACTAGGGGGTTGGGTGGAGGTGAGGGAAGAAATGGGGACAACTGTAATAGTGTCAAAAATAAAAATAAATTATCCCTAGCTGGTTTGGCTCAGTCAATAGAGCATCAGCCTACAGACTGAAGTCCTGGGTTTGATTCTGATCAAGGACACATACTTGGGTTGCAAGCTCAATCCCCAGTAGGGGGCATGCAGGAAGCAGCCAACCAATGATTCTCTCTCATCATTGATGTTTCTCTCTCTCTTTCCCTCTCCCTTCCTCTCTGAAATCAATATTAAATAACTAAAGAAAAATAAAAACATAAATAAAATAGGCTGCAGTGGGCCAAATGGTATCCCTCGCAAATTCACATCCACCCAGAACCTTAGCATGTGACCTTATTTGGAAACAAGGGGTCTTTGCAGATATAATTTGTTAAAATGAGGTCATATGGGATAGGGTGATACCTACACCCAATGACTGGTGTACTTATAAGAAGAGGAGACAAGACACTGAGCACACAGTGAAAGAGGACATGTGAAGAGCCAAAAGCCAAGGGATGCCCAGGATTGCCAGCAACACCAGAAGCTCAGAGAAAGGCCTGAAGAGACTCTCCCCTGAAGTCTTCAAAGGAAGTGTGTCCCTGCTCACACCTTGGTTTTGGGTTTCTGGCCTCCAGAACTGTGAGAAGACAACTTTTCTGTTATTTTAAATCACCCAGTTGGTGGTCCTTTGTTAAGGCAGCCCCAGGAAACAGACAGGCACCCATTCAGAGAGGCGCCTGCTTCCCGACAGTGTGTAACCCAGAGGAAAGCCTCTCACCCAGCACTGGCCTGAACCCACAGCCCTTCCTAATGCCCTTCTACCGAGACATCCATGTCCTAGATGCACATTCTCCTGGCTGCAAGGAGCATAAACTCACCTTTTTCAGCCACAGCTGTGTTCCTGGTGGAGAGCCCATTAGTGGGACATTAAGGGCCTCCTGTGTCTCTGAGGCTCTCCCTCAGATTCCTCGCCTTGGCCCCAGCAAGCCCAGCTGAGCACTGGGTGACAGGTACCTGGTACTGCCAGCCCTGCCAGCCCTGCCTGCTCTTGGTCATGGTCCCCCTCCCCGCCTCCCAGGGACATAAGCTAACACCTCAGCCTTCATTATCTCAAAGCACACAGAGAAACCTCACAGGAGGCCTAATGTCCCACTAATGGGCAGGAGGGCTGCAGCCTTGAGTGCCCAGTGCCAGGAATAATTCCTCGCAGCGCCAGTTAAGAGCTGACATGTTGGAGCTATTGATTTTCCCTGGGAAGATCGATATGGGGTGTGTGGAGACGGGCAGGTCCCCCTGCCTTTGGAAGGGCAGAGCCTTTCTCCTGGGGACTGAGGCCTGACAACAGGTGGGGGCTGGTGGGGACAGGATGGGCACAGACCTCAAAAGGCCCAGTGCTGCCCCAAATGGGAGGCTAGCTGGGAGCAGATGCAGGGACATATGCCCAGGCTCTGGGCCTGGCAGCCTGAGCACCTGTTCCCCAGCCCCACTCTAGGGGCCCAGTGGGCGGCAGGGGGCTTGGGACACTCAAGCCACTTGGCCTGGCTGGCCACCCAACATGGGAATGACATGTGTAGGAAACTGTCTCTCTCTGCCAATCCAGGGCCTCTCAGGGTGCTATACCCCGACCCAGCCTCACCATAACAACAGCCAGAGTCCACCTGCCAGACCCCTGGGTCCATCATGAACCTGGCTCAGGGGCAAGGAAAGGGATACTTCTTTGACACCTACTGAGACCCCAGATCTACTTCTTAAATCCTTTCATACCTGCCCCCACTCTTAGACCCTCAGACACTGCCTTGTGGCTCCATCATCGATTTCTGGCACTGGTACTGTCGTACCCCTGCCCCAGTCTCTGGCCTCAGGCCTCTCCTGTCCAGATGTCCTGCCCACATGCACTGCCCAGGTTCCTCTTCCCAAACACCTCTGTGCTCTGGTCTCCCCCTCCCCTCCGCCCCACTCCAGAAGTCTGTGTCTTAAACGGGCGTTCCTCCTCGTTCATTCCCATGTTGGGTGGTCAGCAGAGAAAAGCACTGGGGTGATGCCAGCAGAGAGCAGGGTCCAGCTGTCTGTTGACGGTATTCCCACGGCTGGTGCAAGTGGACTCCTCCTCCCTTGGCTGCTTACAGGACCCAAAGCCCCTGCCGTGACTCCACTGAGCAGGGGCCTGAGGCAGAGACCAGGATGGGAAAGGAGTCCCGTGGAGGGCGGTCACCATGGGTCTCCTCCGCATGAGAGCCCCGGCCTCGGATCTGGTTCAGTGACAGGGAAGAGCTGAGCGTCTGGGTTCCCCTGGGGCTGGGAGGAAGGTCCAGACTCCCAGCTGGGCCACGAGGTCCTGCGGCCGCCCAGCTGCACTGTCCAGCTGATGCCTCCAGCTGGGAGTTCCCTTTTGCTGCTGAAATAAAGGAGCACCAGCCGAGTGGTGGAAAGCAACCCACTCTATGACCGGGCCCTCGGAAATGGGTTTCCCTGGCCGAAAGCAAGGTCTGCAGGGCTGCACCGCGGAGCCTGCAGCGGAGAAGCAGTTCCTTTCGCTTTGGATTCTAGAGGCTGCCATTCCTTGGCTCGTGGCAACTTTCTGCCTTCAAAGCCAGCAGCGACTGCTTCTGTGGTCACCTCTCCTTCTCGCACTGACCCTCTGGCCTCCCTTTGATAGGGACCCAGTATCATCTCTTCGTCATGGTCCTTACCTCAACCACCTTTGCAGGATCCCTTTGCCAGGTGAGGTGCCATGGCCGAAGTTGCTGGGGCTTAGAGCCTGGGGCCCTCATTCAGTCAACCACAGGGTGCCAGCTCCTCGAGAGCTGGGTCTTTGCAGGCTGTCCCAGCTGCAGGACCCTTTTCCTGCAGTTCAGCCAGATGAGATCCTGCTCCCCTCGGCACCCAAAACCTGCTCCTCTGGCCATTAGGAGGGGGACCTTCTCAAGGGCAGGGTTGCATCTCATCTTCCTCAGTGCCCCCAGCACCCAGCCTATGCCCGGCCAGGAGGAGGCCCGGAGGCGAGAAGCAGCAGCTTGACACTGGTCTTTCCTGACCAACAGCAGGGGGCACTGTGGCTACAGCCTGGGCAGCTGCTAGAGTATGGCCCGAGGGCAGCGATTTTCAACCTTTTTCATTCCATGGCACACACAAACGAATTACAAAAAGTCTCAGCTCACCAAAAAAATAGACTTTTTGCTCATTTGACAAAAGAAAATATCCGCTTCACACCGGACGGCTGTTGCTGTGTTGGCTGTTGTCATCTTTTTACTTGACATTCTAAGGGAAAAGGGGTCAGTGCTCCTGACTAAATAGTCAGGTATTGCAGGTTTTAAACATTATTGTGTCACAACAGTGTGCTACAGGGCACACCAGTGAAAACGCTGCCCTGGAGTCCAGGGCAGGTAACAAATGGGGAGCTCCCTGGGCCAGCAGGAGGCAGAGCAGGACCTGGGCAAAGAGAGCCTGGGCCCCAGCAGCCCAGGCACCATCTGGGACCCCAACCAAGGCCTCCTTTTGATCCTGGCCGACAGCTGGGAAGTGCAGGGTCAGGAGAGCCTGGGGCAGGGCCACCTCACAGGCAGGACCTGCACAACAGTGTCATCAGAGCACAGAGTCTCGGAGAACTGTGGCTAAGACTAGGTGAGTCTCCAGAGGACTGAGGTCCAAACATGGACTGGCCCCATGCAGCAGATCCTAGCCAGGTACCTCCACCTGAGGCGTGCTTCACCCCAGGCATGCTGAAGGGTGCATGATGTCCTTAGGGAGGCCTGGCCTGTCACACATTCCTCCTTTCTCCCTGAAGCCTTTCCCTGGGCCTGCGTGGCCCTGCCTCCCCCTCCCCCTCCCTGGTCCTACCTCAGGCAAACAACATCTGCAGCTTCGAAGACTCACTCATGGCAGGTCACCAACTTGGCCTGGGCAGCTCCTGTTCCTGAGGTGGCATTGCACACCTACATGTAACCCTCCACATGCCTGAAAAATGACTGGCAGCAATCAGCAGGGCAGACCTGCCCCTCGACCCCCATTTGCAGGAAAGTCCTGGATATCACTGCTGGGATGTCTTCATCTCCTCAAGAGGGTGGGGCCTGGAGCTGAAGGGCAAAGATCCAGGGAGGGGTGGAGTGGCATCTGACACCCTCCCATCCCCATGGATGGTGGCCCCCACTTTGGGGAGGGAGATCAGGGACCATGAGTAACAATGGGGCCCAGGGGCAGGACACATGCCAAGTTGGGAGGGGGCTGCTGTCCTGTCCTCAGAACCTGGATCACAAGTGGTGGTGGTTTTGGGAGCCACAGTAGATGGGACTCTGGGGTCCTCCCAGCCACCACCGCAGGGGCTGGTCGAGGGCAGCAAGGCTCTCAGCAGTGGCCACAATGAGGTGCGGGCCATGGTCACATACAGAGGCCCCTTACTGGGCTGAATAGTGTACCCAAAACTCAAGTCCACCTGGACATCAGAATGTGGCCTGATGTGGAAATTGGGTCTTTGCCTATATGGTCAAGTGAAGAGGAGTTCAGGCTGGCGTAGTGATGGTGCCCCTGTAAGAAGAGGGGGACATGGACACAGACACTGGCATGGGGACAGCCGAGTGACCAAGGAACGCCATGGATCATGGCCAGTGACACCAGGGCCCAGGAGAGAGGTGAGGGACCGATTTCCCAACCAGAGCCTTTGGAAAAAACCAGCCTGGGGTGTTTCAGTTGATTTTAGAGAAAGGGGACAGGAGAAAAATCAATTTGTTGTTCCACTTATTTATGCATTGCTTGGCTGATTTTTTGTTAATCCTCACACGAGGATTTTTTCCATTGATTTTTAGAGAGAGGGAGGGTGGGTAGGGGGAGAGACACAGAGAAACATTTATGTGAGAGCGACACTGGATTGCAGGGATTGAGCCCTTGACTGGAATCGAACCCTGATCCTTCAGTCCTCAGGCTGACGCCTTATCCACTGAACCAAACCAGCGAGGGCAGCTGGTTCTTATATGTGCCCTGACCAGGGACCAAACCTGAAATCTTAGGGTATTGCTCTAGCCAACTGAGCTACCCAGCTAGGTTCTGAAGAGACTCTGGATTTTAGACGTCTGGCCTACAGACTGGGGGAATCCCTCTCTGCTGTTCTCAGCCCTGCTTGTGGTGATGGTTATGTGGCCTCAGGACATTTGTGCAAGCACCACAGAGCAGAGGGGGAGGGGGGCATCCGAAGGGTGGGAGATTGGCATGGGGCAGGGGTCAGACCCTCTGGGCTCCTGCTCATGGTTATAACACATTAGGGAGGTGTAGCAAGTATGCCCTCCAGGCAAGTTCCATACACTGGGAGGGGGTACCAACCTTCCGCCACCCCCCACCCCCCCACACAGAGGAGAGTGTGGGAGCCAAAAAAAAGAAGCAGAGAAGGGAGGCGCCATCTCTGCCTGGACCCTGGGAGGAAGCTCTGGGGTGGAAGAGCAGGGGTTCAATTGCAGCTCTGAGAGGGTGTGAGGTGGCAGGAGAGGGTGAGCAGGGGCTCCAGGGGCCCCGCCTGCATGAGTCCCCCACCTGGGTCTGGTGGCGGTCCCCAACCTTCCTCCCTCAGCCTACTCAGATGTGCTGCTGGCCAAAGCCTCGCTCACCCAGAGCACTGCCCAAGCAGGATGTCCTCTAGAGAAGGCTACTCCAGAAGTCAAAATAGCATGAAATTTAATTTTCCGCCTATTTGACAAGGCTTGGTTGGGGCCCCAATCAGCAGCAGAGATAAGGGTCCTCGGCCGGGTGTGAGCCAGCTGGATGCGCAGCAAACACTCTACGGTCCCCAGGCAGGCCGAGGCTCCCCCTTGCTGGGCCCTGGTTGCTGGGCGCTAAAGCAAACGGATTCTATTTGCCCAGTCTGCGATGACAATGCAGTCCCCAAATATTTGCCAGCCTGGCCGGCAGCAGAGCCGGCTATAAATGCTTGAGCCCAGGTGGAGGTGGGCCTGCCCAGCAGAGTTGCAGGCCTCACAGGTAAGAGCAATGCTGGGCAGCAGGCGGGAGGCTATGGGGTCTCCTTCCCGGGAAGGCTGTGGGCCCTTCTGACCAGATAGTCCTTGGGGAACACCTACCCACTGGGAAGGGTCACCAGCAGGGCTGCACAGGGTCAGGCCATCTAGGCTGGGGCATGAGGGGAGAGGGCACTGTCCTAGCTCCCCATGAGCAGCCACCCCACAGCTGGGGCCACTAGATGCCCCCACTAAAGGGAAGAGGGACCCAGCACTAACGATTGGGAGCTCAGCATGGCCAGCAGGCCGCAGGGAGGAGGGAGGCCCATGCTCCGCAGGTCCATCTGACTCCCAGTGATGCCTGTGGACTCACCCAGCCCCTTGGAAGGTTTGTTCTGACAATCCAGGAGTCCCTTCGCCTTCTCCCCACATCACCTTCCCTTTCTTTCTTCCTTCTCTCCTTGTTCACTCATTGGCTTCCCAACTGCAGGGGACATGCCTGACAGGTCCCTGAGTCTGTGTGTGTGGGGACTTTGGCATTCAGAACCAGACCCCGGCCCCCTGCTTGGTTGCAGGTCAAGGAGAGAGCCAGAGGCACCCCTGACAGCGTCTCCTCAAATCCCCACCCCATCCTCCCAAGCCCCAGCCAAGAGGCCCACTGGCCTTTTTTGCCTCCTGCTGACCCGCCACACCGAGGAGCAGTCTCATTCACCTCTCGCTCCCAGACAGGAACAAATGAAAGCCTGTCATTGTGACTGCACTTATTAGAATTAGATGGGATGGCAGAAATAGGGGATGGGAGAAGCCCCGAGGATGCCAAGCCCAGTTTCCTGGCTCAGTGTGGGCAATCTCATGGATGGTGGGACGCTCCAACCCAACACTCATGTGAGGGGGCAAAAGGGTCCCTTGACCAGTGCCTGGGCTGACACCACCTCCATGAGCCATAGCAACTCCAGGAACCATAGCAACCTCATCCTGGGGCAAGGGCTCTGCTCTCCAAGGCCCCAAACCCACTCTCATCCCAGTTCCTGAATGCCTGCTGCCCACCTCCCCTGCTTCTCTCTTCTGTGACTTCTCTCCCCAAGTCAATTATTCCATGGCACCACCCTCACCCCGCTGACCACCCTTCAGGATGAACTGCTCACAGGACCTGACCATCCACAGGCCGCTGGCTGTTCTAATCCCTGCACTCTAATGTGGCCTGCACTCTTCAGGCTCCCCAACCCTGCTCCTGTCACACCCATTGCCATGGTGCCCCCACCCCCTCTCCCCCAAATCTCATCCACTTCTGAGCTCAGCACCCTCTTCAAGAACAAGTAGCCATAGTGCCTAGTTCCATCAGGGGCTGCAGGTCCTGATTGATAACCTGCCCCCTCCCACCCCAGGCGTCTGCTGCCCCAGAGGCCCCAGAGCTCCAACGTGGAGGACATGGCTGCAGGTGTGGTCCAGCCTCTCTGTGACTTCCAGCTGCCCCTGCCCTCCCTCCACCCCTTCCTGCCCCCAAACCCAGGACCCCCGGACACTTCGGAGGAGGAGGAGGAGGAGGAGGAGGAGGAAGGGGAAGAAGACGAAAAGGATCTGGAAGGTCAGGGGCCAGGGGCCCACAGCCCAGCCCCCCACAGCTCAGGTTGGGCCATAGTTGGCCTGGAAGAGGCCTCTCCAGGTCCGAGCAGCCCCGAGATGCCTCTGCAGCTGCTCCGATTCTCTGAGCTCATCAGCGGTGACATCCAGAGGTACTTCGGCCGAAAGGACAGGGGACAGGACCCAGACGCCTGTGACATCTACGCTGATGGCCACCCCTCCAGCAGCTCAGCCAGGGAGCTTTACTGTGCAGACCTGATGCACCTGGCCCAAGGAGGGTTCCCCAGTAATGACAAGGCTGCTGAGCCTGGGGTCCACTCTCCCAGGAGTCCCCAGGGGCAGGTGCATGAGACAGGCCTTAGCGGAGAAAGTGTGCAGCCACTAGGGCCCCTGGCTGAGTTGTTTGACTACGGACTACGGCAGTTCTCAGCGCCCAGGGTGTCAGCCAGTCACCGGCTGAGGCTGGAGCAGAAGTACGGCCATATCAGACCCATGACGCAGAGGAAGCTGCCCCCCTCCTTCTGGAAGGAGCCGGCGCCCAGCCCCCTGGGCCTGCTGCACCCCGGTACTCCCGACTTCAGTGATCTGCTGGCTAGCTGGTCAGTGGAGACGGGCCCAGAGCTGCCAGGCAGGGGCACCCAGGCCCTGGAGGGTGTGCAGCTGGCTGAGGCCTAGGGAGCTGTGGCAGCAGGGATCTGGAATCTCCTTATGACTACCCTGGGAGGAACTGGGGACCGCTCCAAGATAGGTGGCTACTGGAAGACAAACCAGTTTAGGTGGGGACTTTCCAGGCCCAGGAAGAGGGCCAGGGCTCATCCGGGACCTGGATCTGCCACCACCAGAGGCCACCAGGGCAGGAATGGCAGGTGCTGAAGGCCCAGCACCCGACCTGGCCATCCTGACCTTCAGCCCTTGGAGCTCTGCCCACAGGAAGGGAGGACAGGACAGGAGCTGTGGCCACGCAGAGGCTGTGGGCTCAAGGAGTCTAGACACTGTGCCCAACCAGCCCAGCCCAGGAGATTCCCAGGAAAACCCTCCCATGCCCAGCCACTCGCTGGTCCCAGGTGGCCCCTCCTCAAGCCCCGAAGTAGGTGGCAGGACCAGCTGCCCAGATGAGCCACGTTTTCTTGGAGAGGCAGGAGGACGGCGCTGCTGAGTGCACTAACAGACATTGCTCCCTAGATGAGGGCGGGAAGAGCCGCATCTCTGCTAGGCACCTGGTAGGTGTGGAGGGCATGGCTGATAGGCACAGATCCTAAGGCTGGGCTGACTGCGGGGGCGACTGACCCGGAGTGGCTGTGGATCCCCAGCTGCTGTGCCTCTTGGTGGGAAGACCCAGAAGACAGTGGGGGCTGGGCTCCACTGGACTTGGGCAGGAAAAGGGCATCCTGAGAGTCTGGGGTTGGACAAGCTTCAAGGATGGAGCCTCTAGATCACTCCTACTGCCTGGGTCTCCTGACCCCCTGGAGGGAATACCAGGCTCTGACAGATACAGGAGTGGCATGTTTATTTCTGGAAAAGGGGCAAGTCTGGGAGCTGGTGGGCAGGCTTCTGGCCAAGGGGCCTCTCCAAGACTGTTCGTGGCCTCCACTTGGCGACCTGGTTCATGAGGACTGCCTTCCACTGCAGCCACCTGCCCGGAGACATGGCTCAGGGCCCATGGCCCTCGGGGCCTCCCCAGCCCTGAATCTAGACCTGGAAGCAGCTCCCCATCGCTCACCTCACGGCCTGATACACGCCCCAGCGGTTCACAGGGACCACCTCGCCAGAGGCCACATTCTTGATGAACTGATGTCTCACCAGGGACATGAGGACCTTCCTGCTGTCCAGCGTCAGGGCCCACGGGGCCTCCTCACTCCTCGGGCCCACCAGGCACTCCTTCAGTGTGGCCATCTCCTCCATGCGCTGGGGACAGAGGCAGGGGCAGCCCGGGTGGAGCTGAGGCGGGAACGCAGGAATGGGACCGAAGGGGGACTGCAGGCAGGATTATCTTCCTCTGAGAAAACCAGGGCCTTATCTGCCTGGAAATGGTGCTCAAGCCAGACATGCAGACAGACAGACGGATGGCAGGGAAGACTGCAGATAGAGGTTGGGCAGGCTAGAAGGGGCCAGGGGAGCTGGTAGACGGGCTCTGCACAGAAAGCACGCCACCCTCCTGGCCTGGAAGCCCGGGGCCAGCCCAGGCCACTTCTCACCATCTTGATTTGCGAATTAAACTTGAGGTTCTGGATGGTCTTGTTGTCCTGGATGCTGTTTTCCAATTTCATTATTTGACTCTGAAACTAAATACTGCCCCCCATTCGTGCACATGGAAGCACCCTTCCACCACTTCCCCATAGCAGGAACTGACCCCTTGAGGGTATCTGGGGGCACCACAGCCCAGTGATAAGGTGGGACCCAGCTGGGGCTCAGGGCGCTCCTTTCACTGTTTATTGCTGATGCCCACCACCTTTGGGGCTCCAACAGGTGCCTCCCCTTGGAACTTCCAAAGTCTAAGGTAAGGAGTCCTCCAGCAAGACATCTGTGAACCTCCCTGGAAACCCTCCACAGGGGGCTTCCCCCCTTTTCTTAGCGTGATGAGCATGGGGCCCAAGCGGGTACCGTGGCCAGCTTGCCCTGAATCTCGGCAATCTTCCGCCCAGGGTTGCCCTCCCTGAGCAGCTGCACGGAGGACAGCAGAGCATCCAGCTTCTGCCGCATGGCCTCAACCTCGAACTCTCTGTGGGTACGGGAGGCCAAGGCTGCCAGGCTCGGGGGCGGGGAGCACTCTAGGGTAAGGGGCAAGGTGAGTAGAGGTAGGATATCCTGGGCAGAGGAAGGGGCGCTCTACTCTGCCACACCCCTCTAGTGGGGGTTGGAGTGACAGAGGGAAAGATTCGGGGATCCGTGCAGGCTGCCCTCAAGCCAGGGCTAGGGAGGGGTTAGGGCTGCCACGATGCTGGGAGCTCAGGTAGGAGCTGAGAGAAGGCTTGTTAGTGCAAGTGGTTCTGAGACAGCTGAGCCCTCCCGGCCACTCCCTGGCGGTCGGCCCAGTGGCGTTCACTCCCCTTCCCCGGGGTGTGGTCCTGCCAGACGTGCTCTGGGAGCTGAGCCTCACCTGGCCTTGCCCTCAGCAGAGATCTTGAGGTCGGAGTCACTCTTGTGCAGGACACACTTGTCAGAGACAGCTTCTATCTGAAATGGAGTAGAGGCTAGGGTGGTCTGGCGACTAAGGGTAGGCACCACAGGGAAGGAAAGGTGCGGCCCCAGCCCTCACCCACCTGCCGAGGCAGGCTGTCCACTGTCTCCCGCACCTCCCTCAGGTAAGCCTGGGCCTCCTTTCGACACCAGGCCAGGCCCTCCATCGATCTCCGCTCTGCACCTTCCCACTCACTCTTTGCCTAGGACACAGACATCCAGTGAGGCCCGAGTGTGGACAGGGAGGGTGGACAGACAGACTGGGCACACCTCTGACTCTGAGCTCATGCACACAGGCCTCACACAGTCCAGCCAGGACAGTCAGCACCCTCTAGGGCTGGCTCAGCCCCTCCCCACCCCTGCTGCCCCCTGGGAGTCAGTGGGGATAGGGACAGAGAGAAAGGCAGTCTTCCCACACTTGCAGGAGAGGAGGCGCAGGGAGGGCCAGGGGCACCTGCCCCATAACCAAAGGGTGTACGTGTGTGTTCACAGCAGTGTCCTCTGTGTCACCAAAAGGGGCAGCTGCCCAGTGCCCATCACTGACAAATGGCTAACCAGTTGTGGTCCATCATGTGGTGGAAGAGTACTCAGCCTCCAAAAGGACAAAATGCTACCACATGAATGGACTTTAAAAAAGCCATCTAAGAGAGGGAAGCCAGACACAGAAGGTCACACAGTGTGTGATTCCATATCTGCAAAGTGTCCAGAAAGGCACATCCACAGAGACAGGAAGCAGATGGTGGGTGCTAGGGTCCAGGAAGGGGGTGGGAGTGACTGCTAATGAGGGTAGAGCCTTCTAAGAGTGATTGTAGAGGTGGTTGTCCAACTCTGAATATATGAAAAACACACTGAATTATATACTTAAAGGGGGGGGTTGTATGGTGTATGGATTAACCTTCAAAAAACAGAAAAAAGAACCCCAGGGGCAGAGTTGTTGAGCTGGCCCCTCCGTGGAGCCAGCCCGCTGTGTGGTCAGGCTTCTGGGGCCTCTGGACATCTCAGCAGCTGGCCTTGGGCTGCCTCCTCTGAGCAGGAGGTCTCAGCTCACAGCCACCCTTGGCCTTACAGTCACTGGGTACTTTTGGGACTTGCTGGTCAAGCCTCCACCCTCGGAGCCAGAGGGGCGCCAGGACCCCGGCTGTCTAGGCTGCCTTTCTCCCGGGCAGCCTCACCTCACACAGCTTCTGGGTCAGCATCTGTTCCTGCAGGTCCAGCCTCCAACTCAGGGCCAAGAAGTGGTCATTCAGGTCCCCCACCTGTCTGACCAGCTCAGCCACGGACCCCTCCAAGGCCTGCCTCTTCTCTTGGAGCTGTGGGAGGTCGGGCCGAGTATGGGTGCTGGAAGGTGGGGGATCCCACAAGGAGACCGGACCCATCACCTGCAGCCCTCACCAGCTCCAGTGTGCTCTGCGTCTCCTGCCGAGCTTGCTCGCTGGCCAGCTGCATGGCTTCCATGTTCTCCTGAAAGTAGGCAGCCAGCTCCCCAGCCTGGCTTTCCTCCAAGTGGCCCTTGGTGTCCCTGGGAGTTGGTGCCACTGAGAGAGACTGTCCCTCAGCTGAGGCTGGCCTTCCCCTCAGAGCTGGGCCAGGGAGAGGAGCCTGGCTGTTGGCTCCAGAACCTTCCAAGAAACTCACTAGAGCAGAGGATGGGAGTGCCGTCACAGGGGCCACCAAAACAGGGCTGTGTCCATCGCGGCCACACTGAGTCCCCTGTGAGGTTCAGGCTGAGGGTGCATGGCTACTCAGCCAGGCACCCAACTGGGCCTGACACTGGGATCAGGAAGCTGGGAACCAGGGAGAGGAGCCATTTCCATCCACCTAGCCTCACACCTCCACATTCTTTGCCCACTGCCCCGTTTAGATACCTACCGGCCCTTCTGCTCGGCCAGCAGGACGCGGTTCAATGACACCTGGTTCTGGCGCACAAACTTGGTCAGCTGGACCACGGCCCTGTCCAGGCCCCGACACTGCTCCAGGAGGTAGCACTCTTCCTGCTGTAGTACAGAGGTGGCCTGAGACCTGTGCCCCACCAGCGCCCCGCCTGTGCCCAGCCCGAGCTGCCCACCTTGCACTGCCCTCGCAGGGCCCGCAAGCGCTCCTCGGCCAGCTCCTGGAGATTGTGCCACCTGCTTTCCAGCTCCTCCCGCAAGCTGCTCTCTGCCTTCAGCCGTGTGCTCTCCAAAGCCTTCATTCTCTGTGAGACCCCATCCATTGATGTGAGCTAGGGGGCAGGGGACACAGCAGAGCCCCACCAGCTGCAAGCTCCCACCTTCTCCAGGGCCAGGAAGCTCTTCTGCAGGAAGCCACACAGCTTGGCCTCCCTCTTGAGGAAGCGAAGGCTCATCTCCTCACCCAATTTGGTCACCTGGGCCTGTGGAGGGAGCACATGCCATCGTTCTGCCACTGTGCTGGGTGCCCTCTTCCCACAGCTGCTCCCCCACCCACCATGCCATCTCAGACTTGTTTTCTTGCCCAACCATCTCCATCAGGGGGGCTCTGGTTCCTGTGTCCCTGAGCCTAGCAGAACTGGGCCTACCACACCCTCCGTAGGAAGAAAGGCAGGGGTCACTGCCAGAGGGCCAGGCATAGGGCTGTGAGGGGTCTGCAGGCCAAGTTCATGTAGGTCTAGAACACACTTGGTGCCCACAGTAGTAATGATCGGAAGAAGTTATAGCGGCTACCACCAAACCACACCCAGAGCTGGGAGGGAGCCTTAGGAAGGGAGGTCCAGTGCATGTGCTGGTGTGCCCCAGCCGTGCCAGCTTCCCTGCCTGTGCAGGGTAACCAGGAGTAGGGCTGGGCAAATGATCTGTAAAAAACCAGAGAGTAGATGTTTCAGGTTTATGGACTACATAAACCTGAAGGGCAAGGTCTATGTACAGTCCCTCAACTCTGTGGTTCCAGCGCAGAAGCAGCTGTGGATAATAGTAAACAAATGGGAGTGGCTGTCTACTGATAAAACTTTATTGACAAAACCAGGTGTGAGCCATAGCTTGCAGACCCGGGCCCTAGAGTGGGCTTAGGGAAGAGGCAGACATCCCACCTGGTCAGTGGGCAGCAAGCAGACTCTGAGGGAACCAAGCGGGAAGGAAACACTACCGAAACTGAGCAGCCGAGCTATGTGGGCAGCAGCTGGGGCCACCCTGGTGTGCAGCGCAGTCCCTGGTCTCTATTTGCAGAGCTGAAGAGGCTGCCCCATCCCCTGATCCACCTTCGAGCCCCCGCCACCACCCCCACCTCTGGCTTTCCCGAAGGAGGGGAAACTGCAGCAGCCCAGGAGCATGTGCCCTGGGAGGTGCGTCTTCAGGAAGGTAACCTCTGCTTTGCATGAGGGAAGCATCAAGGTTGAAAATGGCCAAGGAAGAGGCTTCAGGCTTTGAGGTTCTGTTTCTTGATTTGGGTGCTGGTTGCACAGGAAGGGGAGGAGGAGTGGTGGCTGAGACAGTGCTAACGACACTTTCTGTGATGAAGGTGCTCCATCTCAGTGCAGCCTCATCTGCAGCTACTGCCACACGTGGTCGCTGAGCATTTGAAATTTTGTTCATGTGATGGAGGAACTGAGTTTTAAATTGCCTAAAATGTTAACTAATTTCGCCCTAGACCAGTGGTCGGCAAACTCATTAGTCAACAGAGCAGCAAACCGTGGCTCGCAAGCCGCATGTGGCTTTCGAGCTGCAGTTTGCCAACCACTGCCCTAGACGATTTGACTCAGTGGATAGAGCGTCAGCCTGCAGACTGAAGAGTCCAGGGTTCAATTCTGATCAAGGGCATGTAAGGGACATGTGGGAGGCAAATGTGTCTCTCTCACATCAGTGTTTCTGTCTTTCCTTCTCCCTCTCCCTCTCCCTTCCACTCTGTAAAATTCAATGGGAAAAAATATCCTGTGTGAGGATAAAAAAAAAGTTAGCTAATTTCAATATACGGTCACCTGTGGCTAGTGGCCACTGTATTGCACAGCATAGGACTTGGGGGTCACCCTCCAAGTCTGATCATGTGGAAGGAACTAAAAAGATAGCTGGAGAGAGGGAGGAAACTGTAGGGGGAAGGACATAGGCTGGGCTGGGAGTGTGGGGGTTTCCTCCAGATGGACCTTCTCCCTGGTACCTGCAGCCTGGTCACCTCCTGGTCCACCCTTTGGCTGGCCTCTTCCTGGCTCCTCTGCAGCACACTGTAGGCCACCTCCCGGTTCTGCTCCTCCTGTTCCAGCTTCCTGGCCAACTTGGTCAACCTGGGGGCACAGGCCAAAGGTCACAGCAACCCGGCCAGCTGGAGGGGCTAGCTGGGGAAGCCACAGGGAGGCTGGCAGGGGCCTTCTCAGGCCAAAGCTGAACTGGGGGCCCTAGGCTGACTACAGGCCCACGGAGCAGAAGGTGCATAGCTCGCCTGAGTTAACACAAAGAGGGGGCAAGATGCTGGTATTCTATCCCCTACCCCTGGCGTGGTGAGAGCTGGGCCCTGGTTGGGACCTAAGGGGATGGTTGGGGCCGCAAGTTCAAGTCTCTTTTTTCCCACAGAAGATCCACAAGGTGTCTGAGGCTCCCTGTCAAGCGCAGCTTGGCACCAAGGGTACATGAACAATTCTGCCCTGCCTCAGTGACAACCACATGGACACACATAGCAGGTCCAGAACCAGCCCCTGGGGAGGGAGGCGAGAGGTGCCCACCTGAGGTTGGCCTCCTGCTTGGTGCCCTTCCGTTCAGAGTCCTGGAGTGCCTGCTTCCTCCTGATCTGTGTCAGGGCCTCCCGGACCTCCACCAACCTGGCACATAAGAGCCGCTTCTGCCTGGGGCCTGTCCAGCTACCCTCCTGGTGACCAGGAGAAGCCCAGAGCAGGCTGGGAAGCCTTCAGGGGCTGGAAGCCCAGCCAAGGGCCCTAGCAACAAGCCTCCCCCCGTTTCCCAGGCCTCTATAGGCTGCCCAGGCTCACACAAACCCAGACCGTTTGAGTTCTGCCATGAGCATGTACTGCTTACCGGAGAAGACGACTAATTGGAAAAACAAAACCCTGTGACTGATGCTCTGAGGGGTCTGGCACCAGCCACTGCTCTCCCCAACCCCTTCCCACCTGCTGAGACCTGCACCACAAGCATGGGGATACCTCTTGTCCAGGGCCTGCATCTTGTTCTGGTTCTGGGGGCTGGGGAACTGCAAGGAGGAGGGTGTGGGCTGAGTGTAGGCCTGGGCCCTCACAGCCTGACCAGCACGGACACAGCCTATGGGGATTTTCTGGGCTCCCAGCTGGGGCAGCAGCATTGAGCTGGGCTCAGGGTCCAGGAAGCAGCTGCCCAACACCTGGGGATGGGGATGAGCTGCCTCCCAGCCGGTGGGTGTCTCACCTCCAGAGCCTCCTTCTCAGGGACCCAAGCTGCCTGATGTAACTCCTGCTTCAGCTTCTTCAGCTCCGAGTCTTGCAGCTGCACAATGGTCTGCACCTGGCGCAGCTCTTGTAGAAGGCTCAGTGTGACACGCTCACAGTAGTCCTTATGTCCCCGTAGGGACACCACCTCAGCCTGCAGATCAGCCACCCTGACCAGGATGAGAAGCAGGCCAAGTTGGCACACATGCCTTGGGGCTGAGTGTGGCTCTCCCACTCCGCCTCCACGGGGCTCACCATTGTTCCAACTGCTTCCAGCGCTTGGGGGTGTCCTGCTCTGGGACAGAAGTGGAGGATGCCAGGCAGCTGGTCTCATACCTCTCTGAAATCTCCTCCAGACTCAGGAGCTCGGGGCTGGCCAGCCCTTCCTCCAGGAGGAGCCCCAGGTCCTCCAGGGTGATAGTGCTTAGCTGAGAGGGGGGCGAAGCCCCGGACGAGGAGTTGCAATCAGCCAGCTCTGCAAGAAGGTACCTCCGAGCTTGCCACTTGGCCTTCTGGGCAGATAAGGGATGATGGTTCCTAGATGGAGCTTAGGGAAACAGGGCCCCAGAATCAGTGCAACTGTCATGGAGTGTGCCTAGCCAGCTCACTGGGGCTCCTTCGGCTAAGTTGCACAGCCCAGCCCAGAGAGGGTTCAGCTCTCATTGCTCCACAACAGGAAGCTTAGAATCAAGAGATGCACTCCCTGGCTGAGGACACAGCACTGGGCAGCGTAAGTGGGACAATGTCTTGCCTGGCCAGGCTAGAGGGAACCCCCAGGCTGTGGAGCTACCTGGAGATCACACCCCTACGCAGGCCCCTCCCTGGACTGTCCTCCTGGCTCTGGCCCCAGTTGTCACCTGGTTTACTTGACCCAGCTTCATCAGCAGCCACTACTTTTGGCTTTGACCACTGTCAAGAGACTCTGGTGTAGCACCCTGTGGCCACCCAGAGCTGGAACCAGGGTGGTTGCAGGGGAGAAGGGAGTGGCTGAGGGAGGCAGGGAAGTCAGCCCTGGACCTTGGGCAAACACATGGGATGTGAAAGGATGAGCTCCAGTCCTCATATCTCACCTCCTTCCAAGACAACACCAAGGTAGGTAGGGCAGTGGGGGCTCTTCTGGAACCTTCTTTTCCTCACCAGAACTTTGTGACTTTCTGGCCCAACTGTCAATGGAACCTGAGCTGTCAACTCTCCTGATCCTGCAAGGACTCCCCAACTGCCTGTTTTTAGAAGGATCCGAGGTGGCACCAGAGATTAGGGTCAGGAAATCTCTCCAGCCTGGGCAGGAGCGATGCCAAGGAGCAACTGCTGGCTCCATGGTTGTTAAACCAGAGCAGAAAGGCTGGGACCCCAGATGGACTGAACACAGCCATTCCTGCAGCCAAGAAAACACCCTGAGGGACTATGAAAGGAAACAGGGTGTTGACATAAGTGAGGGCTACACCAGCACATTAACTTTCTTAGCAGCCACAGTAAGGAAGTAGCCAGGTAGAGCCTGGTTGGCATGGCTCAGTGGTTGAGCATCAACCTAGGAACCAGGTTATGGTTCAATTCCCAGTCAGGGCACAAGCCCAGGTTGCGGGCTTGATCCCCAGTAGGAAGTGTGCAGGAGGCGACTGATCAATGATTCTCTCTCATCATTGATGTTTCTCTCTCTCTCTCCCTCTAAAATCAATAAAAATGTTTTTGTTGCCAAGAAAGAACTTGAGTTTTAAAATACAAGTAGGGTACTGCCTTTGATTCAAATATTTTAAGTTCTTGCTTTCTGAAACGGAGTGCTTGCTGTTCCTGAATATGCAAGAATAACTTATACCTTTCCCATCCACTTGATTGGCTTTGCAGAAAATAAAGTTTAAAAAAATACAAAATTCAGCCGAGACCGGTTTGGCTCAGTGGATAGAGTGGCCTGTGGACTGAAAGGTCCCGGGTTTGATTCCGGTCAGGGGCGTATACCTTGCTTGCGGGCACATCTCCAGTGTGAGGTGTGCAGGAGGCGGCTGATCGATGTCTCTCTCTCATGGATGTTTCTGACTTTCTATCCCTCTCCCTTCCTCTCTGTGAAAAAATCAATAAAATATATATTTTTTAAAAAATACAAAATTCATTAAAAAGTAGCCAGGTGGAATGAACTCAATAGTCCATTTTATATAACCCAGTTCACCTAAAATACCATTTCAACACAAAGTGCATGAAATATTGTCCTTGCTTTCTCCACACTGAGTCTGAAGGCTGGTGAAGGTTATGTCTTACTTCAGGCCACTGCAGCCAGTACCTCTAGCTCCATGTCACCTAGACCTGACACGGAGGGCTGGCTGGAGGCTTCCCTGTGATGATTGCTTCAGTCAACTTCTCCTCCAGGGGGAGCCACACCACACGCCTTGTGGCCAAGCAGATCAGGTTGGAAGACAGAAGTGTGGAGCCGTCTCCACCAGACTCTGTAGCTGCTCCAGGCACAACACTGCCCAGACATTTGAATGAGGATGTGTGGTTGGTGCCTGGGGGTCCCCTTCTATGGGAAGTGTGAGGGCCCCAGCTACACAAACACCTGGTTTCCTGTCCTCTCATTTGTGTTTCCCTCCCAGTGATGTCCACTCTGGGGCGCTGCTCATCCGCACCACGCATTGAGGAGATCTCATCCCAGACCCCCTTACCCCATGGCCTTGGAATCCCAGGCTGCTAGACTGTGGTCCATGCTAAGCAGAAACAAGAAGCTGGCGCAGGTTGTCTGGGTACAATTCCTTTATTTCTCCTATTCAAACTTCCCACATTCAGATCCTGCTCCCCCCACAGAGGATTCCCCACCAAGACTGGACCTGCAGTTCAAAGCCTCATCCCCTTGAAAGGGGCTAAAACCAAGGTGCAGCACCCACCTGCTCACCACAAAAGCATCTAATCCCTCATCAGAGATGGGGTGGGGACTTGGGAATCACCTTTTAAAAAGTTCCTCTGAGGGGAAGAGCATCCCTGCTGCAGGCTCAGCGACTCAACCCAAAGCGCAGCTGCATGGACCAGAATCAGAGCTGCCCAGATCACCCTGGGCCAGGCTCTATCCCAGTCCCCATGCTGAGAAGACTCGCTTTCCCAGCCTCGGTCCCAGTGGCAATAGCTGTTCATCTGGACTCCAGCTCCAAAGGGCTTGGGGGATGGTATGTGTGACAGAACTTGGGTTCAGGCCCACAGGTGGTTCTCAGCTCTCTTTTGGCCAAGGCTTCCTCACAGAGTCCATGGCCTCCCAAGTGGGGTTGCAGCCCAGGGCACACTCAGGAATCTACAGAACAGCCGACTTGCTGACAGCCTGCTCCAGAGTCTGCTGCCCCAAGCCCTTGCCTTTGGTCCACTGGCTGGGCCTTTGCCCAGACTGGGCCGTGGGGACAAGGCCAAAGGCCTTTGCTGCAGCCTCACATCTCCCAGGCCTCCAGCTGGCAGTGTACAGGCGGCATGGTCTTTACAGAGGGTAACGAGGAGCAGAAAAGTAGGGGTGGCCCCGCCCTGGGGGCCTGCAGCACTCAAATCCACAGGGCCCAGCTTACTCGCTGCCTCTCACACATGTGAACATACGATGAGCACACACAAACACGCACTAAGACACACATGCACACGCAACCTCTCGCTGGCTCGTTAGAAGCGAGCATTTGCATGAATATTTGCTCCCTGAGGGTGAAGAAACAGGAGAACGGAGAGTGACATCCAAGGGGCTAAGGTAAGGGGGAGGATGGAGAACATTGACAAGGTGCCCATCGATGGTCACGCTCACACACCAGCTGGGCCATCCCGAGGTTTGAGGCCAACAGATCTGCTGCTGTCCGAGGAGCGTGTTGAGGACCCCAGGTAAGGTGCCAGGGCCAGGGTCTCACGTCTGGGCCAGTGAGAGCTCCTCCAGGCCCCCTTTCCCAAGCCGGTACCTGGCCAGGTCTTTTCTGGTTACCAGCCCAACCACCTGTGGGAACAAAGCCAGGTCATAGGAATCGGTGGCTCCACTCCTCCTCTGGGGAGCAGCACAATTTGGGGGAGACCCGGAAGTGGACATATGGCCAGGGCATGCAGGCCAGCAGGAAAAGGGGCCCTCAGAGTCCTTTTTGCCTTCCCTGGCTACTCACCTGATTGTGGTTGTCCACTACTACCAGATGCCTGAGGCCCAGGGCCCGGAACAACTTGAACACCCGAGGGAGAGATGCCTCCTGCAATGTGGTCAGGGCCTCAGTTTGCCTACTGGCCCAGACTGGCTCCAGCCAAAAGCAGAGGCAGGACCCTCCAAGCTCAGGGTTGACTGTCTCCCATCACACCCGCCGCAACCAGGACATCAAGATGTGTCATAAAGCACCCTTCCCCCCATGCCAACCAGCCCCATCTCAGCCATGCTGCTGGGGTCTGACTCTATAGCCATGCCCACCCCCCAATCCTTATCCTGGGTGTAAGAACAGAGCTCTTCCCATTTCTCCATGGATTCCACCGCAGCCCCTTCTTGGCAAGCCACTGAAGGCCACTCAAGACCCTGCAAGTGGAAATCAGGTACCTGGGGCACCGTATACGGGGAGGGGTTCATGAATTCAGAGAGGTCCATGGTGCACTCGCGCTCATCCTGGGACACATGGATGGACTGGATTGGGGGGAAGCGTGGGTAGGCATCCCGAAAGTCCTTTAGCCTCAGCCGCCGCTGTACCAGGCCCCTGTTGGACCGCTCAACAAATACCTGCGGGCAGCAGGTAATAGGAAGTGGGCAAAGCATGTCAGAACCCCAGCTCTCAGCCTGCATCTCCCATAACCTGGAGGTGCCGAGGAACCTACCTTGTGCTTTAAGAGGACAATCAGCTGGGAGCGCAGGATCAGGCCCTGGAGCCGAGCTGACTGCAGGGAAGAGACAAGATGGCCTTGTCTGCGAGCAGAGCCCAAGACCTAGTACCTGCCTGCCTGGCTGAGGCCCTGCTGAAAACTCAGAGGTGTGAACAGGAGGGCAGGCAGTGTCTAAGCACCAGGTCTAGGACATCTCCTCGGGACCTTCGTTCTAGTCAGGTTCCCTGTCACACTTCCCATCAAGGTATGGTCACTGTCAACTGGCATTGGCTTTGCCAAAGGCACAAGCATGCTAACCCTCAAACACCTGGAAAGGGCAGGGGAGATGCAGATCCGGCCCTAATAAAATTCATCCAAAACCTTTGGGAGCTTGGTACTGGGTGGGCTACATACTGTCAGGCCTCTCCTGACAACAGGCACAGTATGGCTGATGGGGCAGTGTGGGGTATGAGATGGCACTGGGCATGTCACCAACCTGTCGTGAGGACAGTGCTCCTCTCACAGTTAGTGAGATTCTACCATAAACCCAGACACAAGTCTATGTCCCTACAAACCAACCCTGCCCAACATGCCCTGCTTGACAGGTGTACAGGGGAAGATTATGACTTCCCTGTGAGGGAGGGAGGCAGGACCTGGTTTGAGGATATGGCTCCCATGGGACAGCAGCAGACCTAGGTCCATCCACCCAGGCCCTGTACCTGGGTGTCGTCGGTGGACTCCACCACAGGGAATCCGTTGTGGTTGGATGCTGTGTTGCTGAGCACATCCACGATGACACCCACTTTCTCTCTCCTCCGCAGGCAGGTAACCGGGGTGCTCATCACCTCCCTGTGGAAGAGCACACACTTCATCCACTGTTGGCCACTTGGTCACAAACCATGTGTCCATGGGAGTTCCTAAATGAAGTCAACAGACAGGAAGCTGCTGGCTGCAGTAAGCCATGAGAAGGAATGTAGGAAGCCCAGAGGCCACAGAGCCCAGAGCTCTGGGAGAACCCATCCTGGGTGGTGCCTGCAGCCCCAACACCTGGAGAGCATCTCCCAGATGTTCGCACACAGGTGTGTGATTCCTTCCTGCTCATAGCTGCCCACACCCACCTTGCCAGAGCGTTGGCACCACTTACTGCCCTCGACCTAAGTGTGGAGAGGAAGCTCAGGCCTGCAGGCCTTCAGCCTAAACCAAGACAGGGAGAAAGGTGATACCTGGCAGTGAGCGAGTGCGAGGTAACTGGGGCTTCCCAGTGCAGGAAGGGCACACTTTGCAGCTGGATGTGCATATCATACAGGCCCTGGGGAGAGGGGACAGTCATCAGGCACAGGACTGGCATGAGGGAGTGGTTCCAGGGTGCAATGAACAGCTGCCAAGGGGGGATTCAGGGAGAGCACTGTGCCTGTCATTGAGGGAGGGATCCCAGGCGTGCTGTACCTACCACCAAGGCAGAAACTATTTGGAGGATGGCTTTGCAGGTGCCCCCTTCCCTCCTCTGCTGCCACAAGCCCAGTCCCCACATTCTCAGGCTCTGAGACCAGGGCATGGGGATGGGACCAAGAATGAGGGCTAGGCAGGCAGGCCTTTCCCATCAGCTGCACCTCAATAAAAATGTCTCCTACGATCTTGGCGGTCATCAGAACCAGCATGATAGGGAAGCCATAGGTCACATTGCTGGTGGCCTCCATCATGATAACTGTCAGGCTCAGCGTCATCCTCACGATCCCACCTGCCCGGGGAGGAAGAGGTGAGCTGGGATGAGGTAGGGGTGGTCTCGAGCCCCTCCCTGCGCCCCTGACTGCCCATGTTCTCCATGCAGGGCCATCGCCATCCATTCAGGGCCAGCTACACCCTATAGGGAGTGGTTGATGACACTAAATTGAACACCCAGCCTTCCAGCTCCATGAGGTACCCGCTTCTCCTGACCTTGGGTTGCCCATGTGGCAGACAGGACTCACCCAGCTGGGCAGCTGCTCCCATCAGGGCGTACTTGCCAGGGTCTGCCCAGATCTGTGGGGATGACACAGAGGTGGTGTTGGGGGTGACACCCCTTACCCAAATCCATGGAGATGCACTGAGGTTGTCTGGGCTCAGCAATATCACATCCAGGAGAGTTTATGCACATGGGCAAAACGGTCTGCACCTCCTCGGTAATAACAAAGTCTAGAAATACCCAAGGAGTGGCCCAATCAAGGGATGCCCTGAATGTATCATGCCATTGGCATAAGCAGGAGAACTTGACAGCTAGAGACAGGAGGACACTGTATGTATGGAGGAGGAGCTACAGGTGTGTGCAGGGACAGAGGCCAGCACCCTGTGTGCAATAACTGTTACCTGCAGAAATGCCTGTACCACATGACGATGAAGTGCCAGGAGTGAAAATCCAACACACACTACAACACAGACAAGCCCTGAAAACTGCACGCCCAGGGAGAGAAGCCAGACATGGATGACACCTGGTGTGTGATCCACTTACACTGAGTGGCCATATTATTATGATCTCTGAACACGTAATAATCTGGTCACTCAGTGTATATCCTATATAATCCTATGTAATAAAAGGCTAATATGCAAATTGTCCTCTTGATCAGGAGTTCGACCAGCAGGCAGGCCGGCCAACCGCCCATGTCCCCTCCCCATGCATGAATTCATGCACTGGGCCTCTAATCTTATATAATAAAAGTCTAATATGCTAAGTGTCTGGTTGTCTGATCAGCCACTCAACCAATGAAAGCATAATGTGCTAATGATATATTAAAGCCGCTAAACTGCTTGCTATGATATGCCCTGACCACTGGGACAGATGCTCCAACAGGTAAGTTAGCTTGCTGCTGGGGTCCCACTGATCAGGACTGAGTGAGATGGGCCAGATACACCCTGGAGCCCTCCTACGGTCCATCCCCAGCTGGCCAATCTCCTGTGTCCCTCCCTGGCCCCGATCGTACACCGATGGGGTCTCTCGGCCTGGCCTGTGCTCTCTCGTAATCTGGGATTCCTCGGGGGATGTCAGAGAGCTGGTTTCAGCTCAACAGAGGAACGACTGGTAACTATGACATGCACTGACCACCAAGGGGAAAATGCTCAATGCAGGAGCTGCCCCCTGGTGGTCAGTGTGCTCCCACAGGAGGAGCACTGTTCAGCCAGAAGCTTGGCTCACAGCTGGTGAGTGTAGTGGCAGTAGTGGGAACCTCTCCTGCCTCCACGGCAATGCTGAGGATATCTAACTGACAGCTTTGGCCCACTCCCTGATGGGGGAGTGGACCTAAGCCGTCAGTCAGATATCCCTTGAGGGCTCCCAGACTGCGAGAGGGTGCAGGCCAGGCTGAGGGAACCACCCACCTAGTGCACAAATTTTATGCACTGGGCCTCTAGTGTGTGTGTGTGTGTGTGTGTGTGTGTGTGTGTGTGTGCGCGCGCACGCCTGGTGCATGGGCAGAACAGGCAAGTCCACTGAGAGGATGCAGGTGGTTGCCAAGGACTGGAATAAATGCTGAGGGAGACAGATTTCTTTTTGGGCAATGAGAATGTCTTGAACCAACATAGTAACAATGGTTACACTTTGAACACACTATAGAACCACTGGATTATACTTCTGAAGGGTGGGTTTATGGTATGTGAATCATGTTGCAATTAAAAACTACAAAACACTGTGTCTGCGACGAAACCTGAGACCTGAGGAAAGCCTGTCTCCGTCTGGCCAGGGGAGTGGGTGGTGAGACAGTGAGGGAGAGACTTGCCTGCTCTGTTTACAGTTTAAAAAACCTTATTTTAATAATTAAATTTTTAAAAAAGGGACTATATATAAAATTTAAACCATGGTGCCCATGGAGGCAGGTGGAAAGAGGAGGCCAGGGAGGCTGGGTGGCACAGGGCAAGGCCTGTCACACACAGAGCCAGTCATCAGCATCTGCAGCCTGAGTGCCCACCCCAGGGCGCCCAATCCTTCTATGTCACCTTCTCTCACCGAGAGCCACTGAGTGTCTCCTCCTGACAATGTCTCTGGACCATACACATAGACGGCTACATTAATGGCATGTTCCTTTCAAACAGCAGCAGCCAGAAAACTATGGCCATGTAAAATGACGAGAGGCTCTGAGGCACTGACCACCACACTGGGAGCTCACTCACAGTGGCCCCGAGGCTGGAGCACCAGAATTGCCCCTCTTCCCTCCAGCCCAGCTCTGGTCCCGCATGCTTGGTGGATGGAGACTCCACTTACTGCGGACCCGGTGAGGTAAGACAGTGAGATGCCAAAGAGCCGACCCCAGGCAGCTCCAATGAGCAGGGACGGGATGAAGACACCAGCAGACACTGTCAGCCCATAGGTCCAGCAGGCCAGGAAAAAGTAGACGAGGGTGAAGAGGCCAAGGGTCATAGGGTTGTAAGAGCCTAGTAGAGAGAGGCTGGCTAGTCATCACCTCCAGGTCACATTCTCACCCCTAGTTACCCTCACGAAGTTTCCCCATTTTCAGAGGCCAGAGTATGGGGTTTTGGGAGCTGGATCTTTGGAGGAAGGAGGATGATCACCCTGCCCGGGGATGGAGGGAATCAGGTCAAGTGGGGCCCAATGCAGCCAGCAGGACAGTGACCTGAGGCTAAGAGAAGCTGACCATTGAAATCAGTGTGCAAACAGTAGGCACTGCAGTGCAGTGCAGACCACTGGGGTCAGGGGAGAAAGGCCACTAGCTACATCCCACACTAGATAACTTCCAGCAAACCCCAAACCAGCATGTCAGGAGGCCTGGTGCCAACTGCTGGCTTCACTCAGCACTTTTTAGAAAGGGCTTGGCCTTTCCCTACATTTAAATGCTTCTCTGTTAATTTGTGGATTTCTGTCACATGCGTAAGGGCCAGAAAAGTCCTAGCAGTCTTATTTGTGACAGAAAACCATCAGAGACCACTAAGGGTCCTAAGAGGTGAGATGATGCTAGAGTAGCACCATGGAGTAGCCCAATGGAGGAATCTGATGCCATCTACTTTGGCTTCTGTGCCCAGTGTCTGTGGGTTGTTGCAGATCAGGCTGGGGCGAGGGGGGGTGGGGGGGGTAGGCGGGACCAGGGCCCATGGCGATGTGCAGCTGACAGCACTGAGCACGGGCACACACCTGGGGGGTCGTGGAAAAGGCCGACCACGCTCTTCTCTGGGGTGTTAAAGAAGGCAGCAGCCATTGAGTTGTACTCGCCATCTGCACAGAAGAGCTGCAAGGTTGGGAGAGAGGACGGGCCAGTGGGATGGGGTAGTCCTGCCCAGCATCAAGCACCAACCACATGGCAGGATGAGGTTGGGCTGCTGCCTCGGAGGAGAGGCAGGCTGTGTTTCTCAATTTCATACCCACAGCCCCCACTCCTGAAGTCCTCCTTAGTCCTTGTCAGGCCACATTCTGGGGGAGGGCCGGGGAAGACTCCAGCCTGACAGAACACCAGCTTTCCTGACACCCAGTAGGCTGCCCAACCCACTCTGAGGACACACCAGCCTGTGTTGCCCAGAGCTCTGGAGTTCTGCTATGTCACTAGCTCTCCTACTGGGACTGGGGAGTGAGTACTCCCCCTCAGAGGCCTGCCCTGCCCCCTGCCTGGTGGCCCAACCTCCTACCTGGAGAGGGTAGGACACGGAGTTGCCCTGCAGGGGCTGGCAATCCCGGGACGAGTAGATTAGCACAAAGGCGACAGTGGCTGTAACAGCGGCCACCAGCATGGCCTCAATCACCTGGAGGCAGGGCCGGTGGATGTACCTAGAGCAAACACTGGGATGGACCAGGCCTCTGGACACCTGGGCAGTTACCAAAGCAACCTGAGCCTGTAACTCACTAAGAGCTGATAATACAACACTGATTAGGAGGAAGATATAGCATGTTTAGTCATCAACCCACCCAGCTCCTGCACATCCTCAGATTATCTCCTGGGTGCTCTCCAACTGCATTTAAGTTTTTGCAGGAGGAAGAAGTACTTCCTCAAAACCAAAACTCACCTCCCAGCTCCCACCTCAAAGCTCCAGTAACAGCTCTCCAATTGGCAAAAGAAGCCATGTCTGCTAACTGTGCCCGGGCTCAAGATGGCCCTGGGCAGACCAGACTGAGGCCAGAAAGGCACTGACCCCAAGGCTGCTGGATCCACAGGCAGGGCCTCCCCTGCCAGGCCTCTCTGAGCCTTTCCCCATTCATCCCCCAGCCCCATGCTGTCTCCTTCACATACAAGCCACTACAGAGGAATGCACATTGGCAGGTGGCATTCCATGTGGCCCTGTGGGCACACAGCCCATAATAATGAGTCCATTTTCAAAGGCCCCAGCAGCCACAAAGCAGATTTCTCACCTGATTCGAAACATTGTCAGCCAGTAATTCAAGGCATTGAACACAGCCCCAAGAACACCACCTGCGACCAGGAAGGAGTCACATGTAAGAACGGTTGGGCTGTCCCGCAGTAGAGGGACCAGGAGGGGACAGGAGAAGATGGTCTTGGAAATACCCGTGCTCCATAACCACACTCTGATGAACAGACAGAGGAGCTTATTTCTGAAAAGCTTTGCCTTCCTTTCAGGGAAAAGGTTGTGAGAATAATGGATGCTGTCAAGGGGCCAGTCCATTTCTTAGATGGGCTTTCCCAAGGAGAAGCAGAGCTCTGATTTCTTTATGGTATGGCTTTCTCCCGTGGTGGCCTTGTAGGAGCCATTTCAAAGCGCGCCCTGACCCCATCACATGCTTTGTTCCACTGGGGGCTGCCATCTCAAGTGATGGAGAAGTGTGAGGCCAGGTGGGTTGGTGTCCTTGGGATGGCCCTTACCCACCACGCCCATGGCGATGAAGATGGGGATCTCATGGATCGTGTACACCATCGTCTGTGCAAAGAGGAAGAGCAAATGTTCTGTGAGGAAATGTGTCATCAGCTTCTTGCCACTCAGACTTGACAGATGGGGAGTCAAGGGGGGCAGGGAAGAGAGATCTAGGAACATATCTAGTGACCCAAACAACCCAAGAGCTCCAATGTGTCTCTATGCAAGGATGTCCTGGGAGCAGGACCCCCTGGCAGTGTCTGGCAACTGCAGTGTATGGTCCAGGCCTTCCTAGGGGAGCTGGCTTGCTCCTACTCACCCTTCCTAAGCTGGTGCTAGTGCACCCCAGAACCACAGTCTGTGTCACTGTCTAACAATCTGCAGATGGTGGAGACAACCCTGAAGGTGTCCCTGGGCTGTCTACCAGGCATCCTCACCTGCACAGCCAAGCTGGATGTGTGCTTCCCAAGAGCACTTCTGGCCCGGGTGCTTATGAACAGAGCTCAATCTCAGCGAAGAGACTGAGTTTCCCAAAAGCCCAAGCTCTCGGGCTGAACTTTAAGTAAACAACTGTGGCCTGCACAGAGAACCAGAAACAGTGACTGAAACAATGGGCCACATTACCTGCGTGTCAAATCTTCCAAAATTGATGAGGCCCGGGCTGGACAGGTCCCAGATGTTTCCATGGTAAATGCTTAAGACAAAGTTCAGTGTGAAGGTGGAAATCATGGAAGCAAAGAACTGTGGGCACAGAGAGAAACAAAAACCATCAGAACAACAGTGCCCACTGAGAGGAACCCTGGGAGCTGGGGAGGGGCTGCAGGAAAAGGGGCTGCCTCTCCTTTCATTCAGGAGGCACCTGGAGCCCCTCCAAAAGCTAAGGAAAGGATGCCGGGCCCCTCAAGGCTGGGCAAGCCAGGCGAGTGTGGGGTCAAGCCAGGATAGAGCTGAGGAAAGGTGTATGAGGTCAGGGGATCCTTAATGAGGAGTTGAAGGAGCACAAGGGTGGAAACAGTGACCTGACTGATGGGAAGGGCAGGAGACAACACTTCAGGGTCAAGTGAGGGACAGAGCTGGGCCATAAAAATCCAATGGGGCATGGCTCCAACCATGGCTCAGTAGGAACCTCAGGAGAGGGCACCAAAGTGTGGGACCGGAGTGTGGTGTCCAGGGGATCACGAAGGACATCAAGGTGAAACATGGACACTGCCTGACTTGGGGAGAGGCGCCATCTGTGGGCACTTACAATTCTCCACGTCAGAAACTGGTTCCAGAAGGAGGCACCTTCCTCCAAGCTGAAGAGGACCCCACCTGGAATGCAATGGCCCAGCCTAAAGTTTCTACCCAGGCACAGAGAGCCCCGCACCCAGAGCCCCTCACACCCCAGACCCAAGGCACCAAGCCCACAACAGAGCAGCCATGGGGCCTTTCGGGAGGCACCCCACATCCTCACCACCACCCAGCACCGAA
Source organism: Lasiurus cinereus (assembly GCA_011751065.1). Taxonomy (NCBI): domain Eukaryota; kingdom Metazoa; phylum Chordata; class Mammalia; order Chiroptera; family Vespertilionidae; genus Lasiurus; species Lasiurus cinereus. The sequence continues at coordinate 2,667,991 of JAAGEH010002525.1, forward strand.
GTTTGCAAACACCAAAACTATTCCTTCTCAAGGTACGGACAGCCTGGCTTGCCCAACTCAGGCATTCACTTGTCAACCAGGCTGGGCCCCTCCTCACCCACAGGGGCCCCAAACGCAGCAGACACTCCAGCTGCAGCTCCTGCCGAGACAAAATCCCGCTTCTCCGTGTCTCTGCGGAAGTACTCAAAGATCTGAAATGGGACAGAACAGACAGAAACAGGGTATTGGCCAGCTTCTCCAAGGGCACTTCTCAGAAAGGGATGGGGAGAGAGGAGGTGGAGGGAGAGGAAGAGAGTCTCTAGACAGTCAACTTATCAACTCCTGGATTCACCAAGACTGTAGAACCAAAGAGGCAAGAAAAGAAAGCTTCCTTGGATACTAACAACCATGAGAAAATAATGAAAAGATCCTATCACAAGAATTAAATGTTAGGCCCTGGCTGGCGTTGCTCAGTGGGTAGAACATCAGCCCACGCATCAAAGGGTTTTGGGTTCCATTCCCAGTCAAGGGCATATACCTGGGTTACAGGTTCAATCCTTGGCCCTAGGGGGGGCATGTGGGAGGCAACCAATCAATGTGTCTCTCTCACATTGATGTTTCCCTCTCTACCCTCCCTCCCTCCCTCTATTTCACTCTTTCTAAAAATCAAAGGATAAATAAACTGATGAATAAAACAGATCCAGAGATACAGAAACATGGAAGAGACATGAATCTCAGAAGGCAGGCAGGGATGGGGGTGAGGAGGTAGAAATTAACCAGGGAACTTATATGTACACTAGAGGCCCGGTGTACGAAATTCATGTGCTGCACGCGCGCATGTGCGCGTGTGTGTGTATGTATATATGTATGTACCTCAGCCCGGCTTGCACCCTTTCCAATGTCGGCCATCCTTCTCACAATCCAGGACTGCTGGTTCCCAACTGCTCACCTGCCTGACTGCCCCTAATGCTTCTGCCTACCAGCCTGCTTACCACCTAATTACTCCCCTGCCAGCCTAATCAATGCCTAACTGCCCTCCTCTGCTGACCTGGTTACCCCCAACTGCCCTCCCCTGCTGTCCTGGTCACCCCTAACTGTCCTCCCTTGCCAGCCAGGTCACCCCTAACTGCCCTCCCTTGCCAGCCTGGTCACCCCTAACTGCCCTCCCCTGCCGGCCTAGTCACCCTCAACTGCTTTCTCCTGCTGGCCCTGTCACCCCTACCTGCCCTCCCTTGCCAGCTCTGTCACTCCTACCTGCCCTCCCTTGCCAGCCCTGTCACCCCTAACTGCCCTCCCTTTCCAGCCTGGTCACCTCTAACTGCCCTCTTCTGCCAGCCCTGTCACCCTAAATTGCCCTCCCTTGCAGGCCTGGTTCCTCCCAACTGTCCTCCCCTGCAGTCTTGATTGCCCACAATTTCCCTCCCCTGCTGGCCATCTTGTGTCCACATAGGGGCAGCCATCTTGTGTGTTGGAGTGACGATCAATTTACATATTACCTCTTTATTATATAGAATATGCCTAGCCCATGGACTCAGATAATAGACTAGTGAAGGCCTGGGAGGGGTAGATGTAGGGTAGAGGGGGTCAATGGGAACAATAGAGAACATCTGTAATACTTTCAACAATAAAGATAAATTAAAAAGAAAAAAAAAACCTAAAAAAAAGATCAATGGAAAAATATCCTCAGGTGAGGATTAACAACAATAAAAAACTTAAGTGTATTCTTGATTTTAAAAGACTTTGTTCTGTTAAAAAGATGTTAACTGTCTCCAAATTCGTATATAAATGCAGTGCAATGCCCATCAAAAAGCTGGTAGCTTTCTGGGGAAACGACAAAATTATTCTGAAGTGTATCTTAAAAATTAAGCATCTTTGGTCTATAAACACGTCGTTCCTGACCTCTTTCAAGGTCACACAGGTCTTTGAGCCATTTCCTAAAAAAAAAGGACACCCACCCAAAACCCTGAGAACAAGGCTCTGAGCAGACTCCTTGGCAGGCCCAGGATAGCCACCCAGGACAGACCACAGTGGAGACCCTTAGATGCAATGTCAGGGTGGTCTTGGAACAGAGCAGGAAGGACCTCGCTTTCCAAAGAACATTCTTGGTCACCCTCATTGTCGACACCTGCATCAAGAGAGGACCCACCTTGAAATCTCGCTTCAGTGATGTTGACCGCCCCTGGGAAACCCCAGCAGCAATCACGGAGCCTGAGTGAATCATTGGCCCTTCCTGGAAAATATAGGACAGCCCCATCAGGCGAGTTCAGAGAGAACATGGAGGGCAAAGGGACTCAGACTCAAGCAGCACTCCTCGGGCTCCATTACCTTTCCCACCGCCAGTCCTCCTACCACGGACAGGATCACACCAGATACTTTAATCACCAGGGTCTGGAACACAAAGGAAAGAGTGTCAAGTCTGATTACAGACCACACCCTGTCTGAGAACCTGAGCCACAGCACTGCATATAAAGCAAGACTCATCACATAACAACCAGCACCTATGAGCAACAAAGAGGGCACTCGGAAGGGCCAGCACAGTCTCCTCCCCCCTTGAGGCACTCTGCTCCCCCGGTGTGTCCAGGCCCCCAGGAGCATCTGCTCCCCTTATGGGGGTGGGAGAAACGCATCGGCTGAGGCAACGCAGACCAAAACTCCGGAAATGACCATGGGAGGAAGACTGACTTGCCAACACCTTGGAATGAGTGTGTCATCAAGAACATTAAGCATGAGTATTAAGGAAAACTTTGAGAAATGGAGAGAGCTCACAGCAAGGCTCCCACTCCAGCACAGCTCTTAAACATGGAATGTGAACCCCTGTGAGGAACTGACAAACATGCTCCACAGCAGCGATCACAGTACACACCACTGAAGCACTTCTGTTACATAAAATGGGCAGAGAAAGTTTTCACCACTTTCCAAAGAAAATATATACAAAACCTTCCAGCACATCCATACACATGCTCATCAGCAGAACACACCATGGTCTAGGTGAATTTAGAAGGTGCATGTGGACAAACAAAAAGTTTCTAACCCAGCAAAGAATTCCCATGATGGGCCCCATGCTCCCAGCCCAGAGTTCACCTCCTCACCTTGAGCCGGACCACATGGGGAATCTTCACCCCATTGAGGAAGCACTTGATCTGGGGGATCCCACTGCCAGCAGCAACTGGCTGGAAGGAGAGAAGAGAACATGGAGCTGGCCAAGCTGAATGAATGGACGGAGACCCAGGAGACCCAGGGAGACTCAGCCTCATGGTGCTCAGGAAGGGGAAGGGATGCATCGGACTGGACTGGGCAGCTGCCTGGGAAGGGGCTTCCCACTTCTCCCAACCCCAGATACAGAATGACCACCGAGGGGTGCAAGCGCTGTGGGATGTGGGAGGTGTTGGGTATGGAAATGGAAGAGGTGCAGTGCCCCCACAGGGGCAGAGTGGGGATGCTCTAGGACAGACTGGAGGCAGATATCATGCACTAGCTGAGAGGAACCAGAGTTCCTCGCCCCCCCTTGGGAGGGGGGAACTGCACTCCACACCAGATAGAAGCTTTTGGATGCTTCCCCCTCTTCCTACCAAGATAAGGGAAGAGTAAAGAGGCAGGCCATAGGAAGGGCTTCTGGGAGAAGTCCTGGAATCAAGGGACACCCTAGGAGAGTCTGATCCCCTCAGGCGGGTGGTCCCCTTCATTTGGACCACTGGGACCTCCTAGAAGTGAACTGTGGGTTCCCCCATGGTCTTTGCTGTGTAGGGTGGACATGGGGCGCACCACCAGGGTAAGGGGACTGTTCTTACTGAACTGTTTAACACCTGCACTAGTGTGACCACAGGAACCACACTGGCAAAAGCTGCAGTAAGGAGAGCTGGAATCAGTTCCCACCATCCAGGGCTCCCTGGTGGCCGTACCTCTATGAAGGCAACAATCATGGAGCCGACCAGCACGAACGCAGAATTCAACGTGGCCCACAGCAGGAGGGAGAAGGACAGCCCCCCTTTCTCTGTGAACTTGTCGATATCTGGGCTCATCAAGGACGAGTATCAGCTTCACCATCTGAGTACATCCCCAGCGTGCCTCACCCTGATAGGAACATGACTCCCAAGTACATAGAGGGGAGTCGGAGGCGGGGAGGAGGCGATGCACTAACTGCACATCTCAGACATTCCACTGCAGAGTCCCAACTCTCCCAGGCCAGCATTATCTCCTGTTGGGTCCACTCTGGGATGCACAGTCACTCATGGGACCCTATGCTCTGCTCTAAGCTCCACCCTGTCTGTGCTGGGCCCCTTCAGAAAAGGATACTGTCCTTGACGACCTTGTATTTCAGGCCGGCCAAGTTCTCCACCATGATGTCGATGAAGCAGGCCACAAGCCCCGTGAGGATCCCTATCATGGCACAAATGACCCAGCGCTTGATCTCCACTGTCCGGAAGGCCTGAGGGGGAGGCACTAGTCAGAGGTGAGTGTAGCGGCAAGACATCAGCCATAAACTGCTCTAGCGACATGACTGGCCCTGGAATTCCCCAAGTCCATGATGGCAGCCTCTGGTCAATGTCTGAGAGACAATGGAGCATTGGGGGATAGGGTGACCTTCCCAACCAAGACATAATCAGTTGCTGACATCTTGGTCACTGCAGCTGACATCTAAGAACAGCCTTCTTTGTTGTATTTGAAATGTGACACACACTCCCTTTCCTGGATCAGGTATCAGGTGTTTCTTGCTCCAGAACACAAATCAGAACCTGCGGCACAAGGACTGAGGACAGGGAGATGGAGGGGACCTATCATCACACCCAGGTGGCAGAGTAGCACCAGCCCAACCCGCGGGTCACTAGGGTTGTGTCCAGGCTGCCCGGCCCCAGACTCACCATGTGATTGATGCGCCTCTCCTCCTCGAGGAACAACTGGTTTTCACTGTTGTCGTAGTCCAAGCTCTGCAGACCAGGGTGACACAGACCACAAAATGACTGACTCTGCTGTCCCGGGTTTACATTGGGCAGGGGTGGGGGTGAGCTGGATGAAATGCCTGGGGCAGTGTAGGGCAGGGGCACCCAGGGAGGAGGCCCACCTCATACTTGAGGGACAGGAGCTTCTCGTTGTGTGGGATCTCCTTGGGGAAAGGTTGAGGGGGATCCATCTCCTGCAAAGGAAGAGACAGAGCCACACACTGACAACCCAGTACATTGAAGAACAAAGCAAAAAGGAAGAGAGGACAGAGCACGTGCCTACTCATCTCTTGAGGTCATTACTCTCCTGACCCCAAAGTTAAACATGGATGCCATAACAAAGGAAACTCATTACAAATGCATACTCTTTGTATACACAGACCCAAAATTCTCAACAAGACGCCAGTGGGTTAGATCCTACAACACACCAGGAATGCAAGGGTAATGTAACATCTGAAAATCAATTACTGTGGTACATTGGAGAATATATTATTGGTCTTTGTACCAATTCCTAGCACCTGGCTCCTAAAATCCTAGGCATCTCTGGGTAGAGTCTTATGTGAGCTAATGAGATGGAGGGATCATAGGGGCACCTAGGCTTCAGGATGGGGCTAGTTGCCAGAGAGATCACGGTGTCATTAGGACAGGAACTTTCAGTCCCAACACTGGTGGAGGGAGAGGGGCTGGAGATTGAGCTAATCACCAACAATCAATGACTTAATCAATCGGCCTGTGTAATGGAACCTCCATACAAACCCTAAATGAAGGGGTTTGGAGAACTTCTGGGTTGGTGAACATGTGAGGTGCTGTGGGGGGTGGCGCTCCTGGAGGGCATAGAAGCTCCGCACTCTTCCCTGTGCAGCTACTGTTTGCTGCTCCTAAAATGTAGACTCTAATAAATCAGTTAACATAAGTTAAATATTTCCCTGAGTTCTGTGAGCCCTTTAGCAAATTTTGGACATAAGGAAGGGGTCGGGGGCAGTGTGATTTATAGCTCATCTTTCACAAGCACAGATAATAACCTGGACTTGAGACTGGAGTATGAAGTGGGGGCAGTCTTGTAGGACTGAGCCCTTACTGTGGGGTCTGTGCCAACATCATGCATTTAGTGTCAGAATGAACTGACTTGTAGGACAACCAGGTGGTATCTGGAGAAACACAATTAGTTGGTGTGAGAAAAACGTCCCACATATTTATCAGTTTTGTGAATGAAACAAGTGTAATGCCACTTTAATAAAGGACAGAAAATACACACGACCATGTGGAACCTTTTCCCCTCCCCAGTGGGAATCTGTTCTGTGGGACTCTTTCCCTCTCCCCACGTGGGAGTCTGTACTTGTTCTTCAATAAATCTCCCTTTGCTATAAAACAAAAACAAAAACAAAAAAAAACATGACCTCAATAGACACAAAAAAAGCATATGACAAAATTCAACCCTTCTTGCCTTGGCTAGTGTTCTCAGTGGTTAGACAATCACCCTGTGCACCAAAGGGTTGTGGGTTCAATTCCCGGTCAAGGGTATGTACCTAGGTTGGATGCATGCAGGGAGGCAACTAGTCGATATGTCTCTCTCTCATCGCTGTTCCTCCCCACCCATCCCTTCCCTTCCACTCTCTCTGAAAAGCAATGGAAAAAATATCCTCAGGTGAGGCTAACAACAAAAAAAATCAACCCCTCTTCATGACTAAAACACTCAACAACTAGGAATAGAGGGAATTTCCTCAACCTGATAAAGGCATTTAGCAAAAGCCCACAGGTAACATCACATTCAATGGTGAAAGACTAAGCTTTCCCCCTGAGCTCAGGAACAAGACAAAGAGGCTTGCTCTTGCCATAGGTTCAGCATTGTCCTGGAGGTTCTACCAGGGCAATTAGGCAAGAGAATGAAATACCGTAAAAAGCATCCAGATTGGCCCTGGCAGGTTTGGCTCAGGGGATAGAGCGTTGGCCTGTGGACTCAGGGGTCCCGGGTTTGATTCCGGTCAAGGGCATGTACCTTGGTTGTGGGTGCATCCCCAGTGGGGAGTGTGGCGTGCAGGAGGCAGCTAATTAATAATTCTCTCTCATCAATGTTTTTTTTTTCTCTCTCTCTTAAATCAATAAAAAAAAATATTTAAAAAGAAAACAACTCTATTTACAATGTCATGAAAATTATCCCTAAAATACATTTAACAAAAGTGTAAGATTTTTATGCTGAAAACTATAAAATATTATTGAAAGGAACTGAAGACCTAAATAAATGAAAAGATACCCTGTGTTCATTAGAAGACTTAATATTAAAATTCAACATAATCCCTGTCTAAATTCCAGCTGGAAGCATTCAAGAAATTGACAAGCTGATCCTAAAATCAATACGGAAATGCAAGGGATATCTCAGAGGCAGAACAACCTTGAAAAAGAAGAGCAAAATTGGAGGACTCAAACTTCCTGACTTCAAAACTGACTATAGGCCGAAACCGGTTTGGCTCAGTGGATAGAGCGTCGGCCTGTGGACTGAAAGGTCCCAGGTTCGATTCTGGTCAGGGGCATGTACCTTGGCTGTGGGCACATCCCCAGTAGGGGGCGTGCAGGAGGCAGCTGATCGATGTCTCTCTCATTGATGTTTCTAACTCTATCCCTCTCCCTTCCTCTCTGTAAAAAATCAATAATATATATATATATATATATTTTTAAAAAAATAATTAATTAAAAAAAAATGACTATAAAGCTACAGTTGTCATAAGAGTGGTGGTGCTGGCTCAAGGACAGACTGAGATTAACGGCAGACAATCGAGAGCCAGAAATAAACCCTCACATTTATGGCCAATTGATTTTCTGCAAGGGTGCCAAGACAATTCAAAAGGGAAAGTATAGTCACTTCGTGAAATGATGCTGGGAAAACTGGACATCCAAATGCAAAACTATGAACCTGAACCTGTACCTTACACCATACACAAAATTAGTGAAAAACGATCAAGACCTAAAACTATAGAACTCGTAGAAGAAAACACAGCAGTGAATCTATATGACCTTGGACTAAGCAACCGTTTCTTAGATGTGACAACAAAAACACACCACAAGAAAATAGATAAACCAGTTTTCATCAAATTTGAAGGGTTTTGCCGAAGCCGGTTTGGCTCAGTGGATAGAGCATCGGCCTGCGGACTGAAGGGTCCCAGGTTCGAATCTGGTCAAGGGCATGTATCTTGGTTAATTCCACTTAATGTAGCTACCAGAAGTGGTTGCGGGTACATCCCCAGTGGGGGGCATGCAGGAGGCGGCTGATTGATGTCTCTCTCATCGATGTTTCTAATTCTCTATTCCTCTCCCTTTCTCTCTGTAAAAAATCAATAAAATATATTTTAAAAAAATTTGAAGGGTTTTATGCTTCACAGGGCACTGTCAAAAAGTGAGATGACATCCACAAAACAGGAAAAAGTGTCTTTGAATCATGCATCTGATGAGCAATTTGTGTCTAGACTACATAAAGAACTCTTACAGTTCAATTATTACAAATGGTTACAGGATCTAAACAGGGATTTCTCCAAAGAAGACACACAAACAGCCATCAACACAGGAAAAATGCTCAACATCATTTGAAAATCAGGATCACGCATGAAGATACCTGAGGAGGAATTCAAATGCAAGTCTGGGTGGGCATTTTCAGGACATGTTCCCCTGGCAGCTGTTGGACAGTCCAAGCCTGACACAGGGCAGAAGAGGACATCACCACTGTCCAGGGACATCTACTCTGAGATGCCCACCCTGCCCCACGGCCCTCCTCCAGCCTACCTGGCATCCCTCTTTCACCCACAGCACCCGCCCTGGCCTGGTTCCTCTGCCTACACAGAGCATGCTCAATCAGTATTCAACACCTATCACACACTTCCCCTATCTGGCTTGGTCTTGGGGAACATGGCCCCTCAGAATAGCCTTCCCTGGTTGCCTGGGCTCTGGGGGCCCCAATGTTTGCTCCTCATTCTCTCTGAGCTCTGCTCGGACCATTTCTGTTTCCAAGTTCTGTATGACCCTGTTCAAATCTGTCCCTGAGCTCTGCATAGAATTGCCCATGTCTGTCACTGAGCCATAAACAAAACTGCCCGGTCTACACAGATTCACGTACGTCTCTCCCAGAGCCCTACACTAGCCATCCTCTGGTTTTTCATTTACTGTCTGCCTTCGGGCTAGGTTGCAATTCCACCAAGCATGTGTCATCTGTCCTTCCTGGGTATAAACAGGAATGACTCCCACTCACTGGGTCCAGAAGCTCATCGTCCGGCTCCATGTTGCTCATCTGTCCAATCTGGAAAGATGCCGAATGGGGTGACTGGAAGCAGAAAAGAAACGATAGGGCACTCAGCCACAGGCTCAAGCTACACTAAGCATCATCACCCCACCAGGATAGCCTGGCCTCATCTGGCCCTGCCGGGGTAGCACAGACCTACACCTGTGTGGAAGATGAAGCAGGACCAGTGCTGGACCCAGGCCTGTTCCCACCAACCCCAGCCTGTCATCAAGATATCCAGCTTCAGAATGGGAAGCCCAGGTCTTCCCTACAGCAGGGGCTCTGCCCTTCCTTGTTTTAGTGAGCTTCAGAGATTAGACACCTACTAGACACCAGAACCCAGGGATGCAGGCAACCTTGCTGGTGTCCTCCTGGCCCCCCTTCCCTGGCCAACAAAAACCCATTCTCCATGTGTTTCCCCATCATGAGACAGTGGTTCTGCCACAGGCCTCCAGGCCAGCTCTCCAGACATGTGGTCTGAGACCCTCCTCTCCTGGGGCAGGAATACCCTCAAACCCAAGAACCCTCCCCCACTTTGAAGTGAGGTCATATGCTAGGATCCAGGGGGCAGGTCAACCACAAAGGACAGAAAACCAGGAAAGTGACTTCTCTTAGGCCCATTGCTGGGGCATGGCAGAGGCCTGGAAGAGGAAACAAAACATAGGCATCAATTACCTTTTCATTTCAGAGAAGCAATAAACCATGTGTTAGCTAAGTATGTTTCAAATATTGCATACTTGACCTCAAATATGATTCTTTGTTTCTCTGCAATGCAAATGCAGTTGGGTCCCCTGCATTTCATCTGGTAGCTACATGCAGTGGAAAAACAAGCAGCCAGCCCAGGCTGCGTGGCTCAATAGTTGAGCATTGACTTATGAACCAGGAGGCCACAGTTCAATTTCTGGTCAGGGCACATGCCCAGGTTTAGGGCTCAATCCTCAGCAGAAAGCAGCTGATCAATGATTCTCTCTCATCATTGACTAGAGGCCCAGTGCATGAAATTCACGCATGGGGAGTGTCGCTAGGACTGGCCAGTGACTGGGCTGATCAGGGCCTTCCAGCTGCTGGGTGGGGCCTCCCTTCCGCAGCTGCAGGCTGGCGGCTGGGGCCTTCCTTTGTTCCACATCACCCCCTGATGGTCAGCACACATCATAATGAGCGATAGAACTCTCAGTCTCCTGGTTGAACTCACGTGGGGATACTTTGCATTAATCTTTTATATATATATATATATGTTTCTATCTCTCCCTCCCTCTCCTTTCTTCTCTGAAATCAATAAAAACATATTTTAAAAAGAAAAGCAAGCAGCCATGATAGGAACAAAGTCCGCTGTACACTCAACAACGGACCTCAGAGGGGTATTCAGTCAAAGAGTGCACTGTGACTCCAATATAGGAAGTTTACATCAGGTGAAAACAGCCTGTGCTGCCTCAAGTGGCTACTTTTAGGGGGTCGGGAAAAGTGAGGGCAGGAGTGGGCTCAGAGGACATCAGCTGACTGGAAGTTGTCTGAATCCCCTGGCACTACTGTAAACAATTACAACAAGTTTTGGGGCTTATATCAAGAGAAATGTATTCCTTCCCAACTCTGGAGGCCAGAAGTCCAAAATCAAGGTGTCAGCAGGCAGCATTCCCTCCCAAGGCCCCTTTCTGCTTCTTCTAGCTTCTGATGGGTGCTGACATCTTAGTATTCCTTGGCATCTGGCCACATCACTCTAATCCGTAGTCTGTCCAAATTTCCCTCCCCTTAAGAGGACACCTGTCACTGGTGTCAGACTATGCAAATCCGACCTCATCTTAATTTGATCTTGTTTGTGAAGATCCTATTTCCATGTGAGGTCCCATGCTCAGGTTCCAGAGGTTAGGAGTGGACAGATACTTAGGGTGGTAACATGTGAGGTGCATGTTCTACTTGAGATCATGCTCCACTTGCACAACGTGTTCTTCTCTATGTCCATACGGTAAACATCAGCAGAACAGGTGATTAATGAAAGAAAGAACTGTTTTTTCTTCTAAAAGCAATTGACAATGCCCCCAAATGGCTGAATCTTATGAGAAAGGATATGCTGACCCAGGAAGGAATCTCAGCTAAGAGTGAATTCGAACCAGGAGGTGGCCAGGCACTGGCTGCAGTCCCCATGCCACAGACAGGACACTAATCTGGAAGCATGCCCAAGCTGCAAGTCCAACCACAGAAACACCAAATACACTTTCCTGGGGACATATTCATACATGCAGACTGGCCAAGCAGACAGGGCACAAAGACGGGCAAGCGCAGCTGAGCAATGCCCAGGCAGCATGAGTTGGACCGTGAAAGGAAAATGAGAAAACCGATATTGCCATCCAACCTGACAGATGGAGCCCTCAGAAAGGTAGTCTGGCCCCTTTATCTTATTTGTCACTGATCATAAAAGCAGCTCAATTACATCAGGCAATCATTCCCACCACACCGAGGCAGTCCAGTGTTGAACCCCATAAAGCATTTCCTTTCACATCTAAACATTTCTGGGGTCAGGCTGTGACCTCACATGCAGCCTAGAGAGAGAAGGGGCAGGACTCACTTGTCAGGTAACAAAAGGTCCTCCGCACCGGACCTTGATGCCAGATGAGCACAGGGGACGGCACCCCGAAGGAACTGTGTGGACTCAGGAGGGCTGACGAGTAGGAGGGGTTGAGCCCTGCTGCTGCCTTGAGCTGGGCTCTCTCCCTTGTCCCACACCTTCATGTTTTCATCACCTCTTTTCTGAACTTTATTGGCTTCTTTTAGAAACTATCTCTTGTGGCAAAAAAGGCCATTTACTCAAAGTTCAATAATTTATTGGGCATTGCATCTATTTTCTTCTCTTTCCTTAAACACAAGTTAAATTAAATACTGATTCTTCTAACTACTGACATGCACAATAGCCTGGCTGCAATCTTCCAGAACAGGATGTGAGTGAAAGATTTACATACTATGCAGTTCCACCCACCTGACACTCTCAAAATGTCAGGCTGCAGGGATGAGAACTAATCAGTGGGGGAGGGGTGACTGTAAGAGTAGGACAAAGGAATCTGCATGGTAATGGGCATGCTCTGTATCTTGACTGCAGTGATGTGCTCACACAAATATACACATGACATAATAGCAGAGAACCACACACACGCACTGTGCCAATGCAACACGGTTTTCTGCATTGCACAGTGAAAGTTTGGATGAAACTGGGGGAAAGTATGCAGGCCCTCTCTATACTGTCTTTCTTTGTCCTGTAAATCCATAATTATTTAAAAAATTTTTAAATTTATACACAAATGGAACATCCAACTGAAAAACTCTGTGCATCAATTAACAAAGTAAAAAGGAAACCCAGAAAATGGGAGAAAATATTTACAAATTATAGATTTGATAAAGGGTCAATATCCAGAATACATACTAGTAAAGAACTTGTACAACTCAGTAACAACACATCTAATCTGCTTAAAAATGGACAAAGGACTTTAATAAATATTTGTCCAAAGATATACAGATGGCCAACAAGCACATGAAAATATACTTAACATCACTGATCACTAGGGAAAGGCAAATCAAAACTGCATGAGGAATCCAAGATGGCAGCATAGGTAAACACCTACACTGCTGCCTCGCACAACAATTTCAAAACTACAACTAAAAGACAGAACGGACATCACCCAGAACCACAGGAAAGCTGGCTGAGTGGAAGTTCTACAGCTAGAAGGAAAGAGAGGGGCTCACAGAGACCCAGAGGAGCTGCAAAAAGCTGAGGTACGGAGGCGCGCACGCTGAGAGAGCGGGTGCCGGAGTACCTGGGCTGGCTTTCTCTGGCGGGAGGGAAACGGAGACTCCCAACGTCATTGAACCCCTTCTCTTACGACACTAAACCCCAGATCCAGCCGAAACTCATACAGGGTGAGTTTGGACTGTGAAAAGGGAGAGGTGCATGGAAATTTAGGAGAGTCGCAAAAGATCAGAGGGCTGGTGGCGGCGTGCACGGCACTACGCGGAGGACAGATTGCTGATTGTGCCGCTGGCTTTCGCGAGTGGGCGGGAGACAGACCCTCCGAACTGGGCCACTTCTGACTCCACTAAGCCCCTGTTTCGGGCGAAACCCTGGAGACCTAGACTCGTGTGGTCCTGCTGCGCAGGGGAGCCGGAGGGGCAGCGGTTAGAGGCACTGCGGGCATGCGCACAAGGATCGCTCCAGCGATTACCCAGTCATGTGAGACTCAGGGGCCGTGGAGGGCGGGGGCCGACTGGAAGGCAAGGCGGTCCCTTAAGCCCTGAGACTCTACCCCTCCCAAGCTCAATAGAGGCTTCTTCGGTTTTGCAAGTCTGGCATTATAAGGCTGAATCAAACACAGAAGTTTCCCCAGCATAGTGAAAATGCCGAGACAAGGGAAGGGATCACAAACAAAAGAAATGGAGGAAAACAAACGACTGGATATAGAGTTCAAAACCACGCTTATAAGGTTTTTCAAGAATATGCTAGAAAAGTTGGATAAATTTAGTGAGACCCAAGAGGAGATGAAAAAGGACATAGTAGAGACAATGACTGAAATAAAAAATATTATACAGAGTCCTAACAGCAGACTAGAGGATGGCAAGAATCAAGTCAAAAATTTGAAATATAAAGAAGCGGAAAACATTCAACTGGAAAAGCAAGAAGAGAAAAGAATCCAAAAATGTGAAGATAATGTAAGGAGCCTCTGGGACAGCTTCAAGCGTACCAAAATCAGAATTGTGGGGGTGCCAGAAGAAGAGAGAGAGCAAGATACTGAAAACCTATTTAAAGAAATAATGACTGAAAACTTCCCATATCTGGTAAAAGAAATAGACTTACAAGTCCAAGAAGCACACAGAACCCCAAATAAAAGGAATCCAAAGAGGACCACACCAAGACACATCATAATTAAAATACCAAGAGCAAAAGACAAAGAGAGAATATTAAAAGCAGCAAGAGAAAAACAGTTAATTACCTACAAAGGAGCACCCATACAACTGTCAGCTGATTTCTCAACAGAAATGATGCAGGCCAGACAGGAGTGGCAAGAAATATTCAACGTGATGAATAGCAAGAACCTACAACCAAGAATAATCTATCCAGCAAAGCTATCATTCAGAATTGAGGGGCAGATAAAGAGCTTCACAGACAAGAAAAAGCTAAAGGAGTTCATCAACTCCAAACCAGTATTATATGAAATGCTGAAAGGTACTCTTTAAGAAGAGGAAGAAGAAAAAGATTAAAGTCAAGAAATTATGAACAACAAATACGTATCTATCAACAAGTGAATCTAAAAATTAAGTGAATTAAAAATTTGATCAACAGAATAAACTGGTGAATATACTACAATCAGGAGCACAGAAAGGGAGTGGACTGATAATTCTCAGGGGGAAAGGGGTGAGGGGTGTACAGGGAGAGACTGGACAAAAATCATACACCTATGGATGAGATCAATGGGAGGGAGGGAAGGGTGGGAGCTGGGTGGAGGGGTGCTATGGAGGGGAAAAAAGAAAAACAAATGTAATAATCTGAATAATAAAGATTTAATTAAAAAAAAAACTGCATGAGCCTGGCCAGGGTGGCTCAGTGGTTGGACATTGAACTATGAACAAGGAGGTCACAGTATGAACCATGATTGCCTGGTTAGGGCACATGCCAGGGTTGAAGGAGGCAAGTGATCAATGATTCTCTCTTATTGATCTTTCTCTCTCTCTCTCTCCTCCCTTTCTCTCTGAAATCAGTAAAAATACATTTAAAAAAGAAAACTACAACGATACCACCTCACACCTGTGAGTTTGGCGAGAATAAAACCCCCAAACAGAATAACAAGTGTTGGTGAGGATGATGAGAAGTTGGAAGCTAGTGCACTGTGTGGGTGTGAATGCAAAATGGTGCAGACACTATGGAAAACATTACGAAAGTTCCTCAAAAAGATAAAAACAGGACTATCATAAGACGCAGCAATTCCATCCTTGTATATATATCTAAAAGAATTGAAAGCAGGATCTCAAAGAAGTATTTGGACACTCATACTCATAATAGCATTATGCATAATGGCTGAAATGTGGAAGCAACCCAAATGTCCATTGATGAAGAATGGGTAAGCCAGGTGTAGTATATACATACAGTGGAATATTTTCAGCCTTAAAAAGGAAGGAAATTCTACAATATGCTACAACATGGATGAACCTTGATGACATTATAGTAGGAGAAAGTAGCTGGTCACAAAAAAACACACAAATACTGTGTAATTCTCCTTCTTTGAGATCCCTGGAATAGTCAAATTTATATAGAGAGAAAGTAGAATGGTGGTTACCAGAGACTGGGGGAAGGGGAAGTTAGTGCTTACTGGGCACAGTTTCAGTTTTGCAAGATGCAATTTTGGGAATGAAGGTGGTGATGGTTGCACAACAATGTGAATGTACTTACCAACCCTGAACTGGACACTTAAAAATGGTTAATATGATAAATTTCATTGTATGTTTTTACCACAATTAAAACAAAATTTAAAAACTTAAAGGTTGTTTGCTGTCTCATTCTGCTGCTCTGCATTCTAACATCCTCCAGGCTCCATGCTCAGCACTGAGAGCTTAAGACCGCTACAGCTAGGGGCTCACAGTCAAAGAAAACAAGTTTCCCATAAACAAGTGTAAACTATGAGACTTGAGCTGATGGGGGGATGAGGAGAAGGCACTGAGGCTGAGACCTAAAGGAAGAAAAGGAGGAAGTTGTGCAGAGGAGGGGCAGATGGGGTGAAAATTCTGCGGAGGGAGTGTGGGGGTGCCTTCCAAGGCCCTCTGGCTAGGCCTGAGGTCACTCTTGTCCCTTAGCTCTGCACTATCCGTGTGTTCTTCTCTGTCTCTCCAGATTGTGAGCTTTTTTTTTTTTTATATATTTTATTGATTTTTTACAGAGAGGAAGAGAGGATAGAGAGTTAGAAACATCGATGACAGAGACATCAATAAACCACCTCCTGCACGTCCCCCACTGGGGATGTGCCCGAAACCAAGATACATGCCCTTGACCAGAATCGAACCAACACTCTATCCACTGAGCCAAACCGGTTTCGGCAGATTGTGAGCTTCTTGAGGACAGTGGCTGTCCCATCCAACACTGGTCCTGAACAGGAGTCCTTGGGACCCTACAAAGTGGGGCTGAGGGTCAGCAGATGAAGAGGAAGGACAACAGGACAAAGATACTGAGGCAGAGGACTCCTGGAGGGGATCCTCTGGTGGCGGGATCCACCTAGAGCAACAGTTCTCAACCTGCGGGTCGCGACCCCTTTGGGGGCCGAACAACCCTTTCACAGGGGTCGCCTAAGACCAGCAGAAAACACCTATTTCCCATGGTCTTAGGAACCAACAGACCGCTCCTCAGTGTAGCAAAGTGTAGCAATGTAGTTTACTGTTGTCATATGAAGACTGTTACCCATGCTACACCTCGATTCAAGACAAAATTTCATTTATTTGTAATTAGAAATATTTCACAATATATAATTACATATTGTTTTTGTGATTAATCACTATGCTTTAATTATGTTCAATTTGTAACAATGAAAATATCTTCATATCAGATATTTACATTACAGTTCATAACAGTAGCAAAATTACAGTTATGAAGTAGCAACGGAAATGTTATGGTTGTTATGTATTAAAGGGTCGCGGCATTAGGAAGGTTGAGAACCACTGACCTAGAGAAAGACAGGAGAGCTCACTTATGATCAGCAGAACTCAAGGAGCGGGATGACATGATGGATTTGCAGCTTCCCTGTAAGCCCCCCACCTCCCTGGCCTGCTTAGATTAGTCTGTGGTTCTGGGCCACCAGGGCAAAGCACAATCTTATGTGATAACCCTCGTTCCCAGAGAAGTAAGATTCCCCAGAATGATTCTAAATACCCATTGGGAAGTCTCAGGCACAGCTTCCCATAGCTAAGGTCTCCAGAAATGTCCTACACTTACAAACACTATAAATACTCAGACCCCACTCCAGAGCATCTGTTTCTGGCTCAGATTTCTTTCCATAAGTTCTTAAAACCATCCACTTCCTACTGCCCACACACATGACTATGATTTGCTGGCTGACCTCACCCTCTCTGTGCCCCAGCAGCAAACAGGCAGGAACTCACTGGTTAACCAATATCCTACACAAAGGGGACAGCAACCTACAGATAGCTCTGAACAGCTGGTCCCCAGTCCACTATGCCCAAGGTCCCACCTGCTCCTCCTCACTGAGCACTTAGCAGCTTGATCTAGGCACAGGGCAGCCACTTGACCTCACTCTGTCTGGAAAAGTTACTTTAGGAGCATGGCAGGCTGTGCATGTGCTAGGGTGGCAATGACATCATGGTCCAACTCTGGACATCCTGCAATAAAAACCTTAAGGGCCAGGAGGTGATGAGGACAAGTTCTCACATCCAGTTCACCAGAACATTATCATAAGGCAGTTGTTGGCCTGGGTCTTCATTTTAGTTAAAGTACTTGGCCCTGGCCTGAGAGCAGCTTACAAGCTGCCTTCTGCTGCAGCACTGGGTAGGGTGCACGAGCCTAACCATGAACTCAGCCTGCTGGTCCAGAGCACACCCTCCCTGCATGAAAGCCAACATTGAGTGGGTATGCTGGTCCAGAGCACGCCCTCCTGCATGAAAGCCAACATCGAGTGGGTCAACTGCCAGGAGAGTTGCGCATGAATGGCAACTCAAAGACAATCACTTTTGTTCAGCTGGGTATTTTGTCTGGATTTGTTTAATCCTTACCTGATGATTTGTTTAGAGAAGGGAAAGAGAAACAGAGAAACATCAATGTGAGAGAGAAAAACATTGATCAGTTGCCCCTGTATGCACCCTAACCAGGGATCGAACCCACAACCTAGGTATGTACCTTGACTAGGAATCAAACCTGCAATCTTTTTGGTGTGCGGGACGGTGCTCCAACTGAGCCATCTGGCCAGGGTTGTACAGCTGTTTTCAATGCAGCCGAGAGTGACTAATATTTTCTATCTTATGACAAGCACTATGCTCATTGCTGCACATCTATTAACTTCTTTGCAGATGAGGTGCTTGGGGCACCTGGCCTAGAGAGGTGCTCCTCATACAAATCCTCTAGACCCCCCTATGTACTTGTTTGCACAAGGTGGGCTAAAGATTCTTTAAATAAAGAATGCTTTCTGTGTCCCGCCTAAAGTAGCAAATTGGCGGTAGTGGAGATAAAGCAGCTGTCCCCTACGGGTCTGACCAGACTTCTCTTTCCAGTCTCCACTCTTCACTCCGATTTACTTTCCAAATTCGCAGGGTTGCAAACACACATTCACTTTTTTCCCATCTGGCTGTTCATCTGAGGCTCTTGCATTCTTTAAAAATGTACCCAAATATGACCTCTCCTGCCCTTGGGGCCCCTAACACAGTCCTCACGGAGCAGTGGCCTGTTTCTCCGTGAGTCTGGAGCTAGTAGGAAACTGCTTTGTGCACCTCTGTGTCCCAGGCAAACTGCATGCAGCCAGGAGAAAGGAAGTGCACAATAGATTAATTAAAAAGTGTTTAAGAACAGCTAATATGTTCTTATTAAATGCAGACAAAAAAGCTTGCATAGATTTAAGGGAATGCTTTTTTTAAAAAATATATTTTTATTGATTTTTACAGGGAGGAAGGGAGAGGGATAGAGAGCTAGAAACATCGATGAGAGAGAAACATCGATCAGCTGCCTCCTGCACGCCCCATACAGGGGATGTGCCTGCAACCAAGGTACATGCCCTTGACTGGAATCGAACCTGGGGCCTTTCAGTCCGCAGGCCGACGCTCCATCCACTGAGCCAAACCGGTTTCGGCAAGGGAATGCTTTTTAAGGGAGGAAATCAACAGATTCCTTCAAAAAAAGCCAACTCATGTATCCAGTTGTAAAGAAAAGTGGGAAATCCCAACCTATTTGTTCAATCCCGAGATAAATCCAAATCCAACTTCAAGGTTTCCAATTCCTTTACCTGTCAACCCTTAAAGCCAGTTTTATACTTCTTTTTGTAGACTTCAGATAACTTTATTTGTGGTGGTTTTTTTTTATTCTCACCTGAGGATATGTTTTTACTGATTTTAAGAGAAAGGAAGGGAGAGAAAGGAGAACACCAATGTGAGAGAGAAGCATCAATCAATCAGTTGCCTCTGGCACATGCCTTGACTGGGGATTGAACCTGCCATCTTTTGTTGCACGGGATAACACTCCAACCAACTGAGCCACACCAGCGAGGGTCAGGTAACTTTCTTTTAAAAGAGGAAAAAAGACCAGAAATGTCCCAAGAAAATAACAAAGCACCCATATCCCCACCACTGCAAATTTGCTACTTTAAGCCTGCCACAGAAAGCATCTGAGCAGGTTTCTCTCAATGAAGCTGAGCAGCACCCTACCAGCAAAGGGCAGACTCTAACTTCCATTGTCTAATGAATTTTTAAGGGGCTGGGGAAATCTAACCATAAGTTTTAGAGAAACAGCCTCATGTTTGGTCCTTAAGCACTATACAATTATTTAAGGGACAGATCTAGAACAGGAGAAGAAAAAATAAAGAATAAGCACAAAACAAAATCAGAACAATCAACAAAAATAGTTCATTAACTAAAAATTAACACAACACATAGAAAAACATTTAAAGACACAAATGGCATCACTGACATATTGGGCACATTTCAACCACCCTGACTTGTTGCTTAGTGTATCTGGCTGCAATGAATTGCTAAGGGAAACGAAGTGCAAGTACTTATTCCTAAGATCGCCCAGAAGACTGTACCGACCCCTGTAGAGAAGAGTGGCGGAGTTCTTCAGTGAATTTCATTGAAAAAGAAAACTCTGCAACCTAAACTGTTAAACTCTGGTAACTGTTAAACTAGTTGCTCATGCATCTATCACAATTTTGAAAAACAAAAAATACTGCAGAGCCGGATTCACCTGAGCAGAATACCATTTGCCTTCCCTTTAAAGCCATTTTGGAGTAAACTGTCAGGAAATATATTAGCTTCGTGCTGTCAGGGAGATGACAGCAAGCGTGCTAGCCTGTTCACCTCGCCCAGAAAACACCAGAGTGTAAAGGCGAATTCCACCTGCTCCGGGATCCCTGCTAGGCAGCTAGCCCGGAAATTACTCCCAAGACTGGAACTCAGGGACTAGGTTGCGATGCCATCTTTGCCATTTGCCAAGGCAGACTCTGGGCGCGTTCCCGAACCAGCCGCGGCTCAACTTCCTTGTCTTTACAATGGGGATGGACCACCGAGTCCTGATTCACAGAGTCCCCGCGAGGCCCAGCTGGGATCGCGCTCTGCGCGGCCCACGCCAACACCGGCCCAGCAGAGCGCCATCGTCGAAGGACCCTTGGCCCGTCTGAGCCCAGACCCGACTCGCGGCTGCCCAATGCCATGCTGCCGCGGGTGCGCGCCGCCAAGGCCAGACAGGCTCCCGCGGGAGGGAGACTGATGCGCGGACCCAGGGCTGGTCCAAATCAGCAGGAGGCCGCCCCGCCGCGGAGCCCTGAGGTGTGGAAGTCTCTGCCGGCGGGCGGCCGGCGCGAGGCCTGTCTATCGGGGGTTCCTCACCTGGCGGGCGGCCGCAGGCCCTGCCCCATTCAGCAGCGGCGTGCCCTCGTCGGCCGGCGCCTCGGGCCGTGCCACCCTCCGCAGCAGCGGCGCCACCTCGTCGTCATCCCGGTCGCGGCCGGACCAAGACACTTTTTTGGAGACGTTGGCCATGGCCCGCCGCGGCCCCGTGTTTGTTCTCGTGACCCGCGCCGATACCACGTGACTCCGGACAGCGGCCGCATGACTTCGGCGGCGTCCACGTGACCGCGCTGGGCATTCTGGGAGTTGTGGTCCAGGCGTCCGGCGCGGCGTGGCAGGCAGAACCCGGCTCTGCAGCATTCCAAGTCTAGAAGATGGGTTCACCCCGAGTCTGGCGGGAACAGAAGCCCCCTCGAGTAGTTCCAGTTTATCAACCTAGTCCCAGTCCGTCAGACCCAATCAACACTTAGCGAAGGGAAAAGAATCCGAAACAGGAAGGGAGGGGGAGAGATAAGGGTCTCTCTCTTCTTTGTAGTAGATACCGCCAAATAGTAAGTGTGGAAGGAAGAATGGAATTAGAAACATCGCCATTTGCCACCACCCTAGTAAGGACTAATTTAGGCCAGAATCATTAGTGCAAGCTGAAGCCATTGGCTTAAGGTTTGTTGAGAAACTAGATGTACTCAGTTTCATAAATTATCTTCCCGCAGATTACTTATAGTGAAGAATGGAAAAGAAACCTGCTGTGAGAAATCTGGCAGACAGACTCCATCTGAACCAAAGCTTAGCATTACCATGATAGACTGGCATCATCCCAGACCTCCAGATGTGCTGCACCGTGCAGAGCACAACATCGCTCCTGTAGCATTCCTGTAGAAAGTACTTTCCTGCCCTGGCTGGTTTGGCTCAGTGGATAGACCCTCGGACTGCGGACTGAAGGATCCCGGGTTCCATTCTGGTTAAGGGCATATCAGAAAAGCTGCCGAGACCGGTTTGGCTCAGTGGATAGAGCGTCAGCTTGTGGACTGAAAGGTCCTAGGTTCGATTCCAGTTGGGGGCATGTACCTTGCTTGCGGGCACATCTCCACTGTGGGGCGTGCATAAGGCGGCCGATCAATGTCTCTCTCTCATTGATGTTTCTGACTTTCTATCTCTCTCCCTTCCTCTCTGTAAAAAATCAATAAAATATATTTTAAAAAAAAAGAAAAAAGAAAAGCTTGGTCTTAGGAGATACATTCTGAAATATGTAGAAGAATGTGTTGTGATGTAATATCTGCAACTTAACCTCAAATGATTCATAAGGCAATTAATCATAACATGTAGCTACCCACACAGAGAAAAAAATGTGATAAAATGTTAACACTATGAATCTAGAATAAATACATGTGATATGGAATGTATTTGTCTCACAACTTCATTTAGGTTTGAAAATTTCCAAAATAAAATTTAATTTATTTAAGGTAAAGGAGTTGTGGGATAGGGATAACCAAAGGGAAGGGCTAAACAGCACCAAGCCAAAGGGTATTGGGTCGATGGTGGTAGCAAAAAATATACTTAAGACAGTGAAATAATGAAGGGCATAGGAGAAGCAACAGGAGCGCCTAGGCTGGGCTGCTTTGGCTCACTGGTAAGTCAGAGAAAAGGGGACCTTGGAGACAGGTTCAGAGGGTTAGCCCAGGATGAGCTGCCACTGCCCATTGCTCCCCTGGTTGCAAGTCTCATGGAGTCCCTGAGACGTTAGGGGATATGTGCCTGTGGGAGGGGGAGAAGAGAGGAAAAGGAATGGACTGGTGTGCTCCTTGGAGGGAGAGCATGCACTGGATCCTTTGTCCTGAGCATATTTCTTTCTCTCTTGCAGGTGGAAATTTGAGGGAGTCTTTAGGGAAGGACTTAATAGAATATTCATCAGCTTTCTAGTTGTGCTTTTTTCAGGGTTGTGGTCTCCACTGATTGGTTGGTGCCAGGACAGGGGGTCATTAATCTATGTAACTGGTCCGGAGGCAGCCAAAGTGTCACTTACCTGATTTTGCTGCTTTTCCCGGCCTGGAGCTGGAATACAACTGAGGCCTAGATGTTATCTTTAGGGAGGAAAAGGTCAGGGGGTCTAAACTGCCTGATCAGCAACATAAAACATCAGAGGACCAAATTGCATGACTAGTGATATGCTAGGGGAGGATAGGTTACCCTGAGGTGAGGTTCTTGTTTTCCCAGTTTTACTCCTTGCTAGGCATCTGGGGCTTTCTACCCTGATGAGTTTCTGTATCTGGCCCATCATCCTTGCTCTTCTTGTGTCTATCTAACAGTTTTTTAGAGTCTCTGAGGCTGAGAAGATAAGGGAGTCCCTCCTACTACATAATTCAAAACTAAAACCAAAATAAGAGGAAGAAGGTCCAACCGGGTTGTAAATTTCCCCCATGATTATTGGGCAACACTTTTTAGGAAATACTAAAAAAAACATTCTTTCAAAAAAGGTGTTTCCTCATTAGTATGACCTGGCTTTGCCTCTTCTAGTGATGGTGACTAGAGTGCTGGTCCCCGATTAGTGTATGAAGGCACAAAAGCTGGGAAGGGAAGCTGGTTCGCACAAGGCCCTGAGCAGCAGGCAGAGCTGAACCCGGTTGGTTTGACTGACTTGAGTGGTTGAATGTGGTTTGTATGAAGGCATCCAGGCAGGCAAAAGAGCTGAGCAGAGCACGGCTATGGAAGTGGGTGGGTGGAGAATGAGAACAGACCCTGGAATGGCAGGCTTGTGCGGGAAGAGAAGGCTTGTGTTTAGCTGTAGCTAAACAAGGCAGGGCTGGTCCCAAAGGTCGCCCCTGTCAGACAGGTGAGGAGCCTGAACCTTCATATATTGCTGGTGGGAATGTGAAATGATACAGCCACTTTGGAAACCAGTTTGTCAGTTTCTTTAATGTTTAGACATGAATTTACCATATAACCCAGCAATTCTATCCCTTAGGTATCCACTCAAGATAAATAAAAACACATATCTAGCCGAAACCAGTTAAGCTCAGTGGATAGAGCATCAGCCTGTGGATTGAAGGGTCCCAGGTTCGATTCCGGTTAGGGGCATGTACCTTGGTTGTGGGCACATCCCCGGTAGGAGGTGTGCAGGAGGCAGCTGATCGATGTTTCTCTCTCATCGATGTTTCTATCTTTCTATCCCTCTCCCTTCCTCTCTTTGAGAAATCAATTAAAAAAAAAACATACCTAGACAAAGACTCATATGAGAATGTATTATAGCAGCTTTATTCACAATAGCCCCAAACTGAAAACAATCCAAATACCCATCGATTGCTGAATGGATAAGCAAAATTGGTCCAATACAATAGAATGTTACTGAACCATAGAAGGGAATGAAGCACTGACATACGCACTACAAGATGAATGAACCTGGAGAACATTTGCTGAGTGAAAGAGGCCAGACTCAACAGGACAACTTCTGCATGATTCTATTTACTTGAAATGTCCAGAACAGGCAAACCCACAGACGCAGAAGCATATCAAGGGTTGCCAAAGCTGGGGGAAGGAGCTGAGTAAAGACAGGAGTGACCATTAATTGGCATGATTTTTTTCGGGGGTGGGGGCCATAGAAATGTTCTAAAACTAGATTGTGGTGATGATTGCACAATTTGGCAAATTTACTAAATATCTTTGAACTGTATGCTTAAAATTAGTGAGTTTTATAGTGTGTGATTCTACCCCAATACAGTTGCTTTAAAAGCATTTCCTGTCCATCGTTAATGTTTATTTCTGAATAGACTGTGCTCCTTGCAAGGGCCGCTCTCCTAGAGGCTTAGGTAACCTCAACAGCCATCACAGAACCTTGAGGGAACCCTCAGGACTCCCAGTGAATGGGGGGTGTTGGGGGCCAGGAAATGAATTCTCTGGTCCTTTTCATGAGACTTTTGAACAAGCACCACCAAAGGGAAACTTCCATAGCCACCCTGAGAGACTGCGGTGACAGTTCACATGCTGCCTATGCAGTTTCTGGGGAAACAGTTCTCACAGAAGCAGCCTGTAATGAGAGCGAACCCACATGCCGAGGAAAGGCCCCATGGGAGTCCAGCATTCCATTGGCCTGGCCCGGAATGTTAAAATGATGGCATACCACAGAGGGGCAACTGCAAGGATGCTGCCCAAGGGAAAGAATGCAGTTCTTAGGGACCCTGACTCATGTCTCTGCCCACCACTCTCTCTGCCCTGCCAGTTTGTCTCCCCCACCCTCCCCCCATGGAATGCCCACATTCTATATTAGACGCCAGGTGTGCCTGGCCTAGTGGCAGCATCCTGTCCCTTGCTCCCCAGTCTGGGTGAGGACCCTCTGTGGAGTGTGCTGGGGTCAGGGATGGCTGAGTACAGTTGGAGACTTGCTCCTCTTGCCAGCCCATAACATGACCAGAGCTCGGGGAGAGGGGAGGGGTACCTCATGGGCAGAGTTCTAGGCAGGTGCAGTTCACCCTCTGCACAAATCCGCCTATCAAGGCGGCATTGGCCAGTGTCAGGATGGCGCCTGGCGGGAACTCCTTCCCTGTGGCAAGGTGTGAGATTTCTCCGGGGACCAGCACACGGTCCCATATGGCTAGGCCAGCCATGCTCCCAACGAAGGCCTCAGAGCCATCAAACCCACCCCCTATGCTGTCTTGCTCCTGGCCTAGCACCAGGGACCCTCCGGGAGGGATCTCATAGCCCTCCCTGAAGCGGGAGCCGGTGGCGACCAGTCTGCGGTCCACGTGGAGCCAGTACCTGCCCAGGAGGGAAGTCCAGATGACACACACATGGTGCCACTGGCCATCCAGTAGCGGCTGCAGAGGTAGTTCCCTGAAGGCTGGGTCTCCAATCACAAAGTGGATGGAGCCTGGGACCAGCGAGTCCCGGCCATGCAACACCAGCTTGTTATCATTCTCCGCGGTGGCATAGGAGAGGAGGGTGCCCAGGTGGCCCGAGGCTGTCCGGACCCAGCTGCAGACAGACAGGGCCCGCAGGCCTGAGAGGAAGCCAGGGCTGAGGACGACCACGTTCTCAGTGGAGGTGTTTGGGAAGACGAGTGCAGGGCCCACGTTGCAGACTGGAAACAGAGGGGATGGGGGAGAGTCAGCTCCTGCAACACAAGGTCACCCAGAAGCTTCCAGAAACATATATGCTGCAGACTTTCCCTTTGCACCAGCCTAAGACCCCAGCAGCTGGCTCTCATCAGGCACTAACTGTGAGGGCTGAGTCTCATTGCCTGGCAGGCAGAAACATGGAGAACCAGACAGTCATGTGCCTTGGCTTGCTAGGGGGCAGGCCTGTGCCCACATCCCTAACCATGAGGGGAGCCTCTATATGAGTTTCCTGTGGCTGCTGCAAGAATTCTCCATAAACTCAGTGGCTCAACACAACACAGATTTTTGTATCTCACAGTCCTGGAGGTCAGAAGTCCAACACAGGTCTCACTGGGCTAGGATCATGTTGTTGGCAGAGCTGGTTCCTTCTGGAGGACCCAGGGACAAGCCCTTTCCAGCCTCTAGAGACACTGGGTGACCTCCATAGCTCATGGCCCTTCCTCCATGTTCAGAGTATATCCCTCTGTCCTCTGCTTCTATCATCCGACCCTCCTCTGACCCTGATGTTCTGCCTCCCTCTTATAAGGAATGCTGTGGTGACCCTGGGCCACGCCATAATCCAGCATCATCTCCCATCACAAAATCACATCTGCACAGTCCACCTTGCCACGAGGTGACAGATCCACAGGGTCCCAGCATCAGGACCTGGATGTCTTTGGGGACCACTATCCCGCCCACCGGACTTCCTTCCAGGACTGCCCGTCTGTGTGTACGTGTGGCAGGAGGGTAAGCAGGGGGAGCCTCCAGTTGCTGCACCTGGTCTGAGGTTCTGATGGCAGGCTCAAGGAAGAGCCTGAGAAAATGCTTTTCTAGCCCATCATCCCATTGAGTTTGAGGATGGAGGTGCTCCTGGAGCTAGCCTCCAGCACCTCTCTCCACCTTGGGGGCTCCTGTCATAATCTAAGCAGTGGTCCTCAACCAGAATTGACTGTGTCCCAGAGAAATCTAGCAGGGTCTGCACAGCATTTTGGTTGTCAAATTGACAGCCTCTGTTTCGCAGCAGCCTGGCTTTTCCGAGAGGTCAGGGGGTTGATCCTGTCTTACTGGCAAGGCCACTAGCATGCCCTGGGTGAAGGGAGATCCTGATTCAGATTAAGGGGCCCCAGAGGCTGCTAAACAAGACAGAGGGAGCAACCTAGTCAAAAATACAAGTTAAAAATAAAGGGGCACTAGTGAGTGGAGGCCGGGAGTGCTACTAAACACCCTACAATGCCTGGGGCAGCCTCCACCACTAAGGACCGCCTGGCCCCAAATGTCAGTAGTGCTTTGGTCAAAAAGGCCTCACCTGGGAAATCAGAACTGGCTTTTCAAAGGCTTGGGCCCCCACAGGTGGGCACAAGCTCCACGAGGTACCAGCTGAGCCAGGGCCGTGCAGAGGGCTCATGTGGTGATAGTTGAGAGCAAAGATGGGATCCCGCTATCCCTAATGAGGCCAACTTCTGACATGGAGTGGCATGTGCTGAAGCCAGGCAGCACCCCATGTGTGCATTCACCCCTCATGCCCAGGCCAAGGGTTGGCCTGACCTGCTGGGGACCTACAGACTGGTTGCCACCGGGATGGCCCCTTTCTTCTGGGATGGGGTATATGGGACATGAGCCAGTGTTCTCTCCACCCAGAACAGGGGAGAGGCTTTTTGGAGGGGATCAGAGGCCAATTCCTTAGTCAGTGAGAGGGAAAGGTACTTACTCTCTCCCAGTCTCTCAGGGCGCCATGCCCCCTGGCTGCCTGGGCCTGGCGGCTTCCGTGTCCCCTGGAGACGGTCAGCAAAATCCCGAGGTGGTTCCAGGGGCTCAGGTGAAGTTCTGAGCACCTGCCTGTCTCCCTGCAGCTTCAGGGAGATTTGGCTTGGCAGCCCAGGCCGGGCAGGGGCTGTGGTGCCAGGACAAGCCACTGGAAGCCACTCCTGGAAAGCCTCCAGCTTGGCACCCTGGTTCTGGACAACGCCTGTCAGGCGAGCCAGCATGTCTTGCAGGGCTCTCATGTCCAGGGCCAGGCTAGACAGTGCCTCCCTCTGCGCTGCCTGCTCCTTCCTCTCCTGGGTGAGCTGCTGGCTCCTCTCCCGCAGGGCGGCACCCAAGGCCAGCAGCCTGGAGTCCACCTTCCGACTTCTGCGTTGTGTCTTCTGAATCCAGGTCTTGAGGTGGCTCAGGTCACCCTGCACAGTGGCCTGGGACTGGTTGACCACCAGAGCTAAGGCCTGGCTCTCCTGGGCCAAGCTCTGGAACCGGGCATCGATGTTGTAGGACAGATTGTAGTTGTTGGCGATGGCCTGTAGGTGTGTTAAGGTCACCTCCTGGAATCTCCGAAACTGCAGAGGCACACAGCAGTTTTGGGGGCAGGGCCCAGGAGAGCTCCGAACAAGCCTTCCCTGCCATGCTTCTGTGGTGCCAACCAATGGCCACCCAATGCCATGACCAGCCCCATCCCAGCCGAGTTCAGGGAGGAGGGAGGACCAGCTCAGTCACTCGGTAGCACTGTGTTGGGTGAGGGCTTCAGGCTACCAGCCTGGTCCTCCACGCTTCGCCCCTGACCCTGTGAGTGGGCGGACACCAGGATGGGCTGAGTGAACTGCTTATGAGGGTCAAAGTGAGGAGCACTTGAGGCCCATGCAGGGCGGGGAACTGGCTACAGACCTGCATGGGAGTGTCTGCTCCACGATGGACAGAAAACCTCACCCGCATGCCCAGTGTTGCTACCTCATCTGCTCCCCTGCCCCTTCTTCCTCCTTCTCTCCCCCCTGTACAGATCCAGCAGCCTGTCTGCACCCCTGGGGACTTCCTACCCCTCCCAGCCTCTGACTCCCACCCAGCCCTCATGTGTCAGAACCCTTATTTGTCCGCAGAACCTGGCCTGGGAAACCTTTCTGCTGGCTCCCAGCCACAGGTGAAAATAACATCAGCTGATAAAAAGAACTACAAACTCCATGCCTGTGTCCACAGAGCGCCAAGACTCACTACTCCATTTCTCTAATGTCTGTCCTTCTGTTAATAAAACACACACACACAAAACCACCTGCCCTGCATGGTGGGTGTTTACCTGTTCCTCCAGTCTGCGGAGCCTCTCGAAAAATGGTTTTCTTTGCCTTATAGGGCCGGCTTCTTGTGACCAAGCTCCATGCAGGTATACAGGCACAAAAATAAGGAAGAAAGACAGGGTTGTCCTTCCTGGGCAGCCCATTCTGAGAAGAGCAGCGGGAGTTGCCACCAACTTGTAGGATGCTGCTGCCTGCCTTGTGCTCCTGCCTCAGCCTATGCTCCCTCTAGCTCTCTCTCAGTGGAGAAATTTCCCTTTTATTTTTTTACTCTGGCTGTGAGTCAGGTACTTCCTGCCACCAAATGAAAGGCATTTGCCTTCCAGCCCACGGGCTCGGGAGATTCAGAGGTTCCCAAGGAGACAAGCTTAAAACAGATGTGGTGTCTTTGGGAAAATAATTCTATGGGGTGAAAGCCCTGGTCCGGCTGGCTCAGTGGCGGCCAGGGCTGATTGCTTTAGCAGGAGCACAGGGACTCATGTTCCCACCAAAAGGAAGTTAAAGCAGGACACAGAACCTGGCTGGGGCCAGGGGATCCTTGGATCCATGTCTGTAGTGGGGCCCAGCACCGCACCATGAACAGAGCATCCTGTGAGGGCATCTCTCCCCCGAGAGACAAAGGACAAAGGACATGGGATTGGGAGCCACCGAAATTTATTTTGGGAACAGGATGTGTAGTGGGTTGGTGACCCCCAAAATGTAAGTCCAAGTCTTAACCTCTATATTAGTACTTGTGAATTGGAACTTATTTGGAAAATGGTTTTTGCAGAAGGACATAGTCCTTCTTATCTGTCGCCCTGTTTACTCTCTCCTGCTTAATGTGAAAACTTAGCCAAGCATCACCAGACACTTGGAAACCTCTGAAGGGAGGGACAGAAATCTGCCTAAACAGTAAAGTAACCCAGGAGACAATGCAGAGGGCCAAGGAAAAGCTCAAAAAGATTCTAATCAATACCCTTAGAAAAATAAGAAAAGCTTTGTGTTCACAAGGTAAGTAATGGGCGCTACGAAAAATGGAATCCGAAAGAAAGTTGCTCTTGAAAATAAAAACTATGATGCCCAGCTAGCGTGGCTCAGGGGTTGAGCAAGGACCAGGAGGTCTCAGTTCAATTCCCGGTCAGGGCACATGCCCGGGTTTCGGGCTAGATCCCTTGTGTGGGGCTTGCAGGAGGCAACTGATCAATGATTCTCTCTCATCATGATGTTTCTCTCTCTCTTTCTCTTACTCTCTGAAATCAATAAAAGTATATATTAAAAAATAAAATAAAACTATATTATCTTCTCACACACAGCTGAAAGGCAAAGTTCAAGCAATTGCTCAGAAAGTACAGTTCCTCTCATCAAGTGCCAGAATACCTAGGATAGGAGATCTGAAAAGTGTCCAGAGAGAACACCTGGTCACATGGTAAGGCTAGAGTCTTTCCCCAAAGCACTGTTGACCATCTCAGCAGCAGTGCTGGTTGCTAAAGAATCAGGAACAAACCTTAACATTTCTGAGTGAAAATAGTTTTAAAATTTTAAAATTGTGCACCCACCTCAAGTGTAAATTGACCTTGAGAAAAGAATAAAGGCATTTTTTCAGATATGTAAAGGCTTAAGAAATTCATCTTCTGTGCACTGTTTTGTGAGAAGTTACTGAATCATAGAAAAATAGAGGAATAGAAGATGATTGCAGTCGCTGTAGGAAGTGGAGAGTGAGAGCTCTAATCCATAAGTGGACTGGGAGGAATTTCCAGAGTCTCAAGACGTCACCATCCTCCCTCCCCCCTCCCTTCACACCCCACATCCAACCCATCATTTCTATTCCGCAGAAATATCCCAGTCAGCCAGTTTTCACCACCGGACCCCCACCAGCCACCCAGCTGGCTTCCCTGCATTCCCTACCGTCCATTCTCCCAATTGCACCCAGAGTGGACGTTTTAAAATGAGACCACCTTTAGTCACTCATTTTCTTACCCGCTTACTTTTTCGTATCACTATTTGCCATTTGGTGTATTGCTCATGTACTTTATTTTCTCACTTGATATGTGAGAAGGAACTTTATCTGCTTCATTCTCTTACCTGTAAGAGTGCTTGCTGCACGCAGCAGGTAATTTAATTAATGTAAGTTGAATGAATAAATGTTTCCCAGATTTTTCCACAAGGACAAACAAGCCAGTGATTTTCAAACATTGTGCCACAAGAATTTTTAAAACATGCAATACCTGATTATTTAGTCGAGGCACTGACCTCTTTTCCCTTAGATTGTAATCCCCCCCCAAAAAAATGACAACAGTCAACACAATAGCACCCAGTGTGAAAGAAACAAAATTATACCTATTTTTGCCAAATCGGCAAATACATTTTTTGGTGTGCTGCAGAATTTTAGTAATTAGTTGATGTGTACCACGAGATGAAAAAGGTTGAAAATCACTGGTCTGGGCTGACATGGCACATCCTTGTGAATTCTTCTCAGATCGCTCCCGCAGGCTGCCATTAGCGCTTCTGCGGAGACGGAAGGTATCCTACCTGCGCTGTGCATTGTGCCAGCTACTGCCTACAGGTGTGGCTGGTGCGACCCAGGAACTGACCTGTTCCTTCTATTTGATTCCAGCTAATTTCCATAGCCACTAAGGCTGGTGGTCACGTGCTGAATGAAGAGCACAGCTCCATTTCCAGCACCCTGGCTCACACCGCTGCAGTCCCGAATCCCCTCCCCACCCCGTGGTTACGCTTCCTTGTCAGGGTCGTATCCCGGAGCGCGGGGCCTGGCCTCGGGGACGGTCGGTGCTCAAGCAGGTGTGGAGGCGGCCCGCGGGGCGCTCGGGAGAGAACTGGTCTCCGAAGTTGAGCGAGGGCTGGAGTTCATCCCGGGCAATGAGGACACGCAGGCAGAACAAGGGCGCCCCCTGGTGCAGTGAGGAACCCGGCTCCGAGCCCAGTCGGGTCGCGCGGCCCCACCCACAGAGGGGACCCCCCCCTCCCCCGCCCCGGCGCCGCGCGGCACAGACTCCGCCCCGGCGCCGCGCGGCACAGACCCCGCCCCCCTGTCTAGCGCAGACGCAGATGCGGCCGCCCGCCACGCGCCCCTTCTGGCTTCCGGGTTTCGCGGGTTCGTCGGGGTCGGTCAGCTGACCCATAAGCTCAGAGAAGTTCCGCGGCAGCTCTGCCCGGGCCTGGGAGCTCGAGCTCCGCGGCCGCGCGGTGCGAACCGGCGTAAAGCCGAGTCTCGGCCACCCCAGTTAATCGGCAGCGGGTCCGCCCGAGATCCCTGCCCTCCGCGGGACG
Source organism: Lasiurus cinereus (assembly GCA_011751065.1). Lineage (NCBI taxonomy): Eukaryota > Metazoa > Chordata > Mammalia > Chiroptera > Vespertilionidae > Lasiurus > Lasiurus cinereus. Next base: position 2,700,098 of record JAAGEH010002525.1, read on the forward strand.
CTCCTCCCGGCCCGGAGACCCCTCCCACCCCACGAGGCTCTTCCTGTCACGCCACGAGGTGGGCTTCGGCCGCACGCTTGGTAGGGGGCGTGGAATGGGCTGATCGCCGCGCTGTTAGCCCGCATGCACACTGCGTCCCGCAGCCCTCGTAGACCCGGCTGGGTTGGGAGACCCCAGGCTCTTGGGGACACTGTTGGGCCCCTTATCAAGAGGCTGGGTGCACTGATAACAGACTGGCGTCTACGTAATGGTACTTAGCCCTGCTGGGGCGCTCGACCAGAAATAAATACAGACCGTGGTGGTTTCTAAAAAGGAAGACGAATGGAAGTCGGAAGTGCATTGATGGGTGCCTCTAGACTGGGTCTCCCAACCTCAGCACTGTCAACATGTGGTTTGGACAATCCTCTATTGTGGGGGCTGTTTTGTGTATGTGGAATGTTTACCGGCATCCCTGGCCCCTGCCATCTCCAGTTACTGGCATGTGTCCCTGGACGGGTTGACCTACTACTGTAGAGGGTGTCACAGAGGGCCTCAGGTCCTGAAAAGGACTCTTGTGAAAACAGTGAAAGAGGTGGGAGGGAGAGGATTCTGCTGGGTGACAATAGGGGTGAAGAGGAATGAAGTCCCCAGGAAGTTTACTTAATAAGAGGCCAGAGAGTGGGGGTGTCTGAGAGTGCGTGGGAGATGCTTCCTTCTCCAAGAATGGGTCCCATGTGGATGCCCACGGCTCCATGCACTTTCATGTCCTTTCCTGTGAACAGGATGGATCCAGTGCCTTCTTCGGTCCGGCTCACTGTCCAAGAGGCTGTCCACACCCTTTCATCTTCTGAGGATGGTGGCCACATCTTCTCCACCCTGTGGTCTCTGAAGCGTTATCTCGGAGAATCGGAGAACCCGGCCCTCCCCAGGGAGCAGGAGGAGTTTGCCAGGGTCCACTTTTCTGCTTTTCTCAGATGTCTTGTCAGCAAGCTGAACCTGGACTGGCTGGGGCTGCTGCCTAATGGCCAGTTGGAGGAGCTGTGGGCCAGCTTCTTCCTTGAGGGCCCAGCTGACCAAGCCTTCCTGGTGCTGATGGAGGCCCTTGAGGACACTGCTGGGTGAGTCGGGCTGGGTCTCATTACATGGTGGCTTGTCCCATCCAAAGCTAAGCATGGCCTGAAGGATTGCAAACCAATAACAGGGCATCTGCAACGAGGGTGTTTGAGTCCCTGCGGCTGAGGCAGTGGGTTAGCTCTAGACTGAAGTGTCTGGTGGCAGTGCATCGCCATCGCCCTCTCCTTCACCCTGTGGCTCCCAGCTGTGCAGTGAGACACCCAGGTGCCCCAGCAAATTCATGGGACCCCTTAATTGGGGTGAGTCCTAGATTCTACATCAGAGCACAGTACAGCCCTTGTGGGGATGCCTGGTTGGAAAGGGGGATTGCTGAAGAAAACAAGCATCATATGAAAAGCACTGCCAGGAGAGGGCGGTGGTGTCCAGTGTGATTCCAAGGTAGGAGGCTGTACTGGGCCCAGCAGATGCCTGTGCCCCACTGGTAATCTCAGCTTCTTAGTGAGATTTAAATACTCTTCCTTTCAAAATATGTGGAGGGAATAGGGCCAATATAGTTGTTAGGATTACCGGTTTAATGATGGCTGTTGCTACTCCCATTGGCTGAGGATACTGAGGATGGAGGAGGGTTGGGGTTCTACCCATCACACCTGCTCTTGGTTCAGTCCCAGTTTCCGTCTGATGAAGATGGCAAGGCTGCTGGCCCGGTTCCTGAAGGAGGGCAGGATGGCTGCTGTCATGGAGGGGCAGTGTCGTCGGCAGCAGGCAGAGCTGGCCTTTCCTCTGCTCCAGGAGGCACTTCTAATCAAGGTGGTGGGCTTGCCCGACCGTCTGGGCAACTGTCTGCAGCATGAGAACTTAGCTGAGTTCTTCCCTCAGAACTACTTTCCTCTGCTCGGGGAGGAGGCCGTACGGGTGCTGCAGGCGGTCGTGGACTCTCTCCGAGGTGAGTCCCGTGTCCCCCCTGCCAAAAATTACCCTCTTCCAATCATTTTCTTGATCTAGCATCACTTTCATCTCCCTGGCTTCTGGGCACTTTGGGTGGTGCTGTTGGTGGGTCAGATGTCTCTTGTTTGGGGCGGTAATGAACCACATGCTGAAGTTTTACTCACTTCTTGGCTGTTGACCTTGGAGGTGGAGTCGACTTTTCTTTTTTTTAATATATTTTTCTTGATTTCAGAGAGGAAGTAAGAAGAAGAGAGAGAGAGAAACATCAGTGATGAGAGAGAATTACTGATGGGCTGCCTCCTGCATGTCCCCACTGGGATCAAGCCCACAACCTAGGCATGTGTCTCAATCGAACCTGGGACCCTTCAGTCTGCAGGCTTACACTCTATCCACTGAGCCAAACCAGGATATGGAGCTGACTCTTGATTTCTTCAGTTCTTGGGTCGACATTGTTGAAGTCAGCCAGATGGGGTTGCTCACTGGTGGGCCCTTAGTCAGTGTCAATGGGAACATCTGGAAACTTGTTACTGTGACAAGGGCTCATCTGACCTGGCCATTGATTAGGGGCTGCCTGTCCTTGTTAGCTTGAGTCTCTCAATGTCTTTGTTACTGACCATCTTGGCTGCCTGGAGGGGCACTGTGGGAGTGGGTTCTTGTTCACCCCTTCATCACAAAGTCTTTGAAGCGTCATTTGTGGGGTCAGATGTCTTACATGGGAATGTCCAGCACTCCAGCAGCTGAGGTTGTGGAGCTGGTGCCACGCCAGGTGCTGCTCAAGGCCCTTCACGCATGTTGCTTCATGGAGTCCTGGAGGGAGGCAGGGACCCAGAGTGAAGTGAGACTTTTATCTGGCAAGGCCTCCCAGCCCCACTGCTTTTTGCTGGGTGATGCACTAGGATGCTCTGAAGAAACCCAAAATGTCTAATCGACTTCACTGGCAGTGGCTATGCAGGAGCCCCTCTCTAGATCACAGACTCTGAATTTCTATCGTTCCCCCTGTGCGTGGGTCCTGTCTGAAACCTAGTTGGCTCCATCACCCTCCCCTGGTTCCTGTGTCCTTGTTTCCTCCTTTCCTCCCTGTGGGCAGCTCAGAGCCCTACTTGTGTCTATGAGTAGCTGACCGCCTTGGCCAGGCCTCTCTCTGTGCTTCTCCTGGTGCTACCATACTCGTCCCTCCTTCGGAAGATCTTTGTGACAACTAAGTGGGCAGATATGTGTAATGGTTTTTAAACAGTTATTGCTAGCTCTTCAAGTTAGAACAATCCTATTACAATTATGATTGGTTTAGAGTGAATGAGTTGGCATTTTTATAACACGGAGTCCGCCTGCCCAAGAATGAGGTCTGGCCCCACTTGTCAGGTATTCTTTGATAGCCTAACCCAGTGGTTGGCAAACTGTGGCCGACGAGCCACATGCGGCTCTTTGGCCTCTTGAGTGTGGCTCTTCCACAAAATACCACGGCCTGGGCGAGTCTATTTTGAAGAAGTGGCATTAGAAGAAGTTTAAGTTAAAAAAATTTGGCTCTCAAAAGAAATTTCAGTTGTTGTACTATTGATATTTAGCTCTGTTGACTAATGAGTTTGCCGACCACTGGCCTAACCATAACCCTCCTTTAAAATTTCCTTTTCCTTCCTGTCCTAGGTGGCTTAGACTGCTCTGTCTCCTTTGTGTCTCAGGTCGTGGGGAAAGCCTGTGTCTACGGGAGGCAGAGTGAGTGTTTCCTGTCTGGGGAGAAGCTACAGCATGTTCTGGTCCCCTCCCCTTCCCTCCTGGTGGTGGTGGTGGGGTGGGGGACACACGCATGTTTCCCTGGCAGAGGGTGAGAGCATTGCTGTGTGTCCTGAAACAGCAGTGGTCCCCTTGCCTGGGCCTGGTCGTGGGTGGGCCAATGCCAGCTGTCCTGGGCTCCTTGGTTGGGGCTTGGCTATGCAACCAAAGGGCCTGAGGGCTGTAGATACTGGATACCCTCATGATTCTGTTTGCTTTCCCGCAGAGGAGATCCTGGGTGTGCTGGTGCCCAGGCTGACAGCACTCACCCAGGGCAGCTGCCTCTGGCAGCGGGTCTGCTGGCACCTGGTGGAATGCGTGCCCGACCGGGCCATGGAGGCTGTGCTGACAGGGCTTATGGAGACTGCCCCTGGGTAAGAAGCAAGGTACCCTTCCCACTATAAATGCTACTCTTCCAATAAGGCAGAAGGTGGGGTCCAGGTGACACCTTACCTGCCATCCCTTTGTATGTAGTTAGTTTCTGGTCCTCCATAGGGAAGGCTGGCACCCCTACTACTAGTGAGGTATTTAACCTTCAATGCAGTCAGATGCATTGAGGTGCTGGGCTCTCCTGGCTTCTGTGTTTATCAGGAAGAGGGAGAATCAGGACCCACTTGGAGCTGAGATACTCTCCGGGCTCCCTGAGGTTAGTGCAGAGCCCAGGATCCTGCCCAATATGTTAAAATTCCCTCCCCCCTCAACTGTGTCTCACAGGCCTCAAGCTCTCTCTCGACTCCTGGGGAACCTGGTTTTGAAGAGTAAGAAGGCCCGGTTTGTGATGACCCAGAAGCTTCTGTTCTTGCAGTATCGACACAAGGTGAGAGTGCCACGAGGTGTGCTGCGGGTCGCCTCAGGTCCCAGAGAAATGACTGGCAGGTGTAGCTGGAACAGTGCTCGTTTCCGGGAAATGCCCCTGTCCTTTAGCCCAGACCCATTCCTGCTCAAGAACTCCTGCACAGACACCCCATGGCCCCCTGGGCAGCTCTGGCCATGAAGGCAGCAGGCGGGTGGTATCTGCCTGGCAGACAGCGACGAGATGCCCGGCTTCTTTTGCAGACTCCTGTACTGCAGAGCCTGCTAGGGTACCTGGCCATGGACAGCCAACGGCGCCCACTCCTCATACAGGCAAGTCCTGTCTGGCCCTCAGTCCCTGCAGTGTCCCAGTGGGCCGGGGAGGGAGCATCCTGCCTGGGCCGGAGGGGAGGCAGGGGCCTGTCTGACCAGGCCAGGGTTTTGCTGCCCGCCAGGTACTAAAGGAGCTCATGGAGACGTGGGGCAGCAGCAGCGCCATCCGCCATGCACCCCTGGCACAGCAGTGCTATGTCAGCAAAGCTGTCTTAATCTGCTTGGCGCACCTGGGGGACGCTGAGCTCCAGGAAAGCCGCGACGGTGAGCAGGTGGCAATGGTATCCTGTCCCCATTGCCCCCCTTCCCTATGGCACATTCAGCATGGAGACGTTGGTTTTCCCAGAGTTGCTGGGCAGCCTAATGGCAGGAGTGAAGTGCCGCCTGGACAGCAGTTTACCTGCCGTGCGCCGCCTGGGCATGATCGTGGCCGAGGTGGCCAGTGCCCGGATCCACCCTGAGGGGCCTCCTCTGAAGTTCCAGGTGAGCAAGGGCTGTGCCCACGTGGTCTCCCCAAGCTGCTATTCCTCCAGCCTTGATGTCACCTCATCTTCCTGGGTCTATGCTCATGGAGCATCTCTCAGTTAGTGTGGATTTGGCCTTGGTGGCTCTCCTGAGGATTCACAGCTTAGAGGTAGTGGAGGTATTGTCCCTCAGCTATGCCTGAGCAGGTCCCCCAGGGGACCCTGGGTGTTTAACTCTCAGGTCATCTTAGGTATCCCCTCCTCTCCCTACACTGAGCCCTCAGGGCATTGCCACATTTACTGTGTCCTGGGGGATTCTCATTCTCAGCTCCCTCAGGATGAGTGGGCCCTATAGCCTTCAGTACACCCAGTGCTGCCCGTAGAAGGTTGCTCTTGGAAGGCTCTGGCTGTCAGAGGCTGGACTGGGGCTGCAGTGGGAGGACCCAGGTGGGGCTCTGGCTCTGCTGCTCCTGCCAGCCCCATCCCAGCTGACTCCTGATATTTTCTGTGGCAGTATGAAGAGGATGAACTGAGTTGCGAGATGCTGGCCTTGGCCACTCTACAGCCTGCTGCTGACAGCCCCTCGGAGGCGGGGTGAGTTCTTCCCACCCTGAGGTCTGGGCACAGTTAACCGGGTGGGGAAGTTTCTGTACGCATGTTGAGATAGAAGCTAAGAAGACTAGGGTTGGGATAGAAGGAGTGTTTCCTTGGGAAGCATAGGTTCTGGGACCAGAAACTTGTGAGGCTGTCCCTCAAGAGTTCCTCCTTGTTTCCCAAAAGCTCACCTGTCACTCCAGTCACTGCAGAGACTCCTGACAAGCAGAATGTAGAGGATGGGGTCCCGCAGGTGCGGTCACAGGGCTCTGACTCTGACCTTGACAGGTAGGACGGAGATCTTGTGGGGGGGGGGAGGGAGGGTAGGAGGCGGAAGGCACTGAGGCCTGGGACAACTCCATGCTGGTGTCAGAGCGCAAGAGGTGTCTCAACAATGGGTCAGCCTACAATGCTGCACTGGCTCTGAGCTCTCTCCAGTCTTTTGCCCAGTGTGGGAACCAGCACGGAGGGCCTCAGCTTCACTGTAGCCTTACCCTGTCGGTCGTTCTTGAAGCTTCAGGGACTGGGGATCAAACCCACAACCTTGGCATGTCGGGACATTGGGACGACGCTGTAACTAATTGGTCTACCTGGCCAGGGCCTGGGACATGAATTTTGGTGTCTCAGGAGCTTGTCCTGTTGGTGGAGGGTGTCCAGTCTCAGCTCTCAGGCACTCCCTCCTGCCCGCTTTCTGCTCCTGAGTGACCAGCAGGCACCACATGTCTGTGATTCTTCCACAGCGATGATGAGTTTGTTCCCTATGACATGTCAGGGGACCAAGAGCTGAAGAGTGGCAAGGTGCCCATGTACGTTCGGGACTGTGTGGAAGGTGAGCCTCTCCACATGGTATAGGCCCCTGCTGAGTGCCTTGTGGCAAGGACCCATCCCTGAGCACAGCCCTGCCCTGGGATGGTTGGTCCATGGAACCTGATCATGTTCTGGGGGTTCACCTGCCTTCTGCCCAGTGCCCAGACCCTGGCTGCTGGCTCTGCCATGGTCAGGGTCAGGGCTAAGGAATGATGGAGGCCTGTTTGGGTTCAGCCCTGACCACATCCGAGGACTGGGAGTGCTGGGAGGCAGCCCTGCGGGCCCTTGAGGGGCTGGTCGTCAGGAACCCGGCTGCTACTCGGGAGGTGAGCAGGTAGAAGGGCTGGGCTGTCAGGGTCATGGGAGTGAGCAATGTCCTGGGAGGAGCATGTATCCTCAGGGAATCTGGTTTGGCTCGTGTTGTATGCTTTGTTGGCTCTCTGTCCCCTTAGGAGGCCTGGGTCTGAGGCCTCCATTGGGATGGGAGATGGAGAACAGAGTCCCAGGCTGTCCAAGATGCATCCCTTCCATTGGAAAGAAAACAGAAGACTGGGGGGGGCCTGGGGCAGGTCCGGGGGCTGAAGGCGCCCTGACCTGTTTGCAGGTGAGTGTGGAGCTAGCCCAGGTGCTCTTGCACCTGGAGGAGAAGACGAGTGTGGCGGGATTTGAGGGGCTGCGCCAGAGAGCCCTGGTAGCCGTCACCGTCACAGACCCGGCCCGGGTAAGTCCCACAGGCTATTGGGTGCCAAGGTTGTGCCCCTCCAACTAGTGTCTTTGTTGGGGCCCTATCTCTGGAGTTGTGATCCACTGAGACCTCTCATCTTCCTGGCTCAGGTGGCGGAGTATCTGACTTCACAGTTCTATGCCATCAACTATAGCCTCCGGCAGCGCATGGACATCCTGGATGTGAGTGCCCTGGGGTCTCTGTCCCGCTTGTCAGGCCCAAGCTGCCCTCCTGGGAGGGGCCAGGGAGCTGGTGTTCACCAAAATCTAGGTGGGCAGAGCCAGAGGCCTCTTGAGCTACTTCACTGGACCTGAGCCTGAGACCAGCATCTGTGTGATCAAGGAAGGGATTCTCACACCTGCTGCAGTGTGCATGCGTTGGGAAGTAGTTTTGCTAAGTGAAATAAGCCAGGCACAACACAGATACTGTATGATTCCACGTCCATGAGATCCTAAGGAGTTAAAATCTTAGACAAAGTAGATGGTGGGTGCCATGGCTAAGGGAGGGGTGAGGAGTTAGTGTTCCATGGGGACAGAGGGTCATTTTGGGTGGAGGTGGATGGTGGTGATGGTTGCACAGCAATGTGCATGTACTTAATGTCACTGAAATGCGCACTTAACGCTGATTAAGATGCTACATGTTATTAGAGCAGCGGTCGCCAACTGGTGGTCTGTGAGATCTGAAATAAGTGCCTGGCTTATTTCACTTAGCAATACTACTTCCCGAAAGGTTGGCGACCGCTGATGTAGAGTAAAGCAAAGACTAAGACAGCACAAAAAATACACCATTTTACTGTTTACAACTCAGTAGCACTTGGTACATTTGCAATGTTGTGTGTCTGCTTTCAGAAATTCTTGTATCACCCACAAGCACTTCTTCCGCCTGTAACCACCAGTCCACTCTTGTTATCTGTGGATTTGCCTATTCTGGGTGCTTCCTGTAAGGGAAGTCATACTTGCAGCCACCTAGGTCTGGCTTCTTCAACTCATATGTTTTCAGGGCCCACCCACATGTAGCCTTCAGTACCTTTTCCTGTGAGGCAGTGGTCAGGACTGGATGAGCTTTGGGAAGAGAAGTGACCCTTGGGAGGGGAGTGAAGGCTCTGGCTGGTCTCCAGGGAGCATGCGCACCTTCCCTCCCTGCCCCCACAAAGCGAAGTGATTCTGAAATACTTGGAACTAACTTTCTGTGGGGTTCCCTGAAGCTCCCCATCAAAGACGCAAGAGCTGCTGGTGCTAATGGGACACTTGGTTTATCTTGAGCTAGAAAGTGTTATCCTTCCCCAGAGTGACGGCAGCTGCCCTGGGTGTCTTTCTCCTTTAGGTCCTGGTTCTGGCAGCCCAGGAGCTATCTCGGCCTGGGCGCCTCCAGAGGACTTCCCAGTGTGGCTCCCTGGGCCCCACCTGCCGGCCCAGCTGCGCCGTGGCTCCCACCTGGCGGGCTGTGGTAGACGAGAGGATCAGAAGGAAGACCCGGCGATTTTCAAAAGTCAGCCAGGTCTTGGGTCGGGTCCTTGTGGGTGGGGACTTTGGGCAGGCTGGAGGCCTGGTCTGTATGGACGGGGTGGCTCCAGTGCTGGTGTTCTCTGAAAGGAGAGTTTTGGACCCAAACTGAGTGAGGTGACATGCTGTAGGGCATTAAACTGAACTGGTTTTTAGACAGAATACAGAATTAGGTATGAAAAAAGGTCCCAAGAATTCTGTCAGCAGCAGATAGCCTAGTATGGGCTGTGTTGGGGATCTGCCCAGGCTAGGCTGATCTTGGCCCCCAGGGACATTTGGCCACATATGGAGACATTTTAAAAATATATATATTTTTGTTGTTGATTTCAGAGAGGAAGGGCAAGGGGAGAGAGAGATAGAAACATCAATGATGAGAGAGAACCACTGATTGGCTGCCTCCTGCACGCCCCCTACTGGGGATTGAGCCTGCAACCCAGGCATGTGCCCTGGACTGGAATTGAACCCGGGACCCTTCAGTCCACAGACCAGTGCTCTATCCACTGAGCCAAACCAGCTGGGGCTGGAGACATTCTTAGTTATCATGGGGTTGGGTGCTACTAGGATCCAGCCCTTAGGGCCCAGGGAGGCTGCATACGCTCCTATGGCACATAGGGCAGCCCCTGCATGAGAATGTTCTGCACGAAGAGGGGAGGCAGTGCTCCACACCCATGTGGCTCCCTGTGTGTTTGGCAGGGCTCTTCCAGGAAGGGACTAGCTGGCAGCCCCAATGAATTCAACTCAGTGGCTGGCTACTTCTTCTTCCCCCTCATTCAGGGTTTTGACAGGTGAGTGGGAAGCCTGTGATTTGGGGAATGAGTCCCAGTTACCTCTGAGGACAGCAGGCTTCCCAGAATGGGGCCTGAGGTGGGGCTTAGGCAGCAGCAGGATCACGACTTTTGCTGTGGTTGCTTGGAGCTTAAAGTAAATGACGTGGCAAGGGCATCAGGTGTCACATTTTCTGTCACAGATGTCGGGTTTATGGTGGGGCCAGAGCCTTGCTGTGCTACCTCGATGTTGCAAGTGCTCTGCTTACCCCTCCTTTGCCTCCTTGTCCAGCCTCATCCTGAGAGGGCTAGAATGTCCCCTGGGCCACCACCATGCATGGTGTGATACTCTGGTGATGGTGGGGAGGGCCAGGGACTGGAGCCCTTCCCTTCAGGGACAGGGCTAGGTGACTACCTTTGCTGCAAGGCCAGGGCGACCTTGCTTTCCTCAAGTGCACGGCCCTTCCTTCTTGACCCAGGCCGGGGCTTGTGCCAGTCACAACTGCAGGATGACTGAGTGTCTGTCTGACACCTTCTCAGGTGCTGCATGGGGATAGGCGGTGAGCAGCAGCATCCAGGGGGTAGGGATGTCCATTGGCCCAGGCGGTTGGGAAGTTGGCTGTTGGACCTGCGCCATTCACCTGATTGTGTTGCAGGCCTCTGGTGACCTTCGACCTTTTGGGAGATGACCAATTGGTTCTCGGGAGACTAGCCCACACCTTAGGGGCCTTGATGTACCTGGCTGTGAATACCACGGTGAGCTGGGAGATGGCAGCTGATGGCCCCCACCTTGCATAGATTGTTTTTCCCGTGGTCCACACCTTGACCCTAGGGACAGGAGTGTTTGGACTTGAGGAAAGTGTCCAAGGTGGGGACTGCTGGGTGCCAGGACTCATGCCCACTGGCCTCTACCGTTTCAGGTGGCTGTGTCAATGGGCAAGGCTCTGCTGGAGTTCGTGTGGGCCCTTCGTTTCCATGGTGACACGTGAGTGGCCAAGGGACTGAGTGTAGTAACCCCAACGTGGACACGGGTGGGCTCTGAATCCTAGAAAGTGGAAATTGGAAGACCGAGGGCGGCTCTACAGTGTGGCTGTGAGGCAGCTTGGCCCTGCAGTAAGAAGCAAGGGGGCTAGGCAGTGCCAGGCGTGCTTTGTGGCCGGCATGGCTGCTGTGCTTGGAGGAAAATCGGTGTCTTCCTGACTAGCCTATGGTTCCACTGGGGCTTAGCCCTCATCTTGCTCAGCAGCTATGTGCGCCGGGGCTTGCTGTCTGCTGTCTCCTCCGTCCTCCTCAGTGTCCCAGCTGAGCGACTGCTGGAAGACCTACCAGATGAGCTGCTGGAAGCCCGGTCATGGCTGGCAGGTGAGCACGGGGCCGGTGGGTGGGAGGCCAGTGCAGCCTGGAGGGTGCAGGCGTCATCATGGGGACTCTCAGAGCTGAGCGAGCCCCTGTCCACGGCTGTGTGCATGTGTCCCTCCTTATCTGCACTACAAGCGTCCCCCAGTGTGGGGATTGGAACATGGCCATTGTTGGGGGTCACTTTGGGGAGTCCTGCAGGGTACCTGAGAGAAGGTGCCCTGATGTGGGAGATGGCATCTGTATTCATTCTGGACAATTCTAACTCAGAAAAGTTGTAAGACTCATAAAGTGAGCACTATGTACCCTCCCTAGATTCACTGATTAGTGTTTTGACATATTTTGGCCCCATCTTCCTCACCTACATGTTCTTTTTAAGAAGTCTGTTGTGTACTTACCCGGCAGGGAAGATAGCATCATCACAAAGGTGGATTTCCCAGGGTGAGGTTTATCCATTGCACTTTGGATGTGCTGACCCCTGTGATTTCCCCAAATGTGGGAAACTCGATTGCATAATTTGTGGCGGTGAGGTAAAAATAAATAAATAAATAAATCTGTTGTGATGAGTATAACCTCCCACCTGTAGCCACTTGAGCTGGCCCCCACCCCCAACTCTATCTTCAGGGCACAGGGCTGGGACTGGACCATTTAATCTGTGGCCACACTTGGAAGGCCCAGTGATGCGAGGACGGCCTTTTTCTTTCTGCCAGATCCTGGGTCCGGCCCAGGGTCCCGAGCTGTCCTGCATCCCCAGCTCCTCCAGTCCACTGTCCTCAGTGTCTTCCATCCTGTTGGTCAGTGTGCAGAGCCCCTGTGTGGGTTTTTCTGGTTGTTTCATGTTACATGTCTGCACAGTTCTGGGCAGTGCCTGGGCTTTCTCAGGGTCTCGTGCTGCAGGTGTGTGGCTTCCAGCATCCCTTGTCCATTGTCTTGGGCGCAGGCTCCTTCCCTGGGGTGAGAGCTGCAACCTTGGAGTGGCTTTGTGGAGGGGTGTGTGTTTATCCTCCCAGCTGCCTCCCACCTGCTGGAGTTCCCAGCCTGGGTGGAGGGGAGCACTGCTCCTGCTCAGAGGCCCAGTGAAGGCCCTAGCTGGCATCTAAGGTGCTGCTCTCACCAGGGCTCTCAGCAAAGGGTCTGGTGCCACAGGCCCAAAACCCAGGGCAGTTGGCCACGCTGGGCCCCTGCAGGGCCTCCTTCAGAAAGACTTAATGAAACACAACTGAAGAGGGCTGGCTGCTCAGCACCATGTAATGCTGGGCTCTCTTTGATTTCCCTCTTTGGCAGACGTGGCTGAGAAGGATCCAGATGAGGACTGCAGAATGCTGGCCATGAAGGCACTGCTGCTGCTGGAGAAACTCAAAGACAAGCTCCTCCTACCGTCTCCCCCTTAGTCCCAGGGCACCATTCCCACTGGAAGGAGGAAGGCCAGGAGGGCTGAGCACAGGCCCAAGGAGCCAGGCTGACATGTGGACTTTGTGGTGCAGCCACTTGTGGGATGGACCGTCCACCTGGTCTGGAGCCTGCAGGCAGGAAGACCCCACCTGTGCTGCTGTTTATAGCCCAGAATGTCTGAGTGCTCAGCTAGAAATCCATGCCAGGGCCTCTGGGTACTGCCCCAACAGCACCCTGAACTTGGGCGGGGGTAAGAGGGAGACTCCCCAGGAGTTGGCTCTACAGGCTGCGGCAGGGGAAGAGGGGAGGGTGCTGCTGCTTGGCCTGGATGTGCTCCCGTGGGAGCTGCCAAGATCAGCAGAGCAGCGGGCTGCTGAGTCCCTGTGGGCTTCTTGGCAGTGTGTCCTCAACCTCCCTCCTCACATAAAGGCAAGTTATGTTAAAAAAAACAACAAAGAATAATAAAAAGGAGCTACAGGTGCTCAAACCCATTGGTTCTCATTGGTCAGACAGGGACCTCTGTGTCTACACAAGCCCTCTGCAAAGGAGACATGAAAACATGGGGCAGGATGGGGACACACGCCTCTGAGGAAATAAACTTTATTAGGAGAGCTTCAGCGGCCAGTGAGTGGAGCCCAGGATCCCCCTTCCCTCAAGATGTCATGGTGCCAGCTCCTCCCTCACAATGGGAGCTGGTGCCAGGGAACAGGCTGCCTGGCAGAGAACCCACCCAGTGGCCCACGCTCTGGTGTCTGCTCAGGATGGTCCTGTGGTCAGGAACTGTGTATCCTGCTGGAAAATGTTGGGTGCATGTCAAGCAACCTTCTTGGGTGCTGGGAGGAGGTACAGTGAATATACGAACATCTTCAGTTTGCGAAGTTCTAGAAGTTTCTTAGGCCTCATAATCTGTGCTTGGAGAATGCCAAGGGAAAAAAAATGAATCAACTCCCTCAACAGTAAAGGGGTTAAACCAAAATTCCGAAAGACCAGAAACGTGGAAGGGATGGCTTAAATTGCACACTTGCCTTCTAAGCAGGCTGCCTGTGCCCTGGGTCCTCCAGCTCTGTACTTAAAAACAAAAAGTTTTTAAAAAAAGACAGGATCTTGCTGCTATTGGTAACTAGGAAGTTCCAGAAGACCTGTCGCAGTAGCAGCAGGCCCTCAGGGATCGTTCTCGACCTCCTCCATCACCTCCTCATCCACCTCCTTGGGGTCCTCCATAATGCTGTGCTGGATCCGCTCCGGCACGATGCGCGCAAGAGGGATGCCCAGGCCCTGATGCACGGCATCCACAGTCCTCTGGTTCACATAGTAGGACACCTTGGCAGGAGGAAGCCGCCTCCGCATCTCTTCCAGGTACTTGTAGGCCTGCATCATACAGAACAGCCATTACTGGGTTAGTTCACATCAGAGTCATACAGAACAGCCATTACCGGGTTAGTTCACATTAGAACCAAGGACCGACGGCCTTCACTGCAATGGTTCCTTGAACTCCTGACCCTAGAGTTCAGAGGAAAGCTGTGCCTGCTTCTGGAGGGAGGGACTGGGTGCAATCTGTGACTTCGAGGCCTTTCCAAGGGCGATGGTTTTTGGGGACAGCCTGCGCCGGCAAGCCGCTGTAAGCTGTGTGTGATTAGCACGACCAGCTGAACAGGTATAGCCAGTTCCCCGGGAGCACTGTGCAAGTGGCCTGTGTGTGTGTTCTGGGACCATGCTCCTTTTAGGATCTGTAAGCACACCCAGGGAGACTCTGAAGGAAGGATGGGTTCACATCTCCATCTTTTTCATGTATGTTGGGGCATATGCGAGTCTGGCCTGTGAACCTCCCAGGTTCTATTCTGGTCAAGGGCACATGCCTGGGTTGCAGGCTGGGTCCCCAGTAGGGGGCATGCAGAAGACAGCCGATCAATGATTCTCATCATTGTTGTTTCTCTCCCTCTTTCTCCCTTCCTCTCTGAAATCAATAAAAATATATTAATTTTTAAAAAGTGCCTATACAGATGAGGGAAGAACTAGGTGGTCAGAAAGGACTCAGGGGTGTAACTGCATGGTCTCAGAGCTGATTTATTCAATAAAGGGCAGAGCAGAGTTTCTAGAAGAAAGACATGGTCACCAAAGACAGATGAAGGACAACAAAAAAATGTTACTAGACATCTGACCCCTGAAGATGTCATTGTCCAACCGTCAGAACTTGACTCTCAACAGGCAGTGAGAACTGAGTGGGTGGGAGAGGAAAATGAAGTAAGAAGTTTGGGGATTGGGGGTGGGGGGAAAGAGAGAGAGAGGGAGGAATATTAATGTGAGAAAGACACATCGATCAGTTGCCTCCCACATGCAGCACGATAAGGGGGGGGGGCAGAGGATGCAGCGGTCTGAGCATCTTTACAGTCCAAACTTATTTCGATTTCACTTTTTTTTCCTTGTCGAGATTAGATTTAGAGTTGTTTTCTCCCAACAAAAGCATGAGTGAGTGGACATGGTGGGGGGCAAAGAGGAAATAAATGCTCAGATCAGGAAATCCAGGTTTCATGGTGCTGACCTTTCACACTGCGGGGAGCTGCTGCTGAATTCTGGAAATTTCCTGTGAATTCTGGAACCCTGAGCCTAATGAGGCTGGCATGGTTCACTAGCAATATTTCTGAAACTAACTTGTCAGTACTCAGTTTGTGAAACTAAGGAAGGGAAACGGAGAGATTTCTTGGGGTCACTGTAGTCTGACCAGAAAAATGATCTGCTAGTTAATGCAGCAGGTGGTTGAAGGAAATGTTGCAGGCAGAGCAAAATCTATGATACCCTTTGGAATACAAAGGAAAAATGCATCCAGAAATAATTGTTATGTTGGCTATCAGAGGATTATGATGGAAAAGAATGGGAAAAGCTTCCGGTAATGGCAGAGTAATTCA
Organism: Lasiurus cinereus; assembly: GCA_011751065.1. NCBI lineage: Eukaryota > Metazoa > Chordata > Mammalia > Chiroptera > Vespertilionidae > Lasiurus > Lasiurus cinereus. Next base: position 2,715,494 of record JAAGEH010002525.1, read on the forward strand.
TGTTAGACCAGTAGTCGGCAAACCCATTAGTCAACAGAACCAAATATCAACAGTACAACGACTGAAATTTCTTTTTTTTTCTTCTTCTTTTTTAAAATATATTTTATTGATTTTTTTACAGAGAGGAAGGGAGAGGGATAGAGAGCTAGAACATCGATGAGAGAGAGACATCGATCAGCTGCCTCCTGGGATGTGCCCGCAACCAAGGTACATGCCCTTGACCGGAATCGAACCTGGGACCCCTCAGTCCACAGACTGATGCTCTATCCACTGAGCCAAACCAGTTTCGGCTGAAATTTCTTTTGAGAGCCAAATTTTTTAAACTTAAACTTCTACTGCCACTTCTTCAAAATAGACTCATCCACACTCAAGGGGCCAAAGAGCCGTATGTAATTTGCAAGCCGCAGTTTGCCAAGCACTGTGTTAGGCCAACCTTCCTAACTTAAAGGGCCCTGGGGAACAACCTCGGGAGGGAATTGACAGGTGAAAGATAGAGAAGCAAGAGGCGAGTTCCCATCTAATTGTAACTTGTATCACAGGGGAGGCTCCAGCCAGGGCTACTGTGAGAAGCTAAAAGTCACATAGAAAAAAAAAAAAAAGGCATACCCTTAACTCATACTGGCTGAAGAGACAGCATCAGAATGGGGGACAAGTCTAACAGCTGGAATGTGAGGCAATGCTGGGGAGGAGAGTCATTGATGGGGAGCTCACATTCTGAGTGTGAATTCCACCCTGATCTCTGATGGACTCTGCACTCGTTGAGTGGTGGGGACAAGGGCAGACTTCAAGGAGCCGGACCAAAGCTAAATGTACTGAGCAGAGATTCTAGCAGCTGCCCACGCGGGGGAGAGTTTAGACTCTGCGTTCAGCAAAGATGATTACAGAAAGGAAGGAAGGGAGGGAGGGAGGGGAAAGAAACAAACAGTAATACTCGTTGGAGGAACATAATGGAATCCAGATGATGTCTATGGACATTATCATCAAACTGCTGAGAACAAAATATAAAAAGAAAATCAGAGGGAGGGAGGAAGGGGGAGAGACAAAGCGAGCATGCAGGCTCCAGACCTGCCGAGGGTCCTTCTGAATCTTTATCTGAATAATGACTGGTGCATTGTGTGAGGAAAGCACCCTGGCCAGGGAAAGACCTAAGAAAGAAGCAGGAGGAACAGTTCTGGAGACTGAGCACAGAGGCCAGTAGTTCACACTCCGCCAGCCAGGGTGGGAAGGCCTGCCAACATTGGGTACTGAGAGTTCTCAGAAGGGCACTGCATTGGTGGTGCAATGAAATCGGCCCTAGACTCAAAGCTGGCAGATTGTGTGTCTGATCAAAGAAATGTATCTAGAACTTATAAAGACCACAATCAACAATAAGACAAATACCCAAATAAAATGATCTGAACAGTTACAGGAGGAGGTATGCAGACAGCCAGTGAGTCACTTAGTCATGAAGAAAGTGGACATTAAAACCACAAAGAGATTCCACCACCCACCCACCATGATGGCTGAAATAACAGAAACTGATCATACCAAATGTTGGTGAAGATGAGGAAACACGCTAGTGTGGGTTGTGAGCTAAATTCGTTATTTGCATGGAACATCATTCTTAGTTGTAAAAATAACTAAAAGATAAACTGTGGCTGTTCAGACTTGGTTATGTGGCAGATATTTTTAAAAAAATGAACCAAGTGAAACTGTCACTTTAAGGAAAATAGTAACTGACAGTATTTTTGCCAAGGATAAAATGTGAGTTTTCAAACGAAGTTAGAATTTCAGGCCACCGTGAGCTGGAGATTTTCAAAATACTTAAAAGATTTTTCTGATGAGATTGGTGGTGATATCAGCAAGTGAGAATTTAAAAATATGTATAATGAAATATGTTGACATTTGTCTAATTCAGTGAACCAATATTTTGCAAATGACCAACATGATTTTACAAAATCATGTGGGTATATAAGATCCAAGATAAACCCATGGGCCAGTGCAGCAGAGCACAAGATGTACTGCGGTAGGGCTTCCGTTTCTCCCGGCAACTAATGGTTAGGAAACAACACCTGTTGGTGTGGTGTCAAAGAGGATCTACAAATACCCGAGAAGGCGATTACATTCCCCTCCCAGTTAATATTGATGGATATAATTCACTTAAAGTGGGTGCTCATAGCTTTCCTACGGCAAAAGGGTCCAAAATGTTTGAAAACCACTCTGTTAAACTGAATTATCAGAACCTTGCCCAAAGAAACCTCCAAACCAGGTAGGTTCACATATGCATTCTATCTAACAGGTAAGGAAGAAATGATACAAGTCTTCCATAAACTCTTTCAGAAGGTACAGGAGATGGGCCTGGTTCCTAGTGTTTAATAAGACTAGAATAACCCTGATACGAACCATAAAAAATAAAACACAGTTTGGTAGTTTCTTGGAAAGTTAAACATACACTCACCCTATGACCCAGCAATTCAACACCCAGGAGTCTACGTAAGTATTAGCAATCTAAGGGAAGAAGGGGCAGGATGTCCACACCTCTCAAATTGGCTAAAAAAATACCCATTTCGTGTATACAATACAAATGTAAAGGCATACATCCAGAATGAATAAAGAAATATGGAAAAAATGTTAAAAACTAATGTTCTGGTAAAGGAACTATACTTGGTTCTATTATTCTTGTAACTTCTTAGTTTAAAGTTATTTCAAAATAAAAAAAGGCTAGCCCAGTTCATGTGATGCAATGGAGGTCACAGTTCAGTGCCCCGTCAGGGCACATGCCTGGGCTCGATCCCCAGTGTGGACGTGCAGGAGGCAGCCAAACAATGATTTTAATCATTGATGTTTCATCTCTCTCTCCCTCTCTGAACTCAATAAAAATATATATATGTTTTAAAGGATAAAATAAATAAAAAAAAAAAAAACATAAAACAGGAGCGGTGCCTCCTCCATGGTGAGCTCCCTAATCCTGCAGGCTGAGAGTGGGAAGCTGAGTCGTCTGTCATCCTGAACCCTCACCATCTGGAACTCCTCCATCTGCAGATAGTGCTCCACCAGGAAGCCATAGACGTCCCCAATGCGAATGGTGCTGTCCAGGTCTGGCTCCTCCAGGAGCAGCTCGCACTGCTTGACTGATTCCTTGGGGTCCTCGCTGTACGTCCTGCGGAGAGCAGAGACAGCCTGAGCCCAGCCCAGGACAAGGACTGGCTGTCAGAGATCAGAGGGGGGCCCAAAAGAGATCACAGGAACCAGGGACAAATCTTTTGTGAAGGTAATTCTTGTGAATTAAAGCAACTAAGAAGTTCATTCATAAATTCACTCATTCACTTAACAAAAACTTACTGACTGCTCAGAGTGCCAGTATTGAGCTTCAGCAAAGATTTGTCAGTCCTAGTCCCTGCCCAGGAAACAGTCTATAGAGAGACAGTATGATGCAGGGAGTACCTGGGGGTGGCGGGAGGGGGGAAGGAGGGGCTGAGGAAGTTGGGCAGGAGGTTGGCATGCCAAAGGCCTGTGCAGGGACACGTTTGTGGTTTGTGGAAGAGCAGCAAGTGGCATGTGAGTGAGGACAGAACCAGGAGGGCCTCATGAGCTTCCAGAGCAGGATTTGGCTCAGGGCGATTGACTGGAGCCTCTAGGGCAGGGGTGGGGAACGTCCAGCCCTCGGGGCGTATAAGGCCCATGAAATCGTTGTCTGCCCTGCCTAGGCATCAGGGGTGAGTTAACTGTTTGACCAAATATAGGAGGCTAATATTTTTAAGCTGGTAATTTTTAGGGCCTGCGAATGATGTTATAAACATCCAAATGGCCCTTGGCAGAGAATATGTTCCCCACCTTTGCTCTAGGGGCTCAGCTTCCACTTCAGTAGGACCAGCTGGCCCGTTCCTGACAAGCCCTGACTTGGCCACTCCAGGCAGGCTGCCCTCTGGCTCTTACAAGCGCCCCTCCCCCCCGCTCCAACTCCGTCCACAATGTCCTGTCCTGTTGCTGCACAGTCCTTGCTGCCCAATCTCCTCTCTTCTCCCTCCTGTATCTCAGACTCAGCAGGTATTTCAGAACTTACATCGAGTGAGAGGTGCTCCTATAAGAGCCCCACTTTGCACAGCAGTGTTCAAGATATGTTTGGAACTCTTTCAAAGGCCTGTTCTCAGATAAGGAAAACGCTTTCATTGGTTTAGACAGAAGCTGAGCTGCTGCTTACACAGTGGGCTCTTGGAAAAGCTGGATGAGTTGCCAATAAAAACTGGTGTCATGTACAAATCCAGATTTGTGGTTTCTCCTAATTACAGAGAAAATGTGCTGCCCGAGCCTCCTTCTCATAGGCTCTGAGCCGCTTCCGTGGGGAGAAGCATAGGTTTGATCACCACAGTCCCTGCCACCCGGGGTACAATAGCTCCTCCAATAGAATACCCTGCCCGCCCCCGCCCACAGATTGGTCTCTGGTTGTTTCTTGAACAATCTTCCCAAGCATCTGCCCAGGCTCTAAGGGGACCCCCAAAAGGAGCTCAGCCACATTCCTGTCTAGGTGTCCAGGAGTTTCTTTGAAGAATGTTCCCTGGAAATTGAACCTGGGTCTGGTCCCTGGCAGTGAGGGGGAGCGGGGTGGGGAGTGGGGTGGGGGAAGGAGCTTCTCAGGGATTCCCTGGGGCCTGAGGTGCAGTGCCCACCTCCCAGCCTCCTCAGGAACGCACCTGCGGGCCTGAATGAACCGCTTCACCAGCGTCATCTTGCTCTGAAGCTGTGCCAGTTTGGTCTCCTGGTCCAGGGGGCTCTTGGTCTTGGCCTTGGACAAGCACTTGTAGGCCTCAGTGAGCGCTCCGTGGGCCTTGTCATAGTTCTGGTATTCATTGATCTCCACCTGAGAAAACAAGACTATCAGGACCCAGAGGCCAAGGACCCCTCAAGGACCCTCAGCCTGCGAGCAGGATCTTGTACCTGGGCACAGGCATCATAAAAACTCGCCAGCAGGTCCAAGGCCCGCCCCTTGGTGTAGAAGCTGATGATGGTCTTCATGGTCTCCGGCTCCTTCCGCCAGTCCAGGGACTGGAGGTAGTTGGCTGCCATGATGTAGTTTTCCTTTTGCCTTGAGACACCCGCAAAAAACACAATTTTTTCCGTGTCCCCAGACTTGAGCAGTGCTCTCATGGCCTAGGAGGAGAAGGAGCCAGGGTGAGGCTGGGAGCTCGGAGCATGGCTTGTCACCCCCACTACAGCAGGCGCCTGCTGGGTCCATATCAGGTACGGGCTCAGGGCTCCTGGTTCCCTCAGGCGCCTTCAGAACCAGGCTGGGAAAGCTCACTCCCTGGGTTAAACTCAGGACCAAAGGGAAATCGTGCCCTGGCCACGAGTTCCTGACGGGCAGCACGAATGACCGCTCCGGTCTGCTCACCTTGAGCTTGTTCCCAGCCTGTGTGTACTTCTTGGTTGCCAGGTGGTAGTTACCCTGGCGCATGCAGCAGTTGGCAATCTGCTCCAGTAGCTCGCGCCGCGACTCTTCTGACAGGTCTGTGCAGTCCTTGGACACGGTCATCTTTTCGGCCATCTCCTCGGTGATGGTCATGTTCTGCTCCAGGCAAAGCTGCAGGGCTTCCTGATACTGGGAAGGGGCCACAGACACTGAGGTGGGGCAGTCACCCTCCCACTCACCACCTCCGCAGAGGAAGCCGGGGCCAGGCTCAGTGGTGGCATTTCACTGTCTCATGCTACTAACATCCCTGGAATGCAACGAAGGGAATGTGGAGCTCAAAAGAATCTTATATTTGTTGTAGGAGAAAAAGGAAACCAGAAATTAATTTTCTTCTAGAATTCTTTTTAAATTTTTAAATTGAGGAGTTTAATTAATTAAATGTCTTTAAATTTTAAGAAAACATTTATATTTTTTCATAGGAATATGTCTTGGGGGAAAAAGAATTGTGTCTTGGAGATGATTCCACCTCAGAATACAAGGAACGGCACCTCCTTTTGACAGCTGTGTAGTATTCCACTCTACTGAGAACCACAGCTAATTTAGCTTGTCCTGCTGACAAACAGGAGTGGGTTATCTTTTGCTGGTATAGCCCTGTGCTTATGCCACTCTCACGTGTATAAATGTGTTGTTAGGACAACTTCTGAGAACAGGAAGTGCTTGGACAAGGGAATGTAATTTTACTTGTGACAGGCCTGCTTGGGTTCCCACCCACAGCCTGAGTACATTTATTTCCCATGACAATCTAGTGGGCTTTCTGACCTTTTCCCTTTACTAGCTTAACTCATGAAAAATGGAATCTCCTTGAATTTTGAGCTTATTATGAGTGATACTGATATCTATCCATATTCTTTTTTCTTTTCCTTTGAGTTTTTGGTAACTTCTTATAGATTTATACAAACTCTATACATATGAAGAAAATTAGCTTTTAGGTAGAATATACTTTCCTCCATTTTATTATTTATCTTTGCTTTTTATGGTGTTTTCTCCGTGTGCTATTTTCAAATTTGGTCAAATTGATCAATCTTCTTCACTATGGCTTTGGCTTTAAATCAGAGAATGCCTTCTCTCCTTTAAGACCACATGACATTTCATAGCTTCTGGTGGAACTACTGCTATTTCACTGACAAGCTTACACCTTCTACCCACCAGGAATTTACTCAGATGTAGGACATGAGTAGGATTTAACTTCGTTTCTCCCAGAGGTTACCTGGTTGTATTAGCCCCATTACTGAACAGCTCATCTTGTCTCCATGGTTGTGAATGCTCCTGCATCTCATACTCCATATGCATACATATATGGCTCTACTCCTAAATTTCTAATATTTTCTGTTGATCTGTAGGCCTGATCAAGCACAGACCCCAATTATTCTAGCTTTGATCTACTTTAAGGTCTGGGAAGTTTAATGACCTCTTATTAGTCTTCTTTTCCAGATTGTCCCTGGCTATTCCAGTTCATCTGTTTTCACTGTGAAACTATAGAGTCCACTTATCCAGCTACAGAAAGCCTGTGGTGTTCTTCTCTTAATTCTCAGGTTAAGTGTGAGACTGTCTTAGGAAGGATCAGATGTACATCTGTTCGGTCTTTCTAACCAAGAACACGATAGGTGCCTTTTCATTTGTTCAAAAATATCTTCATCACTCAGTAGTGAGCCACAAAACTACATAATTCTGGCTGCAGAAAGAAAGATCTATTTATTCTAATGGTATAAATGAATTTTTATTGATTTCAGAGAGGAAGGGAGATAGATGGAAACATCAATGATGAGAATCATTGATTGGCTGCCTCCTGCACGCTCCCCACTGGGGATGGAGCATGAAATCTAGGCATGTACCCTGACAGGCAATCAAACTGTGAGCTCCTGGTTCACAGGTCAATGCTCAGCCACTGGGCCATGCCAGCTGGGTAAAAGAAAGATCTTTTAAGTGCATAAGCATGCCCTGGCCAGGTAGCTCAGTTGGTTAGAGTGTCGTCCAGATATGCTAAGGTTTCAGGTTCAATCCTCAGCCAGGGCACAGATATAATCAACCAATGAATGCATGAATGGGTGAAACAACAAATCACTATTTATGTCTCTTTCTCCGCCTTCCTTTCTCTCTCGCTCTTTCTCTCTCTCTCTCTAAATCAATTAAACAAATAATTAAAAAGGATAGGCTAGCCTAGTCGGCATGACTCAGTGGCTGAGTGTTCCTACAGTGTGAACCAGGAGGTCACAGTTTGATTCCTGATCAGGACACATGCCCGAGTTGCGGGCTTGATCCCCAACTTGTGTTGGGGGCGTGCAGGAGGAAGTCAATCAGGGATTCTCTCTCATCATTGATGTTTCTATCTCTCCCTTCCTCTCTGAAATAAATAAAAATTATAAAAATAAATTTAAAAAAATAGAGAAACCAAGATGGCAGCATAGGTAAACACCTGAAATTGCTGCCTCACACAACCACTTCAAAACTACAACTAAAAGACAAAATGGACATCATCCAGAACCACAGGAAGGCTGGCTGAGTGGAAATTCTACAACTAGAAGGAAAGAGAAAAGCACACTGAGACTCAGAGGAGCTGCAGAAGGCAGAAGTACTGTACCGAAACGTGCGGAGATGACTGGCAACTTAGTGCGTGGCTGGCTTTCTCAAGCAGAAGGGAGATAAAAGTTCCCGACTGCGCTGACCTCCAGTTCCAGGTGAGACTCTGGGAACCGACCTAGATGGGGAGAAACTGGACTGTCTGGTATGGGGCGAAACTCGAGGGTAGCTTTCTTTCAGAGGTGCTTGCAGCGATTACCATGGGACACTGAGACCTGGGCCTCTTAGGGCAGGGCTGAGGACCAGCCATAGCTGTTTGCTCCACCCTGTGAATTCCCTGAGACCCTGCCCCACTCAAGCTGTGTGCAGAGGCTTTTGCATATGAATAGCCTGGCACTTTGCAATCTAAAATTACCTAACAAACTGCAGCTGGGTTAGAGAGATCCAGAACATCCAAAAGAAGGCCTAAGGCCCCACAGCAGATTGCACTGCTTCACAGCTGGGCCTCATCTGGGCACCTCTAAAACCCAAACAAAGAAGAGGATTCTGCAGATCTCTCTATAGCTACTGCTGGGTGGTATCAGGCAGAGGTTAAATTAGCACCTCCTTAGAGATCCAAGAGCCAGTGTATCCAGTGGTCAGACTGAGACCATCCTGATTACAGCTCCTCAGATCCATACAAGGGACACACTCAGGGGGCAGACACAGTGAGCACCAAAGCCCTACTGAAGCAAGTCTTGCCCCATAAGAGTGTCTCCAGCATAGAAGTTCTCCCATTGTAGACACAGCTGATTCTCATAGTCAGTTGGCCTGGAGGTCAATTCCTCCCAGTGATACCAACAACAGTCAAGGCTTAACTACAACAAACAAGACTGTGCACACAACCCGCAAAGGGGTGTACCAAGAGAGTCCACCTCAGATAAGTGGGAAGATTGAGCCACTGGATCCTATAGGACACCTAGCACACAAAGCCACTCTATCAACACAGGGAAGCAGACAAAATGTGGAGACAAAGAAACAGATCACAAATGAAAGAAATGGAAGAAAGCAAACTACTGGATATAGAGTTCAAAACCACTGTTATAAGATTTTTCAAGAATTTTCTAGAAACTGCCAATAAATTTAGTGAGACCCTGGAGGATATGAAAAAGGACCAATTAGAAACTAAGTATACATTGACTGAAATAAAGAATAATATACAGAGATCCAACAGCAGACTAGAGGATTGCAAGGATCAAGTCAAAGATTTGAAATACAAAGAAGCAAAAAACACCCAATAGGAAAAGAAAAAAAAATCCAAAAATATGAAGATAGTGTAAGGAGCTTCTGGGACAACTTCAAGTGTACCAACATCAGAATTATGGGGGTGCCAGAAGAAGGGAGAGAGCAAGATACTGAAAACCTATTTGAAGAAATAATGACTGAAAACTTCTCCCATCTGGTGAAAGAAATAGACTTACAAGTCCAGGAAGTGCATAGAACCTCGAACAAAAGGAATCCAAAGAGGAACACATCAAGACACATCATCATTAAAATGCCAAGGGCAAAAGACAAAGAGAAAATATTAAAAGCAGCAAGAGAAAAACAGTTACCTACAAGGGAGCACCCATATGATTGTCAGCTGATTTCTCAACAGAAACTATGCAGGCCAGATGGGAGTGGCAAGAAATATTCAGTGATGAATAACAAGAACCTATAGCTGAAACCGGTTTGGCTCAGTGGATAGAGCATTGGCCTTCGAACTGAAAAGTCCCAGATTCAATTCTGGTCAAGGGTATGTACCTTGGTTGCAGGCGAATCCCCAGTAGGGGACGTGTAGGAGGCGGCTAATCAATGTCTCTCTCTCATCAATGTTTCTAACTATCCTACTCCCTTCCTCTCAGTAAAAAAAATCAATAAAATATATCTTTAAAAAAAAAAAAAGAAAGAACCTACAACCAAGATTACTCTACCCAGCAAAGCTATCATTCAAAATTGAAGATCAGATAAAGAGCTTCACAGATAAGAAAAAGCTAAAGGAATTCATCACTGCCAAACCAGTATTATATGAAATGTTGAAAGGTATTCTTTAAGAAGAGGAAGAAGAAGAAAAAGGTAAAGGTAAAAATTATGAACAACAAATACATATGTAGCAAGAAGTGAATCTAAAAATCAATTGAGTTGAAAATCTGATGAACAGAATAAACTGGTGAATATAATAGAATCAGGGGCATAGAAAGGGATTAGACTGACAATTTTCGGGGGGGAAAGAGTGGGAGGATTGCGGGAAGAGACGACAAAAATCGTACACCTATGGATAAGGACAGTGGGGGAAAGAGTGGGAACCAGGTGGAGGGGAGTTATGGTGGGGGGAAGAGGAACAACTAATAATCTGAACAATAAGGATTTACAGTGGTACTTCGAGATACGAGTTTAATTCGTTCCGGAACCTTGCTCGTATATCAAGTTGCTCGTATCTCAAAGCAAATTTCCCCACTGAAATCAATTGAAATGCCGTTAATCCATTCCAGCCCCCAAAATGCCATCCCAATTGTTCTTGTTACGTGTTTTTGAATAAGAAAAATGTATTTATAAATGAAAAATACTGTATAAAAACGTAATAAAAGAGAATGTAAAGGAATAAACTGGTTTTATAAAGTGTATTTACCTACTTGTTACACTCTTAATGCTACACTTTATTCCTAAACTGAAAGTAACTTAACTAATCTTCACTGAACTTAATTGCTACTGGTCTTTGCATTTTTGGCCGATTTAAAAAAACAAAAACGTGTCCAACGAGGTTTGCCTCTTCCTCCCTTTCAGAATGTTTCTGAAATTGGTGAGGCAAGTTTCATTGAACAGCTCTGATGCACGACCAGTAGCAACTTTTTCGGGGTGTTTCTTTTCCACGAAGTGTGACCCCCTCTCCCACATTCCTAAGATCTCCTTTATCTCACTTGTAGAGATCTCCTTCACCTCTGGCTCCTCCTCGAAACCAATTTCTTGGAGAACCTCCGCATGTTGCTGAGACTGCAACTCTTATAACTCCTCCGTGGTGAGTTCCAGAGAGTGCTCCTCGATGAGCTCATTCACGTCTCTCTCATCCACCTCCAGGCCCATGGATTTTCCCAGAAACACTATCTCCTCCTCCACTGGCACCTCGGGTTCGAAACCTTCGAAGGTCCTTTCGGCTACGGCCTCAGGCCACAGCTTCTTCCATGCAGAGGTCAAAGTCCTCATTCTAACACCCAGCCAGGCCTGATCAATAATTCTGAGGCATATCACGATGTTAAAGTGGTTCTTCCAGAACTCTTGAAGGGTGAGGTTTGTGTTCTCCATCACCTCAAAGCAGCACCGGAACAGGTGCTTGATGTACAGCTTTTTAAAATTAGAAATCACCTCCTGGTCCATGGGCTGCAGGATAGGAGTGGTGTTGGGAGGTAGGTAGACAACCTTTATAAACTTGAACTCTTCGAGGAGTTCATCTTCGAGGTTCGGTGGGTGAGCAGGAGCATTGTTGAGGACGAGGAGGGCTTGCATGGTTAGGTTGTTTTCCTGTAGATATATCTTAAAAGAAGGGCCGAAAACCAGGTTTACCCACTCCACAAAGAACTGCCTGGTGACCCATGCCTTCGGGTTTGCCCTCCACATAACTTGCAGTTTATCTTTTAAAATCTTATGTGACTTAAAGACTCTGGGGTTTTCCGAATGGTATACGAGCAGAGGCTTGATTTTGCAGTCGCCACTCGCATTGGCGCACAGTTCAAGAGTTAGCCTATCCTTCATGGGTTTTTGGCCTGGCATCGCCTTCTCCTCTGCTGTTATATATGTAAGTCCTATTCGGCATCTTCTTCCAGAAAAGCCCTGTCTCATCACAGTTGAAGACTTGCTGGGGGATATATCCTTTGGCTTCTATCAGTTCGGAAAAAGTTTTGAGGTAATCCTCAGCTGCCTTCACATCCAAACTTGTTGCCTCACCATGCCTGACGATGGAGTGAATGCTGGACCTTTTCCTGAAGTTATCAAACCAGCCTCTACTGGCTTTAAATGAGTCTTTCGATGCTTCGTCCGTGGAAGTGCGCGGGGTCTGCTCCAGCAAATCACCGTAAATCGCTCTCGCCTTCTCCCATATGATGCCCTGTGTTAATGTATCTCCTTTAAGCTGCTTCTTCGTCACCCATACCATCAGTAGATTCTCCATCTTTTCATGGAGAGAGCTACGGAACTTAGAAATTATTGTAATGCCCTTAGCTGGCGTTACACCCTTTATCGACTCCTTCTGTTTAAGCACAGTGCATATCGTTGAAGAACTACGCCCATATTGCCTCGCCAAGTCAGCCACTTGCACACCTTGCTCATATTTTTCTTTTTTAAAAAAATTTTTAAAAATATATATTTTATTGATTTTTTACAGAGAGGAAGGGAGAGAGATAGAAAGTCAGAAACATCGATGAGAGAGAGACATTGATCAGCCGCCTCCTGCACTCCCCATAGTGGAGATGTGCCCGCAAACAAGGTACATGCCCCCAACCGAAATCGAACCTGGGACCTTTCAGTCCGCAAGCCCACGCTCTATCCACTGAGCCAAACCCGTCTCGGCTTGCTCATATTTTTCTATGATTTCACGCTTTAATTCAATAGACATCAACCTCTTCTGAGCATTGACCTTTCCACTCGCTTTCTTCGGACCCATGGTTATAAAAAGAAATGTGATAAAGTATGTACATGCACAAAAGATGCTTCGACAACAAGGTAAAAGAGCACACTGACTGAGGTGTGGCAAACTATGAGACGCTTGAGTCGCGGTAAACTGGTGGGTCATGTGCAGCCGGCCGATCCTCGCGATTACTCGTATCTCAAATGTTGCTCGTATTTCAAAGCAAAAAATTGCTCGCTCGATGGCTCGTATCTCAAAAATCTCGTATGTTAGGGCACTCGTATCTCGAGGTACCACTGTATTTTTAAAAATAAGAAATGAATAGGCTAAATTTGTATAATTAACAATTTTTTTATATTTCCATTCAGTTTCTATCAAGGAGAATTTTTCTACTTAAAATAATTAGTGTAGCCGAAACGGGTTTGGTTCAATGGATAGAGCGTTGGCCTGCGGACTGAAGGGTCCCGGGTTCGATTCGGGTCAAGGGCATGTACCTTGATTGCCGCACATTCCCAGTAGGGGTGTGCAAAAGGCAGCTGATCGATGTTTCTAACTCTTATCCCTCTCCCTCCCTCTCTGTAAAAAATCAATAAAATATATATTTAAAAAAATTAGTGCATATTTCTATGAGGATGGCTACTACCAATTTTCTATTAACTAGAAAAACAGCAAGTGCTGGTGAGGATATAGAGAAATTGGGACCCTTGGGCACTATTGGTGGGAATGTAAAATAGTGCAGCCACTGTGGAAAACAATATGGCAGTTCCTCAAAACACTAAAACAAGTTACCATATGATTTGGCAACTCCATTTCTGGAAAAATACCCCCAAAAATTGAAAGATGGGTCTCGAAGAGATATCTGTACACCAATGTTCATAGCAACATTATCCACAACAGTTGAAAGACAGAAATAACTCAAGTCTCCATCAATGGCTGAATTAACAGGCAAATGTAGAATATTTTTCAGACTTAAATAGGAAGGAAATTCTGCAAAATGTTACAACATGGATACACCTCCAGGACATTATGCTCAGAGCAATAAGCCAGTCACAAAAGGGCAAAAACTGTGTAATTCCACTCATATGCTCTCCTTAGAGCAGTGAAGTTCTTAGAGACTGCAAGCACAATGAAGGATGCCAAGGCTGGGGAAGGCAGTAGTTGTTTAATGGGGACAAGATGCAAGATGAAAGAGTTCTAGAGACTGGCTGCATGAAAATGTGCATGCACCTACTGCTACTGTGCTAGACACTTAAAAAACAGCAAAGATGGTTAAGTTTTAAATTTTGTTTATGTGCGTTTTGTCACACACACAAACAAGATGAGTGGAACTCCCTAGTTATAATTTGAAGACACAGGTGAAATGGGCATTGAGTCCATTTTCGGGTTGGCTATAAAGGTGGGCTTATTTTCAGCCCTTTACCCCAGGGAGGCTGCAGCCACAGCCTTCCTCATGAAACTAATCACGAAACGGTGAAGCCGAGTCACTGTGCCTGTGGAAACGGTGACCCTGGGGCTTCAGAGCCTGCCTGTGTGCCTGGTGGGGACCCTGCCGTCTCCATACCTTCTTGGCGGCCAGCAGCAGTTCCACTGCCTTCTCATACTGATTGTGCTCAAGGAAGAAGTCTGAGCAGCGGGCCAGGAGGGCGGGGTCCGACTTTTCATCCAGGTCCTCTGCGATGAGCTGCAGGGCCCCAAACTGTTGGGTGGCAAAGGCCAGCTCCAGGGCCTTAGAGAAGTGGCCAGCCTGTGGACAGCAGGGGAACTCTGAGCAGCTGCCGAACTCCTGCATCCGGAGGCTGCTGGAGTGGCTCCCTTGCATCCAGGTAAGTCCTCTGTTCCCGGGAGCCATGTGCTGCACCCCTTCGGGTGCAGGGCAGGGCCGCCCCTCACCTTGTGGTAGAGCATGACCGCTCTGTCCATCTGCTCGCCCTTCTCCTCGTAGTAGCATGCCGCCTCAATCATGTCCTTGGGGGAGCTCAGCAGGGCCAAGTTCATGAGCTGGTCATCCAGGCCGTTCTCCTGCGGGAAGGGGGCGGGCAGTGCTCAGTGGGTCCTGCTCCAGTCTGTGGATGATGCTGTTTGACACACACCAACCCATGTGATCATGGTTTCCAATGAATGTCATGTCATACTGGGTGTGTATAGCAGAATTTTTGGAGGTTTCCTTCCCCCACTATCACACAGAACACTGGGAACTGGTTTACATGAGGGCTTTCCATGTTTTGGATTTTCCAGGAGTGAGGCCCTGGGCTGCAGCACTTCTATGGGTGCACAGTGTGCAGCAGCTTTCTGTGAAAGTCCTTCTGTTGACAAGGCTTAAACAATGAGCCAGCCTCAGTGTGGGCTCAGAAGCCCGGGGATGTCACAGTGGCCGCTCCTCGCTTTACAAACACATCAGGGAGGAGAGAGGGGGGAGGAGGGGCAGTGATTGGGAAGCAGGGACAGAGACGAGTGTGACAGGCAGAGTGAGACCTGAGTCTCAGAAACCAGGTCAGATGGGAGATGCGATGCTCATGATACAATTCTCTAACTCTTCTGTTTGGAAATCTCGTCATCAATTGTGGGAAACGAGGACAAAGCACCGTTTTCCATTTTCCACGTGCCTGGGGTTAACTGCATCCGCCCACTGCTCCGTGTGTGCTGCATGGGACCACCTACCTTGCATAGACGGATGGCGTTGTTGAAGGCCTGAGCACGTGTGTAGAAGTGCACTGCCTGCCTCACCTCCTCCTGGCTCTCGTACTGCCGGGCCAGGTGATAGGACGCAGCCCAGTTTCCTGTCTCGTTGGCTATTTCAGCAGCCTAGGAAAACAGCAGAGAGACCAGGGGGTCTGTCTGCAGTTCACTCCCCCACAGGGCCGACTCCCCCCTACGGGGCCGATCCCCAGAACGCGCCTACCTTCTGAATGTTGCCCTGGAAGCAGTGAATGCGGACCAGAGAGAAGTAGTCTTGTGTCAGCTCATAGTAGCGCAGCGCAGCGTCCATCTCTGCCTGGCTTTCCAGGTACTGGGCCCACCACCTCCACAGGGTCCTGCCAGTAGCCCGTAGGTATCCCTCAGGTCCCCACTCCCACTGAAAATGAGCCCCTGGGTCCCAAATGCCACCCTCAGAGTGCACTTCCCATGACCAGCAGCCAGGAGGCGTGGAAGCTAGATGGACAAGAGTGAGGTCTCCGAAGTCTGAAGGAACCTCTTCTAGAGGAACCCACCCCTCTCCCATCGACCTTCTTCCACCCAGCATCCTGGAATCTGGCTCTGAGGGACCAAGAGGGTGAATCGCACTCACACGTAAAGCTCCAGAAGGAGGTTCCCTGAGCAACCCCAGGCTCCCAGGCCCCATATGCAAACCCAGCCTCCCCTACCATGTCACCTCACCCAGTGGGGGACACTCACTTGTCCTTCATCTTATTGATGTAGAGCTCCAGGGAGTGCAGGTCCTCGGAGAGCATCCTGGGCACCTCGAAGCGGTGAGTGTCGGACTTCTCATAGCTGCAAGAGAAGAGGAGGAGCAACTAGTTCCCACGGTCTCAGTTGTGTTCAGTGCATGGCAACAGGCCTGAGCCTCTCTTCCTGCCTCTAGCTCTGTGGCCCATGGCCCCGCTGTCAGGAGACAATGGGGCTTCCTCGCTGCTCTGGGCCTGCTCTGGAGAGGGTTCAACTGTGGCCGGGCCCCCAGGCACCACCACCAGCACTGCCCTGGGAGGCACCACACTGTACTGGGGCTGCAGCAATGCCACCAGTTGAGCCCAGGTCTCTCAGCATGCCCAGAACCCAAGGCAGCCAGGTGAAGCCGTGACCCTGTCTCTGGGGTTCTCTTAAAGCAACAACTTAAGCTCCCCTTGGAAGACACCTACTGAGGTCACCACCTGCCCTAAGAAGGTGCCTGTCTAGACTCTTCCTTTGAGAATCTCTTTGGCCACCTCACTGGGGCAGAGAAAAAAGCAAGAGGCAACCAAGGCCTGTCCCAGAGTGAGTAGGAGAGGGCTTCCCTGCCCCCTCGCCCCTCCTCGCACTCCCCCACCCACTGCTCACTAGCTGAGGGCCAGGCTGCAGTCAGCGCTGGACTCCAGGTGCTTGGCGTAGTTGTAGTAGGTGGTGCGCAAG
This sequence comes from Lasiurus cinereus, assembly GCA_011751065.1. NCBI lineage: Eukaryota > Metazoa > Chordata > Mammalia > Chiroptera > Vespertilionidae > Lasiurus > Lasiurus cinereus. The sequence goes on from JAAGEH010002525.1 coordinate 2,732,197, forward strand.
TGGACACGGTCCTGGTGTTCAGCGACTTCTATGGCTTTTTGCCACTGGCCGGAGGCCCGGTAGAGCTTGTTGAGGAGGTCGTAGCGCTGGCATTTCTTGTACAGCTGCTCAGCCTCCTCCTGAAGAAGGTAGTGCACATTAGTGCAATCACTGCTCTGTCTCCCACACAACCCACCGCTGACGCCGCATGTGCCGCCCACCAGCCCATGACTAAGACGCATACCATGCCGAGGACAGACGGACACTTCAGGTTGTGTTCTGGGGCCTACACGATGAATGCTACATGCTGATGTAGCATCCCAATCTCCATGAAGAGCTGAGCCCACCCAGGCCTGTGTCCATTGGGGATGTCTTTGCCGACCCGCTGCCACGCCCTTGGAGCAGCCTGCGCTCACTTCTGCAGACCAGGGACCAATGGCTGACCACTCAGGTGTGCTCAGTTCTTCCATGTAGCAGACACATGGGTACCACACAGCCCTCCTCTCAGAGGGTGTGCCTCCCCACCCCCCACATGGTGCAGGCCATCTGAACTGCCCCGGCCACAGCCCACCACATCTGGCAACCCAGCTTCTGCCTCCTTAGTCCGTCAGTCTCTCTAGGCCTCCTGGGGTATGATGGGCCATGAGCTTCATGAACATGCAGGGAAGACAGGAGACCTGGCAGAGGGGAGAGAGGCCTGAGGGCTCCTTGGAGACTTCATCTCCTTTTTGGCTTAAGCTAGTTTCAGAGGGGTTGTGTTCCTTGCAACCAAATGGGCCAGACAAGATTATACCATGGTCTTCCCTCTTAGGTTGCAAGCAGGCACCCTGGAAAGCCAGCAGGGACCCCCGCCTCTATGGCCAGGTCCAATGCCCCAGAGCCCAGCTGGCAAAGGAGCAAGGAGCACCCTCTGGGCAGCGGGCCCATCCGTCTGTTGCCTGACTCACCAGCATGCCCAGCTGTATGGCCAACACAGCCACACGGGCTTCCAGCTCTGGCTCCTGCTCAGCCTCCCGCAGTGCTCGCGCTCCACGTGCATGGCCCATGTTGCCCAAGCACACCTTGGCGACGTCTAGCCGCTGGGTCTTCACACACATGCGTGCCATGTTCTCCCAGACAGCCTCACTGTGATAGAGGACATGGCAGCTCCATTAGCTTCCAGTCCCCCAACCTTGGGCCCCATCTTGACCAATGCCAGGCAGTGCAGGGGACCTAGGTGGACATGCATAGTCATTAAGAAGGGAGACAAATGGGAGTTGGATGGCAAGCTAGGGGCCACATACCCCCAGAAGGAAACATATGTGTCCCTCGGGTCCCATAGCTGGTGCATGACCTCTCACAGCACCTGCTCCTGAGCAGCCCTGGGACATGCTCCTTATGCCAGGGTCCCACCCACAGTCCCAGGATTCCTGCATTTCCCCTGCAGTGGACAGGACGATGCAGTCCCATGAAGAGAGAAAGGCCTTCTTTGTAGGTTGACAAATGCCCACGTCTCTTTCCTGTCTCAGTAGGTCCATTTGCTCAGCAAACACTGGCTTCTTTTGGCCACACCCATCACACCCACAGGGGGTCCAGGACAGCCCCTCCCCTTCCGTATCTCAGAGCTGGTGGGGCGAGGTCTGGGGGCCTGCAGAGCAAGCTGAGGAGTGGGACCAAAGAGCTGCCCTGCAGGCCCCCAGGACTCCTGGCCCATTCCCACAGGCTTCATAGTATCAGGTCACTCGGTTGGGCGCACCCCATCTAAGGTTCAGGGGCACAGGTTCCTCCTTTTCATTGTAAGGTTTTCAGAGTGTTCACGCCCTCTGACACTGACCCGGGGCTCCTGCCCCACTCCCTGGCAGGTCCCAGGCTCAGCGTGAGTCTGGAAATGGTTCCAGACCCTGCATTCCACTCTGCAAGAATGATGAAGCTCCACAAAACTCAATCCAGTGTCCTTGCAGGACGGTTTTTGGCCCTTCCTTCTGGGTGGTGCTCAGACCCAGGTGCACTCTGACACTTAGGCACAGATACAGACAACCACGTGCTTGTGCACACGCATACCCTTGTAAACAGACTCCCACACAAATCCCCAACTGCTCCTCTGGGGCCCTCCCATCAGATGAAGCCTGGCCTGAGTCACGGCAGTCCCTGGAGCAGGTGGGCTGCCGCTGCTGCTCTCCCACCACCTGGGCTCAGCTGAGCAGCATGAGGGACTTAGGCCATGTGCTAGTGGGAATGCACGTGGAAGCACCCCTTGGGTAGAAAACTAGTTGTCTAGAAACACACATCTGTATGCAGCCTGGATGCTGCCCCTACTGAGGTGGGAGCTCACTGGAGCCCTGAGGGTCTAGGAGGCAACTCATCCAGCTTTTCCAAGAAATGACAGCTAGCAAGAGCACCAAGTCCTGGGTCAAATCTGGAATCTCAAAGCAGACACCAGTCTCGCCCACAGCTTCTAGTCAATTCTGCAAACTCCTATCTCCCCACTGGCAGAATTGACAGGAAGTTGTCACTTCTCCTCAAAAACTTTTCATTCCATTTTAAACATGCGTCAGTGCTTCCAAGGTTTGGCCCCAGAGTAGGCATGGGCAGCAGTGGGGTTTGGGATCATCCTGGACTTCCCGGCTGCTGTGCAAGACTCTGGTTAGACATGCCCCCCCCCGCCCCCGTTTTAATATCTTTATTGATTTCAGAGAGTGGAAAGGAGAGGGAGAGAAACATCAATGAGGAAAGAGAATCATTAAAAAGCTGCCTTCTGTATACCTCCTACTGGGAATGGAACCTGCAACCCATGCATGTGCCCTGATCAGGGATTGAACCATGACCTCCTGGTTCATGGTCAAGGTTCAACCACTGAGCCACATAGGCTGGGCAACACGGGGCCTTTTATACTCCTTTTCCAAAAGATTTCACACGATTGGAACCTCATTTAAAATACTCTATGCCAAGGGTGTAAGAGACCAGTGTGAGGGCAATGATGAGGACCTCTTCTGTCCCCTCTCCTTTCCCTCTGCCTTGTCTTAAAAGCAGATGGTTGATATCGAAATCCAATTAAACTGGAAAGCAATCTGAACAAGCAGAGAAACCTGGGAACAACGTATCAGCATTTTCCCATTCGGCAGTCCTGGGCTGCAAATCTCTGTCTCCTCGTCTCCCTGTGCGGCGGCTGTGTGCTTTGCCAGTATCAAGCACTCTTGGGAGAAGAGGACAGGGCCTTGTTGACCTGACTCGGGTTCACTGTGCCTCCCTGGGCTAAAAACAGCATCGGGCATGCTGTGTGCCCATATGTGATAAAGGGCTCTGTCCTTGGATTTAAGTCTCCACCAAGTGGGAGCTCGAGAAAGTGTGTGCTGGAAGTACTTCCTTGGGTGTTCCTGCTGGGTCAGGCTGCCGAAGCGAACCACTGTGGGGCAGGCGCCTCCCCACACAGCTGAATGCAGGACAGCCAAGAATGTCCACCCAAAGACTGGCCAAGTCCTTGGCTGGCCTCCAGTACAGCATCAGCACCGCGCGCACAGCTGCCTCTCCATGGGCAGCTTCAGTTCCAGTGTGCGCTTCTGGGATTTGTGCATTCGATATGTATATCCCAAGAAGCAAACGCTGCCTGTCTCCATCCAAGTCTTGAGAGTTTCCTGTTGTCTGAGCCAGTCTGTGGACAGCACACACATCTGCACTTCATCAACTCAGAGAGGCGCCTGCGCGCGAGGCAGATGGGGCAGCCGAGGGGCCGGCCTGAAACCAGCCCAACTTTTTGGAAAGCCTGTCCTCTGAGAAACTGCTAGATCCAGACCAGAGGCCCCTCTTCTCAGCCTGCTCCATGGAGACCCCTTGCCAGAGCATGGATGACTGGAGAAATAACAGCCTTATAATCTACCAAGCAGCACACACTGTTGCCAAATCTCCCCGCCTCTCTGCTCTAAGATAAGCAGTCCTGTTTGCCCATGTGCGGGAACGGAAAGCACACGCAGGCACTGCCTTGGACACCATGCAGGATCCAAGATCAGGAACTCTGGAGGACAGAAAGGCTCATGTCCTGGTTTCCATTCTCCACGAGCTCCCCATGATCACAGGATGGACAAATGGATGTGTGTGTGTGGGGGTTCCTCTGAAGACAGGGTCACTTCTAACTCAAGTCCAGCAGCTACCAGGCCTGCTGCTCTCCCTGCCCCACCCCCTCCACCATGAGCCAGAATCTGGGGAAATGACTGAGAGTGCAGGGCCTGACGACCTGACAGAATCTCTTGAGGACTTCCAAGGGATCCTAGCCCTTCCCTGCCCAGCCTGGGAAGCAGCCGGCTGGAGCTGGCCCAGTGGCTGCTCCAGAGGCAAGCAAAGCCAGAGCTTTGTTTCTGAGACCATGTGCTGCTTTTTATCAGAAATGAGCCATTTAAAGACAGCCCCCCCCCCCCGAAGAATCAATGATTTACATCCACAAGGAGGGGAGTTGATCCTCTTCTAATGGAGACATGGTGGAAACTGCCTTACTGAGGCCTCCTTCTACTGCTCTGTGCACTCAAGAGCTGGTGAGTGTTTGGCCCACTCGCCCCAGGCCTCCTGAGAGAAGGGGCTGCCTGTGGGAATGAGGGATGACAAATCCATTAGGCCCTCCCCCATCCAGTCCTGGGAACTGAGAGACAGGGCCACAGGGAGGGGGGTGGGAACAGCCGCTTTTCTCCTGGCATAAGCTATGGAAAGTGGTGAAAATCCTAAAATAGGTCAAATCCCTCAGAGAATTTGGACAGACATTTCTTGGGACTTAGATTCTCCAAAGAATGCAGACTTAGTGGCATGGAGAGCCTCACCCTGTGCAGGCAACCACAGGCCCCATGCGGCACCCAGAGGCCCTGAGCACATCTGGGACCGAAAGCACTCCACAGCTGGGCGGCCCATTTGGTACCCACGGCTGGGAACACTCCGGAGCTCCAAAAGTGGGGTGATAGGTGAGGACTGAGGAGACCAGACCAGCTGACCCCTACTGAGGTCATTGTAACATCTCTGTGACCTCTTTGAGCCCCAACTTTCTCTCCTGGGAGGGTGCTGGTCCCTACACCTTGGGGCAGTCCGTGAAGACAGCAAACAGTCAAGGCACGTGCCGTACGACCTGGAACTCAGGGTTTCACGTTGTCGGCAAAGGCCCACGGACCATGCTGCCGATGTTCCTTTTCACGCAGACAGCTGCTCTGGGGCTTTGGCTGGCTGACTGCCCTGCGCTGGGCGGGGTCTCTGAGGTGATGGCACAGAACATCCCGCTGTGTTGGTCTGCTGGTTCAGAGGGGTTTGAGCAGAGCAGATGAAGGCCTGTCCAAGCCTCAGCAGCTGATGGCTCAGATCGAGGTCCAGCACACACCACTGTGACAGGCCTGGTCCCTTATCCGCTGTGCTGACTGACATTCCCATCAGCAGCTGACAGCCCAGGCCAGACCCCACATTCAGTCCCCTTCAGGCCTTACTGTGTGCTCTGCGTGAAAAGTCCTCAAGGATGATGCCCTGTCTGGTGGTTCTCCAAGGGGGGTCCCTGACCCTCCAGATTTTGGCAGTAGGTGGGTCTGAGTTGGGACACGAAGGCCAGTCTAAGGGGGCTCTCTACCACGCGTGGCCCTCCTCTACTGCTCTCCCCTCTGAGCAGTTCCCTCCTCCATCTGCATCTCCCTGGGACAAGGGGGGTCCTGGCACACCGTGGGCTGGCAGTACCTCTTGCTAAGAAGACAACTGAGGGCTGGGTGGGCGACTGGTCACCAGCGTGCTGCCTACTCTGACCGTCCTGCTGCTGTCCCAGACCCAGCAAAGGATACTGCCTGGAGCGCTGTGGGCAGCACCTGAGTGCCAGGCTGGCCACGTCCCAAACAGACAGGTGGGCCCGAATTCTGTTCTGGGCCAGCACCCCAACCCTCCCTTTTGGAAAGGAAGATGGGGAGGAGCCGGGGAGGAGGGTCATGGAGCAGGACTTCAGAAGGCCCCCCTGCCTTTCCTATCAGGAAACACATCCTGTTAGTGTCTGGCTGCTGCGGCAGGCAGCTATTTGTTGCAGTTGGCTACGCCCTCCAGCTCACCAAAAACAGCCTCAAAAACAACCATTTCCTCTCTACTGAGAGACAGAGAGAAAATGCACGCGTGCGCGCGCAAACACACACACACACACACACACACACGCACACACGCACACACACACTTCCCCACAGCAAGCTCTCTGCTTTCCAGGACCAGCCGTTTTGTGTTGGAGGCACCAGGCAGGGGCTCAGGCAGCATAGCGGCTGCTGAACCCGCACTGCTCCCAGAGGCCCTGCTCAGAGCCTGCATACGGCACAGGCTGTTCTCGGAGAGCAGCTGGTTCTAAGGAGTGAGGCCGGCTGACACCACGCTGCCGCCTGTCTCCTCCCCAGTTACTCTCTGTTCTCCCGTGTGGGGGACAAGAGGCTGCCAGCCTCTTTGGGCCTCAGCTTCCCAGAAAGACGGCGCATTCAGGATTCGGGACTCTAGCTGGTGCCCTGCTTCCTTCTCGGGATGGGCCACGCAATCACCTGCAGATCAGGTCTGTCCCTGCTCCAGGTGCAAGAAGGAGGGTAAGGAGGACCGTGAGGTGGGCTCACCTGCACCTGTTGCACGGGCCTTCCCAACCCTCCAAGAATGAACGGTGATGTCCTCTAGCCTCCCCTAGCCGCGTCTTGGTTCTCCCAGGCCACAGCAGCTGACCAGGACTGGGACTTTCTCCACAAGCGGTTGGCACCAGCAGTCAGTGATGACTGTCCAGAAACTGGTGGCCACTGCCGTGCTGGTGGCCCTGGTCTCTCTCATCCTCAACAATGCGGCAGCCTTCACCCCCAACTGGGTGTATCAGACGCTGGAGGACGGGCGCAAGCGAAGTGTGGGGCTCTGGAGGTCCTGCTGGCTGGTGGACAGGGCCCGGGGAGGGCCAAGCCCTGGGACCAGACCCGGGCAGGCGGACACAAGGGACTGCGAGGCCCTGGGCTGGGGCTCTGAGGCTGCAGGCTTCCAGGAGTCCAGAGGCACCGTCAAACGTAAGTGCTCACTTTTCTGTCTCTTTTAGAGCGGACAGGGCCTGCTAGCCCTGTGTGGCATGCAGACAACATGGGTTGAGTGTTTCCTGACGGGTGAGGGGTGCTTTGTTCTGAGGGGCAGCATTGGCTCTTGGGGAACCAGGTGGGCCCCGAGATCCATGCCCACCCTCCCCTGGCAAGCCACAGGCACACTTCAGTCCTACTCAGCTTAAGCCTGTTTCTGTCCTTCATAACAGCGTTCTCTTCATGCAGCAGTGGGCTTTTCTCGGGCATACACATGCTAAAGAACAAATGCATTAGCCAAAACAAGAAAAAGACATTTTTTTCCTGGTGGAAATTAAGATTGTTAACAAGAAAAATAAACAAGAAGCTTAAGAACACGTGGCTGAGTTCTGACTTCATTCTAGTCGTCAGGGTGCTGCAGGTGGTAGGCGGCCCAGGGGAGACCCAGCCAAGCTGACTGTGGGTGGGACCACCAGCCGATTGCAGAGCCCGGTCCCTCTGCCCTGCCGTAGTGTCGCAGGCCCTGGCTGGCCATGCGGAGCACTGGGTCTATCACTGCTCGGGTAGCTGGGAACCTGGCTTTGAAAGTAGGGTCAGGTTTTTGTATACAGAGGGAAGGGTTCACCTACACAATCATGGTGGCAGATGGGCAAAGTCTTCCAATGACTGTGAGGTCTAACTTGCAGATGAGTGTCCTCGGTTCTGAGGATCAAGCATGTCTATAAGGAAACGTGACACACATGAGCTGGGCCTTCCTTGGCTAGATGCTGTCAGGGTGTTCCAAGTCCTCAAGCAATGTGAACATGTGGAGTGCCGTGTGTGGCTGTCCCCAACTGTGGTGGGCTCGGAACCCTGGCCTGTGAGGGAGCCCAGGGTGCAGGATGTTGTCCCATTTCATAGGCAAAAACCAGCAGCTGCAGGAAGCACGCAGCTCAGCTGAGGTTTCTGGGGGCATGCAACCCACTCCGTCTACTCAGACTCCCACACCACAGCCTGAAGGGTTGTCAGTCCGAATGGTGGCTATCTGCCCCTCCTACTCCTTTGCAAGTAGGGAGCAAAATGTCTTTTTAACAGATCAAGTGCATGAATGACTTCAGACTTCTCTATGAGCTTTCAGAACTCAGGGGCCTATGGGGAACTGGATAGATGCAGATGGACTAGGGTGTCTGTAACTGGCTGGAACAATGATCCTTCTGAGGAGCAATGAAAGCCAGTAGCCCCGCATGGGAGGAGGAGCCCTGGGCCTCAAGGACTCCTGCCCCAGTCTCCCATGCTGACCAGGTGCCCTCCCTGCATGTCCATTCCGTTTGTCCCCATGCTAAGGACTGGTCACCTCAGGCCAGGACTCACAGGGGTCCTCCTGAGCCCCACACAGCCATCCCACACTGCACTTCCCTCCTGCCCTGCCACGTGTCCTGAACAGCTCCACTCACTCGCCCTCGTTTCCCCGTTTGCTGTCTGTCCCAGACCACCTGCTAAGCTCCCTGACCAACTTTTCCCCCTGTTAATCCTCACCTGAGGATATTTTTTTCAACTGATTTTTAGAGATAGTGGAAGGAAAGGAGGGGTGAGGGAGGGAGGGAGAGAAGGAAACATTGATGTGAGAGAGACACATCAACTGGCTGTTTCTGGTATGCACCCCAGGTACGTGCCCTTGACTGGGAGTTGAACCTGTGACCCTTCAGTATGCGGGCTGACGCTCTAACCACTGAACCACACGGCCAGGGCCTGACCAACTTTTAAAATATCCTTCTGCCATTACTATGGTGCTTGTGGCAGCTACCCTTAACGCATCTCTGAGCCTCAAATATTTATCCAGAACAAGGGAAATGTCTACAGAAGCTTCTCTTGAGCAATACTGAATTGAGCAAAGTGAGCCAACTTCACACCAGGTCCCTGTGACATAAACAGGGAGCAGCAAGCTGCCACCCTGGCCCTGGGGGCCCAGAGCTGGGGCTTCCTCCACCACCTTAAATCAGGCCAGTGCCCAGTCTCATTAACTCTTATGAAAACCCCAGCCCATACTTTTCCCACAACCTAGCTGGGCACAGAGATTGGGAGGAAAAAGCAGGGAGTCCTTGTACGATGCCTGCTGTCTCTACATAAACACCTCCACACAAGCCAGTTGTCGCTCGGTCAAATCATCTCATCCATGACAGGGCGGTGCATCCTGCCCAGCAAGCATCCTCAAGGCTGGCCCAGTGTACCTGGGGACAGCTGGAGGACCTGGACTGGCCCCTGTGCCCCTGCCTGTTTGCTCTGCACACCCAGCAGCACAAAATCCCTGACCAAAATTGAGCTTTGTCTCCTCCAGATGTTTGCCATCAGGCGTCGGCAGGACCTCTGGCTCAAGGGGTCTGGGTTGCAGAGCTGACCTCTGGTGCACAGTACAATCCTGAGTACCCATCTAGGGACACCAAGGGGACGCGCGTGTTCCTGGTCACTCATCACTGGTCCTGCTTGGCCCAGAGAGCCAGGCTGTGCTAGAGATTCCAGACCTTGCAACAGGCAGCTAAGTCAGCTGTTGGGGATAGCAGAAGGCTCTGGCCAGCTCTGAGCCAGAGGTCCTCCCAACGCCCGATGGCAAACATCTTGAGGAGACAAAGCTCAATTTTGGTCAGGGATTTTGTGCTGCTGGGTGTGCTGAGCAAACCAGGCAGGGGCACAGGGGCCAGTCCAGGTCCTCCAGCTGCCCCCAGGTACACTGGGCCAGCCTTGAGGATGCTTGCTGGGCAGGATGCAGCGATCAGGTGGCTTTTTCCTTGCTGTGAGGTTTGGGGGGGAACATGGGAGACCTGAGGGCCCCCTTTGGCTCCCAAAGAGATCTCACACCTAACTCCAGTGTCAGTCTTGCTCTGGTCCTGTTTTCTCTATCATTTTTCATCTTTCCGTATTTCATGCATCCTGTCAGGCACCTGATGCTCTTTTTCTGAAGCGAGATATATCATGAATAAACATAATTAAGTCCTGGATACATGCCCTGCCCATGGGTGATGTGATGTTCTCCAGCCCCAGGTGGGGGCCTGAGTCTCCCTGGAAATGTAGGTGGACAGGGCGTGGACCACATACTGCCCAGCCGATGGCATTCATGAACATTCACATTAGGCTCCTTAACATCCAGGCAAAGACGTGAATGAACTGCTGGCTGGAGTGGCTCCTTTGGTTGAGCATCATCCTATCCACCAGGAGGTTGCTGGTTCGATTCCCAGTTAGGGAACGTGCCTGGGTTTCAGGCTTGATCCCTGTGGTAGTGGGAAGTGCAGGAGGCAGCTGAGCAATGTTTCATTCTCACATCAGTGTTTCTCTCTCTCTCCCTTCCACTCTCTCTAAAACCAATAAAAACATATTTAAAAAATTTCAGGTTCTGCTGCCCAGGCGATGCACATAGGCAGTGTTAGAACCTCTAAAACACCTGGGCGTGGTGGATGCCAGCCTCCGAGTGAAGGGAGTACGGCTCAGAGAGGAGCCTCCTCAGGAGCATGGCGAGTCTCTGAGCGTCATGTCCCATCCTTTACACTCTTTGAACATCTGCAATATGGTCCACAAGGAGCCACTGCCGGGTGTGCAGCACAGGGCTGTGCACACAGAGCTGCTAAGAAGAACGAAGCTGGATGCCTGGGGTGAGGGGGGCAGGGCAGCAGGCAGAACACGGGGAGGGATCGGTCAGGGTCCCTGGTGTTGTGCTCCTGGCTCTCAGGAGCCTCGGTCATGTGTTCTCTGCACCAACACGTGCTCTCCCAGTGCCCGTGTCCACCCCAGGCCACTCCCCTCCTCAGCCAGCAGTTCATTCACATCTTTCCTCACCTGCAAAGCTGAGCTTGGGAAACCGGACGGACTTCTCTGGGTCTGGCTGTTAACCTCCGTCATGTTTAACACCCTCATCTATGAGGTCACTTCCACCCCTAAATTCTACATCTTTTAGAGAAGCAGAGCCTCTGTACAGTCATATAATTGGTAAAAATAATTGCCAAGAAAATCAGTGTGAAGAAGAAAGGAGGATCCCCAGCCTCAGCCTCTGGGGTGGTGAGGAAATCAAAGACCCCGGGGGCACACGCTCCTGTGCTAAGGCTCAGAGCACTGCTGCCTCTCTCTACCCGTGTCTGTCCCTTCCTCCCAGCGCCGGACCCACCCCCTGGGGCTCCCCAACTTCGCCCAAGCCCTGCCTCCTAGCCCTGTGAAGGGTCAGAGAGGAGTGTCAGGGATTACAGGGTTGGCAGCTGTTTCTGTGGTTACTCTGAAGGATACAGATTGTGAGCTCAATTATGGGGAAGTACAGCCCACCTGGGTGGGGGGTTGTGCCTGCGAGAAGTGATTAAGAGAGCAGGACCCACAGCGCTCAGGAAGGTGAAAGGGTTAATTTGGTGGTGACTGTCATGCATCTAGTGGCATGTTCTCTCTCTCTCTCAGCATTTGGCCCTCAGCTCTGGGATCTCCTAGAAGCTGCTCTTACTTCCCAGGAGCGGGGCCTCTGCTACTGTACTCTGGCATCCATCCTGGCTTCAGAGCCAGCGGTGCCACCCCCAGGCCAGAAAGAGCACTGGGAGGAGGCCTGGGACTAGGGAAGGGGGAAATCCTTCAGGGTGAGAATGACAGATGGATGGCAAGAAGGAAGCAGCTGAGACACAATGGGGAGGAGGGGCGCACCATCCATGGTGGGAAGCGGCACAGCACCTCCATTCGACTCGGGCTATACAAGCACTAAGTGTGACTGTTGCCTGGCAGAGGCAGGGAACCACAGAAACCCTTGCAGCCTGGCACTGGCGGGCGGAGGGGGACCAGGATGCTGACCGACCTCACTTGGCTCTGTGGTGGCCACCTTAACTGTCCAGAAGGACCGCAGGGAAGGGACCTGATGCCCATGCCCCTGGCCTTTGCGTTTCCACCCGCAGCACTGCTCTGTCCTCCCTCTGCCCTGTGTGTATGTCCCTTGCACCTCACTCCTGGACTGGGCGTGGGTGGGGGAGCAGAGTACCCAGAGTCTGGGTTGAGGGGCAGAGGGAGATCAGTGAGGCTGTCAGTGCAGACAGAGGGATGAGCCCCAGGAGGAGAGAGACTCAGCCCTGAGCCGCCCGCTTGTGCTGACCACCTGCCTTCTTTCCTCTTGTCCCCTCCAGTGCAATTCGACATGATGCGAGCCTGCAACCTGGTTGCCACGGTGGCCCTCGCTGCGGGCCAGCTCACTTTCATCCTGGGGCTGACGGGCCTGCCCCTGATGTCGCTGGACTCCCAGTGCTGGGAGGAGGCCATGGCTGCTGCGTTCCAGCTGGCGAGTAAGTACCCCTGCACTCCCGGGCAGGGGAAGGGGGGGAAGCGGGGAGGGCAAACCAGCGGCAGCTTCTGTTGGGGCTGGAAGGCCCATTGTGGCTTCCTAATGCCAGCCGACCCCCGGGGTCACCCTCCTGTTCCACGTGTCCCCGTGGGCAGGAGGATATGGGAACATGCACACGAGCTGGGGAGCACGAGGATCCGAGCAGCAGTGGTTTTGTATCTCTAGCGTGGCCCTCGGCGGCCCTTTTCCATTTTGAGGCGAGATGCTGACTGGGGATGATGTGCTGTCTTCCAAAGTCTTCGGCATCCGGCATCTTCTCTGCCCCCTGGGGCCCGTGTGGTGGTGGCTTGGGTTCACGTCCTCCTGAGAGGGTGCAGCAGCCGGAGGAGGGGTGCAGCAGCCAGCTCTGGGCAGGGGGGTGAGTGCCATCTGAACCTATGCCTGGGGAGGGGAGGCAGTCCCACTTTTCCACAGGGCAGCCAGGACCAGAGCTAGTGGGGAGTGAGCCTCTGGAACAACTTGGAAGTCACCACAGATCCTGGGGGTGGCTGTCAGCTGAACTGGGGCTGGGCATGAGCACACCGTGTGGTCTTGGAGGGATGAGAGTGGCGTAAATGATGGAATTGCTCCGAGGTCACATGGTGGCCGTGGAGGCACAGTGAGGGGCTGCTCGGCTGGTTTCTCTCGACCTCTACTCCTTCTTGCTGGCTTAGGGTTAACCACTGTGGAAACCTGGATGCTCAGGCTTGCCATTATCTACTGGGGAAAAGTACAGCAGTGGTCCCAGGGGGCAGAGACTGACGAAGTGGCCAGGGCAAGACATACTCATGGCTAATGTGCTTGGCAGAGAATGGCAGCTGGTCCCAGTGTTGAAGGTGCAGTTCCAACAAGCCCAGTAGAAGAAATGTCGGGAAATCTGAAGTGAATCATTCTAGGAATAATGGGTCCCAGCCCTAATCTTTCTGGAGAACACAATTTCCAGCCTGAGACTGAGAGGCTGGCAGGTATTCGTGTGCTGGGAAGTGCCTGGGTGTGAATCGGAAGGGCCTCCTGTGCTGAGAATGGAAGGTGGTGTGGTCCTGAGCAGGCCACCTCCCCAGGCTGGGATGCAGCAGGGGTAGCGAAGGGCCGACTCGAGGAGAGCACAAGGTTTGGTGTGAAGGGGACTGGATTGCATCTTGGCTGCAACGGTTATTATCCATGTGACTCAATCCACACTTCAGTTTACCCAACTGCAAAGCAGGGAGGACGTCTGCCTCCCACTGGACTGATTCTGAGAATTACTGAGGCAGGAGGACATGACAGGATCACTGAGCACTCTGCCTCCCCACTCCTCCATGACTGGGTGAAAACCCTGACATTCCAAGTTATTCAGGAAAAGTACCCATGTGCCCAGGGCTGTAAAACAGAACTGGTTTCTCGCCTCAGTGAATCAACCTGTCTCTATCACGTGGGATTATCTGAAATTCCATCCCTTCTAGAAGGAAGTGGAAGATTTCAAAAGGTGATTGGAAAAGCTAGATTAAAAACAGACATTTTGGTGGCATGGAGGAAATGAAAGTAACATTTCCTGATCTGAAAATAACTATTAGCAGGATAACCAAATCACTCATTGCAGTGTTTCTCAAGAATTTCTTTGAAACATTTATTTAGAAATATTAGGAGAAATATTGTGGGTTTGGTGTGAAACTGACATCTTACTTCCTGCAAATTCTTATTTTAGAACAAGAGAGTGTTATTTACAAATAACATTTTTTTTTAAACTCAAAGGGTGGGGGAAGCCCTGTTAAGTAAAATCGAGTCGTCTTGCAGCAGCCCTGCAGTGGGAGGGCTGCCAAGGCCTTGGGGGCCTGCGCTGGTGGGGGCAGGGAGCATGTGCTCCTCTTCTAAGTATTTCCAGGCTAGCACGACCTCTGGAAAGGTCAGACCAAGCTCTACTGAAAAAGTGAGGCAGAGGCTGACGGAAAAATCCAGGAGTACCGAGCGGCAGCCCGCAGTGTTTCGGATGGTCCCTCTCGCCTCCAAAGGCAGCCTCTCCCCTTGGTGTCTGCCCATTACTCCCATCAGGTCTGTTTTGCCCAAAAAGGAAATGCACTTGGCCCTGTTTAGACTTGTTTCATTGACAAACAGTACAGAATGCAGCTATGTGCCTTTCTTCTATCATGCTGCTAATTTTAGAGTTAGGTTTTTTCCTGTGCTCCGGTCTGTTTTAAACAGTCAGGGAGAGACTGAAGGGCGCCAGGATATCCTGTCCCAGGAGGGGGAAATGCCTGCTAGTACCTGTTACGCAAGCCAACCTTGAGTCCCCAGTGCCCGGGGCCAGAGGGTGGGCAGGGGAGGAACGAGGAAGGGAAAGCACATGGCGAAACCCGGGGCCGGGAACAGCTGGAGCCAGGCAGAGGCAGCACATGCTGCCAGGAGGGTGTCCTGGCCCTGCCGCCTGAGATGGGTATCTGCCCACTTGCTCATTCATTCCCAATAGTTTCTGGGCACAACCTACACTTGCACGATGCCTGGCCTGGGTCTGTGCAAGGACAGTCTCAGCCCCTCAGAGCTGTGGCTCCAAAGGGCAAGGTCACATTGGAGACCCTACAAAATGGCCATTTTCATGGATCAAAACCTATGAAATATCAGCCATTTCACCCAGTTTGCTCTCTCATGTTCAGGCCACCATATACAAGTGTCTACTTTCTTTGCAGAATTTTCCAAGTGTAATTTTAATTTACCTTAAGGGTGAAAAAAATTCCTTTCTGCCCCTTATTCCACCTTCACCCATAAGATGAATATGCTGTGAAAAGCTAAAATTTCCCCTTGGAAAACACTCTGCATGTTAGACACAACCCTAGGCCCCACTGAGTGTCTAACAGCTCCTGGAAGTCAGGGGGCAGGAGAGGGTGCAGTCAGCAATGGAGGGGCTCTGCACTGTCCTGGACCACTCCCTCCCCTCAGCTCTTCTTGTTGTAACCAGTACATGACAGACACCAACGGTCAGGCTTCCCTCTCTCATCCTCCCACCACTCAATCTGCTGGTAATCCAACTTCATAGCATAGAGCCTTCTCTGGAGGCAACAAACAGTGGGGCTGTGACCACGTACCTCTTGTGTTCTAACGACAACAGAGGCTCCTGCAGGGTGGGGCCCATGGGCCATCCCAGCCCCCGAGCCAGCAGCTGCGATGCTTGGGCCCTGCCTTGTGGAACGTAAGTGCTCCGTCCCACGGCCTCACACAGGCACGAGCTCCGATCTGACTCACTCTACACACCTTCCTTTCTCCGTGACCCTTCTGGTTTGTCTTCTCGCTGCTGCTCTTCCGTTTCTTCGTGTCTGTGGTCTCACTGATGTACGCAGAAAGGCAGTCAGAGCAGGGAAAGCAGGGCCGAATGTGGGGTAGGGAGGGGCCTGAGGGCGCCACCTATGAGAGGTGGATGGTCTTTCCCAGACTCGGATAAGCGCAGATGCTGACCACTTGTGTCCGGCTCCTGGAGCAGAAGGTAAAGCAGGGGCACAGGCTGTAGCAGCTGAGCTGTGGGCCCTCAGGATTGGGGAGAGCAGTGGCTTTCCCAGGGCATGGGGGGAGAGTGGGCACGACCACACCCCAGGCTCTGGATGCGGCACTCGACTGCAGACACTCTTCAGTTGTGCTTGCTGCTGTCGTCATTCTGACTTCCCACTGGACACCACCACACTGACATGCTCCACTCCCCAGACATAGCCTCCACGCTCTGTCAGGACTCAGGGCTCCACCTGACCTTGCTGTGAGAGCTGGAGCCCCCAGCCCACGCCACGAGCAGACTGTCCGGGGCAGAATGCTGTGGGGGCTTGGAAATTTCTTAAGTGTGACCCTCCTGCAGCGGCCCTCACTGTTGGCTACGCAGGACCGACTATCACGTATGGCCCTCGGCTGAAAATTTTAGGTGGGATGAATGAGCTGATGGTTATCCAGAGCTCTGTACTTGGGTCAAGTTGCGTCTTTGAAGGGTGACTTCTTGGCCATCGCTGAGCCTCTGGGGCAGTGCACTGTCTATTGGGAATCCCAGCCGAGACCCTTGTGGCTTCACATGCTCCATCAGGCTGGAAATATAGCGGTTGTCCCTCATAGCTCACCATCCTTCATCAGTGCCTGTTAATGCTCTTCCTGGGGTAGGGGACTGTGTACCCCACTACCGAGAGCCCTGGGCTAGTAGTACGCTATCCACCTTGTCTTGGGAGCCAATGTCTTAACAAGATGGGGTCATGCAATGGGGGTCCCAAGGACCAGGCTTCTTTCTCATTTACTCTCTCCCCCAAGCCCTCCTCTCTCACCCCCACTGCTCATTAAAGTCTGTACATATGCCACCTCTGATCCATTTTGGAAAATGCTATTATATATGTGAAAAAACTCCCTAGCACCGCTGCATCAAGGACCCTAAAAATGGTGTCCCGGGCTACACCCATCCATGCCTGTGACACCCAGAACACAGTCCCTTCGCAATATCCCAAAGTGGGACTTTTACCAAGCCATCTGCCTTTAAACAGTGGCTACAGGTCTACTAGCCACAAATTTAACGCCGGGTTTCTTCTGAAGCAGGTGGCTGTCGCTCTCAGGCATCCATGGATCTCTTATTCTAATATTTGATATTATTCCTAGTTTATGATTCATCATACGTAACCCTCACCCTCCATCTCTGTGGAAATTTCAGTCTCTCCTCCTTGTCAATCACGTGAATGGCCCTGGACCTTCCTCTAACTTAGTGGTCGGCAAACCGCGGCTCACGAGCCACATGTGGCTCTTTGGCCCCTTGAGTGTGGCTCTTCCACAAAATAACCAAGGCCTGCGCAAGTCTATTTTAAAGAAGTGGTGTTAGAAGAAGTTTAAGTTTAAAAAATTTGTCTCTCTAAAGAAATTTCAATCGTTGTACTGTTGATACTTGGCTCTGTTGAACAATGAGTTTGCCGATCAATGTTCTAATTTACAGTTTTCCTCAAAGTACAATAACCACAATGAAAAGATGCAGGTAAAGTACAAATGGTGTCCCATGCTGCACCCATCCATCTTTGTAGAGGCCAGCTGTTCATGTCCCATTATGAACTGCCTTCAAAATGGCCTTGGGCTGTCCTTGGAACATCCCCCCAAAATTCCTCATCTCTATGGAGCTGCCCAGCAGGCCCAAACCCTCGTGCTTTTCTCCCAAAGATAGGGACTAACACTTGTCTAACTCTGGCCACTTGCACCCCAATTTCTGAAGACTGGCACTATAGAGAGTTTGGTGTCATCTGCAAACTGAGCTCTTCCCTGCACATGCGCACTACAGCCAGGATATCAGTCCTCACATGACCACCTCAGGCGCCAGGCTCGGGGCTGCACTCTTTCTCTGGCCTCAGCCAGCCCCCTCCTCGAAAGCTTAAGCAGGATGACTAAGAGAGGAATTTACTGTGGAACCTGGTCAAAAGCCACTTTAAAAGCCTCACATGGACTCATGTCCGCTGGTTTCCTCTTTCCATTTCTGGAAAACATTAGAGTTTTTCTCATGATGGCAAAACCTATAAACACACAAGGAGCCACTGACCCCCGCCCTGAGAATGCTGATTTTATCAGTCCTCTAAGGTCAGTCGAGGTGATAAATGGTAATTGTCTTGGCATCTCAGGAGCTAGTGGGAATTCTGCTGTTTCCTAAGGCTGAGGGACCTTCTCATAGGACAATACGAGTTTTGTTTTTTACAATAAATAGGTATGTTGTTTGGTCTGGATAATTTTCTGTCTTCTGCATCTGTGTCCCATGCTCAGCCTATATCCCACTGCACCTCTCATTTCTCTTCCACGCTGTTCCGAGCGCCGGCTCCTATGGACATGTCTGATCGTATCAATTGTACCATCTTTAGTCTGTCCTTTCTCCAGAATCCCTCCCTCTAGGAAGAAACACTGGACAGCCACTGTTTTCCTGCTCACAGTGTAGGATGATCCCAACCACAGCTGTGCCCTGAGTGGATCCATTAACTAGCTGGTTTGCTCTGTAAATATTCTCTCTGGAAGCCTCACACCAGCTCTGCCAGTTCAGCTGCCATGCATGCTGAGGCAGGTGTGCTGGGTGAAGAGCTCCAGGGTCAGCCACACGGCCTTCCACTTATGCCACCTGCATGTGCTGACAGTCACTCAAAAGGAAGGCCCCGTGACAGACACCGCCACCCTAGGAAGCGGGCAGGAAGGAAGAGAAAGGAAAGGGCGCTCTGCAGGCTGAGCTGTGAATCACACTGCCCACTGTGAGGCCGGCTCACAGGAAGGGGCTGCTGCCTTTGCAAACAGAAATCCATAAGGATGGAACCAACTCCATGAGCAGAATTTGGTGTGTTTGCTAAAACTCCCCCCCTTTGATTTGTTTCTGGACAAACATTAACATCACCACAGTCTTTCCAGGGACAACTCTGAGGAGAGGGGGGATCTACATCAGGCTGCAACAGAAACAGAAAATTTGAGGTTGACCAGTAAGCCCCATACCTAGTTCCTCAACACCATGCCCCCTCAGCCAGAGCACTCTATGAAAGTAAAAGGCTAGTTTGATTTCAGAAGAACATTTGTACAGGTGGTTCCCTGGCATCTGGGCTGAGGCTGGCGGTGAACAGGGAGCCCACATGCTCTGCCTTCCCATGTCTTTGTGGCTTTTTACTGCTGACACGTGGCACCCACAAAAGACCCCATGCTGCCTCTGTCTGCTCAGTGCCCACAGCCCCCCTTGGCTCGGGCAGGGTTGGGCGACTGTTAACCCCTGGACCCAGCGGACATTGTCTAGCAGCTATCCCTGGATGAGGAGGGTGTGAGTGTCCCTGCACTGGCCCTGCCACGCAGCCACCGTGGGGCTCAGGCTCTTCCCGCAGCAGTCCCTGTGCCCACTGTTTCAGAAGGTTCTTTGCACCTTCCTGGCGCAGAAGAGGGTTTTTCTATATGTGCTTTTTTAATGTGAGGGAAGTAAACCCCTTCTCGGACTATATGCTGAACTAAAATAATGCAAAAGCTAACACTGATCTTTACACAGAATAAGTCATGTAAATGTAATAACTCTTTCTTTCTGCTTCTCCTTTCTACATCACCTCTGAGTGACACCAGCTGGGAGTTGAGACACCCACATCTGGGCTGGAAACAGCCAGTACTGCTCACTGCTGGACTTTCAAGACAAATGATGAAATAGGAGGAGGCATCGCTCATCCATTTTCACTCTGTATAGATGCTATTTGTCAGGCTGTGCATTGCCCCTGCCCTGCCATCTTTATCACTTTCCTGCTCGTGTTTTCAGAATGAGGTGGTGAAACCCAGGGTGTCTGTGAACAGGTGAATTTACCCTTCTTTTTCTTTTGTTAATCCTCACCCGAGGATATACCCATTGACTTTGCTTGCCTCCTGCACACACCCCAACCAGGGCTAGGGATTGAACCAGCAACCCAAGTATGTGCCCTTGACTGGGAATCGAGCTCGTGACCCTGTGATGCTTGGGCCAACACTCTAACCACTGAACCACTGGCCAAGGCAAAGAGACACTTCTTGAATCACTTATTCATACCCTGAATGTTCTTTCATCTTGTAATGGAAAAAACAGATATACTTTGAAACCGCAGTTTGTGTACCTTGTAGGCAACATAGATACACATAGAGAGGAAATAATAAACAGATTCCAATGGTTACAAAATCACAGCCTAGCCCAGCCAGGTGTGGCTCAGTGGTTGAGCATCGACCCAGGAACCAAGAGGTCACTGGTTTGATTCCTGGTCAGGGCACATGCCCGGGTTGTGGACTCCATCCCCAGTAGGAGGCAGCCGATCAATGATTCTCTCTCATCATTGATGTTTCTCTCCTTTTCCCTTCCTCTCTGAAATACATAAAAATATTTTTAAAAAAAATCACAGCCTACCATACTTTCAAAATACAATAGTGATCTTAAGAAAAGAAGTAACAGTACAATTGAGTAGCCCTGAGCTGCTAGGAAATTTGAGTATGGGCACAGGACAGTGTCTGAGTCTTGCCACTCAGTGCTGGGACGATGCCTTGGCACTGCCCGGGGGTTAGGAGTCAGTGGCCGCTCTGCCCCCACAGTCTGTGGAGTGTTTAATGAGTTAATATTTTCACCACTTGGAGTTCAGAGTGCTCTCTCCACATGCTGGTCCCCTGGTGTCACAGGCCTTGCCTGGCTGCTCTCTAGGAGGGCTCGCCAGGCCACCAACCCTGCTCACTGGCAGAGTGCTGCCCCCTCACTCCCACCACATGTTCTCAATGTCTCTTTCACAGGGCAGACCACGCTATAGTGACTAATTTCATCTTTATTCCCCCAAGAAGAATGCCAGGTCCCCAAGCCTTAGCAACTCCTGTCCCCGCCCCAAGAACACAAGAGTAGAATCTCAGTAGGTCTAGTGAACACAGCATTCAGTAACCAATGCCAGGTGCCAACACAGCAGCCGGGCTCCATGCTTAGTGACATCTACTCAACTGTGGGGACCGGGTCCTGTCCCTCTGACGGGTAGTAGTCATCAAGAGGTTCAGAAGAGCCTCCAGTCAAGATGGCAAAATCAGTTACAATTGTAATAATAAATTAATGTAGTAAAACAAATGAGAAAAAGAAGCTTAGAAGACTTTCTATGGAAGCTGCTATTCATCACATCTTCTTTCCCACTGACCATACTACTAGTACATTCTACTCTGCATTAGGGGATCTCCTTGGATTTGTCTCAAACCGGGTGACTTTCTGAGAGGCCAAGATCAATGGATGGGCCACACTCCAGCTGAGGGACAACAGCTGGAGGAGGCACCGTGCTGTGAGCTTAAGCAAAGTGCTGAGGGACCAGGGAGCAGATGATAGAAGGCAACCCTCTCGTCAGGGCTCTTAAAACACAGGGATGGCAGCATCAGAAAAGGCCTGGAGGTAGAACTTGGCATTGCAGAGGCACCAATGTGGCTACAGAGTGACAGAGACAGGGCAGCCACAAGAGAAGGGGAGAAGGTTTAAGGTGGAGGTGGACCAGGCCAGGCTGAGGTACATCCTAGGGCAACAGCTGTCACAGGGCATTTGTGTGTGTGGGGGCACATGATACGTGTTTTCCAGAGCTGATGGTGAACTTGGAGGAGAAGCATGTCAAATGCATTAATATCTGCTACAGAACTGACTGTGGAAAGGTGAAAGCAGAGGCTGACTGCCAGTGTCATAACGGACTGTAGGAAGTGCTTGTTAATGAAAGAATCTAAAATCAGGTGCACATCTAAGATATTCTAAATGTTTTCTAAATGTTTTGTTGTAAACTATGTATGCAAAGAACTCAATGAAACATGTGTGCCCTGCTAAAGACATGAGGTGAACACCAAGAAGCCCTAGGTGTCCTTCCTGTTGTGCTCTCTCTCTCTGGGAGGTAACTGCTGTCCTGTACTTGTGTCAGCCACTCCCTGTGTTTTTTAAATCCTCACCCAAGGGTATTTTTGTTGTTTTTAATTGATAATTAGAGAGAGAGGGAGAGAAACATCAACCAGTGGCCTCTACTACACGCCCCAACCAGGGCTCAAACCTGCAACCTAGGTATGGGCCCTGATTGGGAACTGAATCTGTAACCTTTGGTGTACGAGATGGTGCTCCAACTGACTGAGCCACCCAGCCAGCGCTCCCTGTTTTTTTATACTTTTATTCCTGAAGAGGTTTTCTTAAAAGGCAGCCTGGTGGCTGAGCCTGTGAGAACCACACACAAAGAGCACAGGTGACAGCGCTGTGTCCCTGGGACATCCTCTTGGCACCACTGTTTCTGCAGCCCACCCTAGCGCAGTGCTGATCACGCAGCCGTGCATCTGCCCCTTTCTTGTCCCGGCTGCCCAGGGCTCACTGTGTCCTATGGACACAAGTTTCAGACATTGCACATTTGGAGCACAATTGTTTCCTGGAGGAGCAGGAGTTTCACTCCGGTGTAACCCCAGGAGGGGAACTGTGGATCCTAACGCAACACCATGCTGTCCTGAGTTCCCAGTCAGTGAGGGTGGGACCCCTCTGCCTTGAACCTGGGCCAACACTTGTGTTTCTTCCTTTTCTAATTCTGCCAATCTAGTGAGTGAGTGTCTTTTACTCCTTTCTAGGTTAGGATCACCTCTTTCAATCCAGCTCTCATAATTCACAAGTCTCCACTGAAATATCTTGCAACGTAATTCTAGGTCCTCTCTCTGTATTCATCAGTGATGTAAACCAGCCTCAAGACAGGTAAATGAGCTGGGAGAGGTGGTTGCCCTGGAGGCCAGAGAGGCCCAATTCTTTCATGCTGTTCTGTTAGGATCAATGATGCTGTAGAACTGCAGCCAAAGCCACGTGACAGATTTTAAAAATATTCTTATAACACACACAACACAAAAGAAGCTTAGTTTAAAAAGAGAGAAACAGCCAGCCAGCATAGCTCAGTGGTTGGGCGTTGACCTATGAACTAGGAGGTCATGGTTCGATTCCTGGTCAGGGCACATGCTGGGGATGCAGATGATCAATGATTCTCTATCATCATTGATGTTTCTATCTCTCTCTCCCTCTCCCTTCCTTTCTAAAATCAACAAAAATATATTTTAAAATAATCCTAGCTTGTTTTGCTCAGTAAATAAAGCACCGGCCTGCAGACTGAAGGGTACTGGGTTTAATTCTGGTCAAAGGCACATGCCTGGGTTGCGGGCTCGATCTCCGCTGGGGGGTGGGCAGGAGGCAGCCTATCAATTAATTTCTCTCATCATTGATGTTTCTATCTCTCCCTTTCCTTCCTCTCTAAAATAAATAAAAATATATAATTTTAAAAAGAATTCTTTTCAAAAAAGCATATAAAGAAAGAAAGAAAGAAAGAAAGGAAGGAAGAAAGAGAGAAAGGAAGGAAGGAAGGAAGGAAGGAAGAAAAGAAACAGGTTTCAATCACAGCAGAGGGTAAGTATCAGTATCCCACCTCAGGGTGGGTGACTGACACAAACTAGCTGCTGCTCTCTGGGTAAATTCCTTCTGGTCAAGTCTTCAATACTGCCCTCCCTTTGGGGTCTCATGGGCCTTGCTCCTCTCCTCTCAGACATAAGCTGGCTCCTAACTCGCTCTCCCAAAGTTCCCATCCTGATCCATCCTTCTGAGCCTTGTTGAAACCAGGCTTAACAAGCTCCCTTGGGTGATAAAAAATGCCCAAAGATAGTAAAAATGAGGAGGACACATAAAGCATTTTCATTCTCATTACACAAAAAACAGGCTCTCGTTCCTTTCCGCACTAATGCAAAACTTGGTGCCATAAAATCGTGAGCAGAGGATGCACCCTTCCCTGGGAGAGAGAGAAATGACAGGTTGTTTTTTTGTTTTTGTTTTTGTCAGTGTGCATGACAAACAGAATTAGTTATTTTTAACAAAAGGAAGTATCCAGAATCTTTCCATGTATAAAAAGCTCCACAAAGTACCATAGAGAATTACAATATAGATTAGTCACTGTCACCATTGTTTAGGACACAACTGAGATAGGTGAATGTTTAATTCATAGGTTATAGAAGATACGTGATGATGAGACCATATGCTTTTTTTCTTAGAAAATTCAAGCCTGTCTGTCCCCCACATCCCGCCCCAGCACTAACGTGTACCCTAGTTAGTAGAAACCATTAGCTGGCATTGCGGCTGCTCTCTGCTCCGCATCTCGCTGGGTGTGCATGACGCGGTTTCCTGAGGAAAGCAGGGGAGGCTGTGGGGCGGGACCAGCAGGAACAGACATATGGATGTCACAGTGCAGGGCAGGCAGGGACAGCAGCAGCAGCCTGCCCAAAGCATAGGGCAGGGAACGTGGACGGACCTGAGAGGGGTCAGAGTCCCATCTGGACCATGCTGGGTTACAGAGAGCCTATGTCTTTGTCAAGCATTTTGTTTCCAAAAAATGGACTCTCTCAGTCAGCACATCAGAAGGTGGGGTACTGGTGGAGAAGATGGGGCTTCCTGGGCTCTGCTTCTGCTTCTGTCCTCACTCTTGCTAGCCATGGCTCCACTCAACTCCACGGCCCCATTCCAGTTTCCTTGCCTTATTTAGCTCCTCCTCTGAGAAGTGTGACAATCTCAGGGGATAAGAAGGGTCAGGACCAGCTTCCTCGATAGCAGAGCAGTGGTGGCTTCTCCTTCATCCCAGTGGTCTGGGTTTCTAGCCTGGATTCAGAGCTGAACTCCACTACATCAGTGTTCTGGGTGAAAATCCTGGCTTTCCTATTGCAAGAATTAATAAAATCAAGTCTCTGGAGGTCCTTAAAGATAACATTATTTAAGTAATGATGTTGTGGTATTAGCTATGAACTAAATGTGAACAAGTCTGGCCTGGCTGGTGTGGCTCAGTGATTGAACGTCGATCAATGAACCAGGAGATTGTGGTTAGATTCCTGGTCAGGGCACATTCTAGGGTTGTGGGCTCGGTTCTCAGTAGGGGGTGTGTAGGAGGCAGCCGGTCAATGATTCTCTCTCATTACTGATATTTCTCTCTCTCTCTCTCTCTCTCTCTCTCTCTCTCTCTCTTTCTCCCTTCCTCTATGAGATAAATAAAAAATATATTTTTAAAAAACACTACATGAAACAAACTAAAAAATAAATGTGAACTAGACTGTGGGAACTGCTATCAGTGGAAGACTCTGGCCACAGTCCCAGCACAGCCCCCTGCCCTTCTAAACAAATGCAACCGGGGGAAGTGGGTATGGGCGAGAGGGAAATTCTAGAACCCGCTGCATCTATTTAGTAGTAAGAGTAGAAGCCAAAAGTGTCAGCAGGAGACTCGGACACATCTCTGATCTAAGCATGCAGGCTTTGGGCCACCTGGAGTTCTGAAGGAAAATCTCTATTTCCTTTAGAAGCAAATGCTAAGAACAAAAAAACGCCTAGGAACAGGAATTCAGACCAAGTTAAACACCAATCAGAGTTGCTACTAAATGAGATTTAGAAAAACTGCTTTCACTTTGAACCGGGTTTGTTTGGGGTGAGGGAAGGCGAGTGTCAGTGCCACCGTCATGGGGAGGTCGGTTCGGGAAGCAGTCTGACATCTGGAGGGTCCAGGAAGCACACATGGGGCCAGACTGCTTTCTTTCCAAGCCCCTAGCAAGAATCCTGCGCAGGATTTAGCGGGCGTACACTGCACCCACCTACCCCGCCCCGGCTACAGACTCAACAATCATAAAAACCCACACGGGACCAGTGCAGAGCACTGCTACCCCGAAGGCCAGTGCCAGGAACTGGGCTTCTCTTTAACCTGGGCAGCGCAGAGGGTCAGGGCAGAAGCACAGCTGCCCTGTTCTGCAGGCTTCTCCCAGCTGAGGAAGGCTTTCTCAATACCTGTCTTTCACTTACAGGTTTTATCCTGGTCATTGGGCTCGTGACGTTCTACAGAATCGGCCCGTACACCAGCCTGTCCTGGTCTTGCTACCTGAACATTGGCGCCTGCCTCCTGGCCACCCTGGCAGCTGCCATGCTCATCTGGAACATTCTTCACAGGAGAGAGGACTGCATGGCACCCCGAGTGATTGTCATCAGCCGCTCCTTGACAGCTCGGTTTCGCCGTGGGCTGGACAATGACTATGTGGAGTCACCATGCTGATGAGTGCCAGGGAGGGGCCCTGCCTAGGACTTTACTAGTATCCACTGTAATGGAACAGTCTAGAAACCAAGGGACTGCCTGCATGGAGGCAGTGATTCCTTTTGTTTCTTCTATATGCATATGTACGATACACAGGTATGTTTACTATGTTTATATAAATATATGATCATATATCGTCTGTGCCAGCCTCCCCTGACCCACTCACAATCTGGCTTCACGCTCACACACGTTGCAAGGCGACCGCCCGAGATGCACGTGAGGGGCGCAGTGGCCCTGCTCAGCACCCTGGTCTGGGGTTAATTTATTCTGTGCCTGCTCAGATGGGCATCTACAGCCACCCTTTCTTCAGTAAAGCAAAACATCCCGGGAGATTTTCTGAAAATGGCTGTATTTTCTTTGAGTGGCTCAGAATCTATAATCAGATGGTTACGGCTTTAGGACAGGAAGAAGTTAGTAGTGTCTGTCTGTGCCTGATTATTTTTCTAAGTTAAAATAAAATGGAAACCTCTTACCACTGTCTAAAATGTGTGTTGTATTTCCCTACACTGCCACGTGGTAAAAGGAATTTGGTCTGTTTTATGTGTTTTTTGTGGGTTAGCAGTAAGAGAAGGGTTGAGGCATTTTTAAAGATCTGGTGGGAGTGAAACTTCGAGTTACTCATGTCCTTATTCTTGTTTCTGGTCAACCGAGCCTCAGACGCCCACGCTCCTACAGACTCTGCAAACCGTGGTCATATGTTGGCAGATCCACAATTAGTGGAGCGGGATGAGAAAGTCTATTTGTTTAAAGAAATTCAGAGAGAGGTCCACTTCCCCCACATAAAACCTTTGGCCTCTCTTCAGTCAAACACTTGGTGGGTGATACCTTCACGATGCTACATGGATTCCAAACCACCCAGCTCTTACACCTGTGAGCGGCGAACAGGCCTTAAGTCTCCAGGCTAAACAGAAAACATTAAAAAACTGGCCCATATCCTCAAAACTGCCTGACAACATCTATAAGGACAGTCCTTTGATAACTGCATGGCTTGACCTCATGCCACCTAGAAGTAGAATCACCATTGCCATCCTCTGGCCCAGGAAGTTGACCCTGGGTACTGTGGGTGCCATGCAAAGCCAGGGTAAGGCCGGGCTATCACTAGGCTGAGCCTCCAACCCCAAGAAACTTTTAGCTTTGTTGCTTTTAATGTTCCAGAGAAGTGAGTGGCCAGTTTGGAATTCAAAGACTATATCGTTCCAGGATAGTCAGAACAAATGGTTCTGCTCACCATCTGGGGTATGCGGATGCAAATAGTCATAAAGCAATTGAGGATGATTTAAAAGCATCCATGGCTTAATCATCTATAATAAAGCTAGCAGTCAGTGTAGAAACAGCCAGATGCCTGCCCCACAACCAGTACGCTCATGGGAACATTTAGGTTTGAGCTCCCTCCCTTTGAGCTTCTTTCCTACAATGGATTTCCCCCAAATCATATGCTAAAAATAATTGTTTTTTTAAAAGAATAATGAAATATTTAAGGTGTATAATTTTAATAATATTATGTATATGATTATGTAAATGTTCATTAAAGTTTTAAGGCTGGCCATGTGGTTGATTCTAGTCTGTGATGGTGTTTATATGAAATGAAAAGTGAGCAGAGAAAGGCTGGGCTATGCCATCCAGCTACTCTAGTTCACTTCCAACAACAGTCCTCTTGTCCACATGACCAGTGTTGGAAAGATCTCCCAACTGGAACAAGGCTGGGCCTGTTTTAGAAATAAGCCAAGGAACCAGGCTCACACACTAATTTGAAAGATGCTTCCATGTTACAGAAACCAACACTGCTGATGAGGAAGGCTTATTCCAGGCAACTTAGTTTTCCACCTTTTTCCCCCCGACTTTAGCTTTCAATTTCTATCCTTTTGAGATTGAAAACTGTCAAATGTCCCTGGGAAGAATTGCTGAATTCTCTCAGGAACAGAGAGGAAGCTGCTTTTATACAGTTTTGATTGACTTCTTTCAGAGTAATTTTAATTGCATTTTCACTGTACTCTTTTGAGTATTTATTATCAAACTAGAGGCCCAGTGCACTAATTTGTGCTTGGGTGGCGTCCCTCAGCCTGGCTAGCAATCAGGGCCAATTAAGGCCAGCTGGACAGGGGAGAAGGACTGCAGAAGGTTGGCCAGGTCAGGGGAGGGACTGTGGGAGATTGGCCAGCCAGTCAGAGGGAGGGACCATGGGAGGATAGCCAGCCACAGGAGATTGGCTGTGGGAGTGCACTGACCACCAGGGGGGAAGGTCCTGCATTGAGCATCTGCCCCCTGATGGTCAATGCATGTCATAGTGACTGGCTGACCAGTCATTTGGTCAACTGGTCATAAAGATTGCTTAGGCTTTTATATAAATAGGTCCTTTTTTTGTTTAGTAGCAATTGTTCCCAGAGAGACAGGTATTACAAATATTTAGCAATTGTAGAAATTTCTACTAGGGAGTGTCCAGAACACTAGGAAATGAATAAAAAAAACTAAATAACAGCCTAAGAGGCTCTAAGCACGGCAGAGGCCAAAAGCCAGGCTCACCTGCTCCCTGCACCCAGCTGTGTTGTGCCAAAAACTCACTGTTCTACAGCACATGCCAGACGTGTCCTGGTGCCTGCATGAGCAGCAGTGGGAATACAGCATGACAGAGTCACATACGTGTTAACAATCCTTAGAATTTCATATAGAAGGGGAGAGAAAGTACCCAAAGAGTGTATACATCCCTTAACATCTCCGAGAATGGAATCCTCACCTTTTGATGAGTTTGATAGATTTGAAAGCTTCATCCATGTCTCCAACGGTGATAAAGAAGCTAAAGTTGAGCATGGCATTCCGAGTGGCCTTGTCACAGTCCTCCAGCCCCACAAAATCTCGCAGGGGCCTCCTGCCCACCATCTGGAGGATGCGGCTTTGCTGTGAATCCACCCAGTTGTCTCTGTCTGCTTCTCCTGGCTGATTGAGAAAGGGAACTGATTACCTATCAGTTCATGTAAAGCTAATGTCTCTACTAAGCCTATCTCATATGTCAGCTATGGGGGGTCCCTCTGCAGACAGATGTGGACAGTCAGCAGAAGGCTCTGGCAAATGCAACAAAATCAATCTTCATCTGAAATCAGAGCTTTGGCTCTGGTTTCAGACAGCAGATAAGCAAAGGCAAGTCTATGCACAGGAAATAGTTTTTCAACTTCTGGTTCCCTAATATCAACTTACAAAAGTTATAAAACAGTTGTGAAAATCCTCAAACCTAGTTGGTGCACTCAGTGGTTCGAGCATTGCCAAGTTCAATTTCTGGTCAAGGGCACGTACCTGAGTTGCAGATTTGATCCCCAGCCCCAGTATGGGCACAAACAAGAGGCAACCAACTGATGTATCTCTCTCACATCAATGTCTCTCTCTCCCACCCTCCTTACTTCCTTCCCTTCCACTCTTTAAAAATAAATAGAAAAAAATATCCGCAGGTGAGGACACACATACACACACACAAAAATCCCCACCTACCATGTTTGTTTTATAAACTAGAAACATTCTATCAAGTCAGACATGTATACATGTGCACAAGATCTTAAGATGAAACAATGCCATCATGATTTCAAGTGGAATTTTCTTTTTTTAATTTTTTAAATTAAATCTTTATTATTCATATTATTACATTCGTTTCTCTTTTTTCCCCTCCATAGCTCCCCTCCACCCAGCTCTCAGCCCTCCCTCTATCCTTACCTCCCTCCCATTGGCCTCATCCATAGGTGCATGATTTTTGTCCAGTCTCTCCCTGCACCCTCCTCACCCTTTTCCCCCTGAGAATTATCAGTCCACTCCCTTTCTGTGCTCCTGATTCTATTATATTCACCAGTTTATTCTGTTGATCAAATTTTTAATTCACTTAATTTTTAGATTCACTTGTTGATAGATACGTATTTGTTGTTCATAATTTTTTCTTTTACCTTTTTCTTCTTCCTCTTCTAAGAGTACCATTCAGCATTTCATATAATACTGGTTTGGAATTGATGAACTCCTTTAGCTTTTTCTTATCTGTGAAGCTCTTTATCTGCCCTTCAATTCTGAATGATAGCTTTGCTGGATAGAGTATTCTTGGTTGTAGGTTCTTGCTGTTCATCACGTTGAATATTTCTTGCCACTCCTGTCTGGCCTGCATCATTTCTGTTGAGAAATCAGCTGACAGTTGTATGGGTGCTCCTTTGTAGGTAATTAACTGTTTTTCTCTTGCTGCTTTTAATATTCTCTCTTCGTCTTTTGCTCTTGGTATTTTAATTATGATGTGTCTTGGTGTAGTCCACTTTGGATTCCTTTTATATGGGGTTCTGTGTGCTTCCTGGACTTCTAAGTCTATTTCTTTTAAAAGATGTGGGAAGTTTTCAGTCATTATTTCTTCAAATAGGTTTTCAGCATCTTGGTCTCTCACTTCTTCTGGCACCCCCACAATTCTCATGTTGGTACACTTGAAACTGTCCCAGAGGCTCCTTACATTATCTTGACATTTTTGGATTCTTTTCTCTTCTTTCTTTTTCAGTTGAGTGTTTTCTGATTCTTTATATTTCAAATCTTTGACTTGATTCTTGCCTTCCTCTAGTGTGCTGTTAGGTCACTGTATAATATTTTTTATTTCAGTCAGTGTATGTTTATTTTCTAGTTGGTCCTTTTCCATCTCTAGTTGGTTCTTTTTCATCTCCTCTTGGCTCTTGCTAACTTTATCCAACTTTTATAGGATATTCTTGAAAAACCTTATAAGCGTGGTTTTGAACTCTATATCCAGTTGTTTGTTTTCCTCCATTTCTTTTGTTTGTGATCCCTTCCCTTGTTCCGGCATTTTCACTATGCCGGGAGAACTTCTGTGTTGGATTCAGCCTTATGATACCAGATTTGCAAAACTGCAAAAGCCTCTCTGGTGAGCTTGGGATGGGTGGAGTCTCAGGGCTTAACGGACTGCCTTGCCTTCCACTCGGCCCTGCCTTCCATGGCCCCTGAGTCTCATGTGACTAGGTAATCGCTGGAGTGGTCCTTGTGTGCGCGTGCGCTCTCTCGCAGTGCCTCTAGACTGCTGCCTTTCTGGCTCCCCTGCGCTCTGGGACCATATGAATCTGGGTCCCCAGGACTTTGCCGGAATTTGGGGTTTAGTGGAGTAAGAAGTGACACAGTTGGGATGCTATGTCTCCCGCCCTCTTGTGAAAGCCAGCGGCACAATCAGCAGTAGGTCTTCTGTGCACAGTGCTGCACATGCTGCCCGACTTCTGCCCTCCTGTGACTCCCCCAAATTTCTGTGCACTTCTCCCTTTTCACATTTCCAAACTCCCACACTATGAGTTTCAGCTGGACCTGGGGTTTAGTGTCGTAGGATAAGGGGTTCAATACTGTTGGGAGTCTCCCGCCAGAGAAAGCCAGCCAGGTACTCCAGCACCCGCTCTCTCCATGCACGCGTCTCTGTACCTCAGCTTTTTGCAGCTCCTCTGGGTCTCTGTTAGCCCCACTCTTTCCTTCTAGTTGTAGAATTTCCACTCAGCCAGCTTTCCTTTGGTTCTGGATGATGTCCGTTCTGTCTTTTAGTTGTAGTTTTGAAATTGTTCTGCGAGACAGCAGTATAGGTGTTTACCTATGCCCAAGTGGAATTTTCCAAAATGATAACCTGAATTAGTGGAGTGCGCTCCACTGGTTTTTCTCAGAAGCAATGTCAACCTAGAGCAGAGCTCCCCAGAGAGGTGTGCAGAGAGAAAGAATGTCTGAACAGAAACTCGATGTTATAGTGGCTGCCTGAGGCCTTTGTGTTCCTGGCATCTTGCAATACAACCGACTGAGGGGACCAGCTCGAACTATTAGCTTCCTTCCTGATTGCTAGGTGCTGCTCTTGCCTGCACGCCCACCGCTTTCTTCCAGGCTGCACCCTCTCCCCCCATTCTCCCCTTGCCCTCGCCACACACACACACACTACTCTCTGTCTTCCCCACTGTCTGCTTCTTTCTCTCTGCAGGATCCATTTCTTTGATGTGCACACATGCTACCCTGTGTAAAACAAGGTCATGATCCATCCTCCAGAACCAGTACCCCTGCATGTCACTGGTCCTGAATTTGTGCTACTCCATGATTTCTGCAAGGCTAGACTCCATCACGTGCTCAATTCCCAGCAGCCCTTCCTTTCCACTGCTGCTTCTCAAGTTCATCTGTGGTCCCCAACTTCAGGGGTGCTAGACTGAGGCCTTGAGACACTGGTAGAATGTGTGGTTGGCAAGACCCAAGTGTGGATGGCAAGACCCTTCTATGCACCAGGGCATAAGCAAAGGCCCTGAGGGAAGCTTAAATTCAGAGTTCATGGCCATCTGTAGGCTGGGTCACACTAGGCTGAGGTTTGGACTGAGTTTGCATGGAATGGGAAACCTTTGGAAATGTGCATGTAGCAACTGGCAATGCTGACCACTGTGGTTTAACAGTCACAGGGCAGGATTTGAGGTCCATCAGCCTTGCTGTGATTTAAGCAGAGCCCTGCTCCTGTGAGCACACTCGGGAATTCTCACAGAGACATGAACACCTGAGGGCCCTGCTTTGCCTGCTGCCTGCCCCAGCATTTACACTCACTCTCATTACAGCTCTTTGAGGAGAGAGAACCACCGGCCCTGTCCATACATGGGAGCTAGGGACCTAGGGCTGTTGACTCTCAAGTGTGGGGACAGAAACTTCCAGGACATGGCCAAAGGAAGTAAACACAGGTCAGTAATCAGAAAAAGAGCAGCTTTTAAAGAAAAATACAAGGCTTTATGACCATTCACAAGCAACTCAGAGTAAAATTAATAAGACTTCCTGCATTGCAAATGTAAGTGAGCTATTTCCTGTAAAGCAAACATTAGGTGACAGCCTGTTCCTGCCACATGTCTGGCCAGGACAAGTGCTCTGTGGTGACATGGGGAGCTGATATGGTGTCATATCCTTGATCAAACTGACTAGAGAGGACATGCAGGTTAGGTGGGCAGTATTATCATGGACAACTGTAGTTTAACATAAGAAAGATCCTGAGAAAAGGGCAGAGTTAAGGAAACAGAGGATAAGTGAGGAGTCATCTTACACTGTATCACACACGTTTTCTCTCTTGGACAACGAGAAGAGTAGCACAGAGAAGACAAGAAATGAAAGACTCATAAAGGTGTGAGAGGAACCAGAATCCACATATGAGAACAAGGGGGGGGAAACGCAAGACAAAGAATCCAAATGTCTCCCACAACTTTCTGAGTTCTCACATCCAAGAGCAGAAAATGCCAAAGGAGCATGAAATGAAATTCAGAAAACCATTTGTGTGGAGGAACCGATCTATTTCAAATAAGAGACTGAGAAAACCTGCATCGACAGAGCACAGGGATCCTGAAAAAGTCACATGAGCCCATTCCCAATTTTCACAAAGATCATTCCACATATCACAAGTAAATGTCAGTCCATACACTATTCATCATGCCAACGGCCATGCCATGTCATTTTGTGTAGAATATTTAGGGACATGGGAACCAACTGTGCCCAGATTCCTTGTTTCCATCACTCATGCCATGACACGTGCACGTTTGGCGTATCAGAGCCACAGTCCCACACTCAGCTCGTCAGGGGACATGCAGAAGCCAGGGGGCCATGCAGCTGAGAGACCAAGTCCCAGGGAAGGCAAGTAACTCGGCCAAAGTAACCACTTTGAGGCATGAGCATGTATGTGCTGAAAACCACTCTGTTCCCTCACAATCTAAAAAAACTACATGTATGTGACAGGTAGAAATGTAGGTAAGCACAGACACCTCTTGAAAGGCCCCATGCCAGCCTGGTCACAGTGACCATCTCTGGGGGCTGGTTCTAAGGAGATTTGCATCATCTTTGGTCTTTCTTTTTTTGTAGCATCTAAATTTTCTAGTAATACACAAGTTCAAAAACACAGCTGAAGAGAAAGGCAAAAGAACTGCAGGGTGCAGTCCCCTTGGTGGAGCCCTTGGGAGGACACCCACCTCCTCAGCACCGCTGTCTCCTGATCCTCCTAACACTTGCTGCAATTTCAGGGGACAAATCAGAGCAGACGTGTGCCTTGTTCAATGAGCGGTGAGCAGAGGCGCCTGACTCCAGCGCCTGGGAGACCCAAGCCCAGCCCAGGAGAGGGACCTGAGAACACGCCTGGTGCTCACAAAACTCACACCTTCCTCGTGAAGTAATAATGGGGCACTTCCATCCCCAGGAGAGACTGGTAGGCAGGAGGCCGTGGAAATCTGTCCTGAAGCAAGAAGCCATGCTCTTCGGAAATGAAGAAGGATAGAATCAATGCATCCACCTGGCAGAGGGAAAGATTGTTGTTAGTTGGGCAATAGATTTTACTATTTTGTGTCTAATTCCCATTTTCCTTGCCGAGGCATTTACATAGAACATAGAGAAAGACAGGATGAACACATTCTGACACAGATAATCCACTCTTCCCCATGGGCATATGGCAACACCAGCCTCCACCACCATCTCCTGTACTTTGGAAAAACTGACACATCTTCTGGAAGGATGCACCTCATCCAGTTTGAGAGCCACTATGTCATTCTCAATGACTGATGTCCTTGTAGCAAAGACTACCATTCCCACTGAGCTGGTGATGGAAACTCAGAAGAGCTCTCATGTTTCAAAAGATATCCCCGCAGTTTCTTTACTCTGATTTAAAACCACCCAGAGCAATAATGATAAAAAGATTCATGCCACAGCCTTCAAGGAATAGGGAATGCACAGGGAGGAGGCGGGGAACTCTAGGGTCCTGTCCTACGGGACTCAGAACAGCAGCTCCCAGCCTCAGCCCTTTCTGAACAGGAGAGCAACAGGAGGCCTTGGGTGCCGGAGCCTTTTCTTGCTGTGTGAATTCCTACACTTTCTCATCATCTTCATAAAGGACCCAAAGAGCTATTTGTTCAAACTGCTGGAAAGTGCTCTTCACGTGTACCAATACACTCCATCATCATCAATTTGCACATTCTTATCACTTGTTTAGACTTGTCAACAGGCCCTTGACCATGAGAAAATAAATTCCTCAGGCAATGTCTTCGCTTCTCTCAACCCGATGAAGAGATGCTAGCTACCTCAATACACCTTCCCACTCAGTGTTTCAGAACCAATTGTTGGATCC
The DNA here is from genome assembly GCA_011751065.1 of Lasiurus cinereus. NCBI lineage: Eukaryota > Metazoa > Chordata > Mammalia > Chiroptera > Vespertilionidae > Lasiurus > Lasiurus cinereus. The sequence continues at coordinate 2,767,138 of JAAGEH010002525.1, forward strand.
ACTTCTGAAAATCTTGGAGAATGGACAAAGATTGCTGATAATCTCAAGGCATCCGAAGGGAAATTCCTTCGGCAGGGAGACAAGCCTCCTAAAGTTAGAGGGCTGCTGTCCTTTGCTAACTTACTGAAGACCCTCTGTATAAATTCTCTTGGAAAGAGATGGGTTAGAAAGCAGCACAGCAAACCACTGGGCTTTCCCAGGAAATGTTAGACATCCATCCCATAAAGAATAAGAAATGGAAAGTGTCAGAGTCCAAGCCCATGGAATGCAGCCCTGAGAGTCATCAGGTGGGAGAGGGAGACCCTGCAGAGCTTGGGGAGTGGGTGGCGAGAGCAGAGAGCGTGACTGAGACAAGGAGGCTGTTTTGGTCAAGATCATCCTTGTCTGAGCATCTCGGCAGATTGAGGAACAAATGAGGAGTCAGTATGCTGCCTTAGTGACTCAGTCATAGGACATGCTGACATCAAGTGGAGAGAACAGGAGAACAGAGTTTACACTGAGCCAAACAAGATCAGATCTCCTCATGTACACCCATGGGAGAGACTCCACGTGAATGAATTTCCCTGTAACTTTCCTATAAACATTGTCATCAAGATTGTGCACCCATAAGTCCAAAGTCCCCATGCCTCTAAATACAAATCTGGCTATACAGTACCGTGGGGCTGGCACTGTCCTTGGCGTGGGCCTTTCTGTCCGCGGGCTGCAGCTGGGCTGCCATTACCTCCTGCACGGCCTCACACACGAACAGCCTGGGCTCACTCTGATCCCAGAAGTGGCTCACAGGAACAAGATGCGCCAGGCTCCCATCCCCGAAGCCATGGTTCCTGAAAGAGAGACCCATGGAAACCCATGAGAGAGTTCCTGTTCTCAGCCTCTGCAACACCTTCAGGCCAGTCTCCAATCAGTGTCAGCAGGCCTCATCTGAGCTCCTGCCTGGGAGTACACTGGCACACCATGTTGTGACGCAGCCTGTCTGATCATATTCTTTCACATTTAAAACAGTTGGTTGAAAGAGTCCCCATGGAGTCTAATGGGAAAGACAATGAGGCTTGGGTTCTAGAGGTCACGTGGAAGGTCCCTGATGCTGGTCCCAAAGTCTAGGACCAGGGGGTGGACCTCAAGGTGGAACAGCACCCCCTGTTGGGCAGATCTGTGCCTGGGGTCCAGTTCTAGCTCTGACCTGTGTGATGCAGTGCATTTATCCCTGGTCCCTCCCTCCTTTAAATCTCCCAGGCCCAGAATGCAATGAAGAACTGGAGGGAGAAAAAATGGGCTGGGTTGCAAAGAATAGATCATATCTCAAAAGAAGGCAGGTAACTGAAAAAAGACAGTGAGCCCCACCCTACCCCAGAGAGTATGAAGGCAGGGACAGGCTCCATGTGCCTGTGTGGCCACAATCTTACTTCTTAGTTTCCTGTTCATTAAAAGACAATGTCTCTCTCTGATCAATCTGTCCCATCTTGAAGTCGAAGATGGTCATGGTGTCCATTTCCACATCATAGAAACAGATTTTGGAATCGGGGCTGCTGTCAGCCTACGGGGAGAGAAACCAGAAGCTCACAGCACACGTCTGAGAAAACCCATCCTGATATCAGTGACCTCCCAGGCCACTTTGGCCGGAGTGCTTCCAGCATCAGAACTTGAATGTCAATTTACTGTCATCCCACAAATGGTTGTGAATTGCTACTTTATAATTTCAAAGAATTGAAAATAAACCCCCAAATATTGTGAAGGTCAACTACAGCTATATAGCTGTTCTCAGTATTGACTTGAGTGTGATGTCATTTTAGCTGAGACGGATTAACCACGGGCACAAGGAGGAGTCTGGATTCAGACACAACTCTGATGCAGCTCCCTGAGCGGTGAGTTGGCGTCTGAGGAACTGCTCTGCACCTATGTTGAAGGAACGAGGTTGCCCGCTCTCTGGGAATCTTCTCCCAAGGATCCCGAGCTCTGAACTCTCCCTCTCACCTGCTCACCAGCTGCGATTATACTACTCCTACTCCCTAAAGACATTCCCTTGATTAGGCCAACCCCATGCACCAGTCAGGGTGTTAGCAGGGCTCTCAGTCACAGCACAGCCAGCTGCATCTTTGGACAAAGAATTTGTCTCAATCTCTTCACTCATTAAACAGGAAGTGTTAATTGCAAGATGCCACAGCTACCGCGAATGCTATCATCTCACTCATCCTCTCTCCTTTGTTCTTGATCCTCACACGGAAAGGTACATGTGCACACACAAAAGACCGAGAAAAGGGAACCAGCTTGGTTGTTAGGGGCAACAAATGCCAAGAACTTAGGTAGACTTTATTCTTTAGAGTTCACACTGACTCCATTATCATCACCTGGTATGGGAGCCTCCTGACCTCTCTGGACAGCAACTACTCCCTGTTACTCTCTCTCCAGGGACTGGCACTGTCCTCCCAGCTCTCACCAGGATTGTAAAAGTGTATTTGTTTGCCTCACCCTTTAATCAATGTCTATTCAACCACAATGGGGAGCCAAATCTTCCTGTTTAACTGATCAATCTGTATCTACAATGCCCAGCAAAGCACACTGGTGCATGGAAGCAATCCATAATCAACTCTTGAATGCATGATCAAGAGCACAAGCGAATGAAAACACGAGCATGCTAGTGGGTGGCAAGGCACCAGTTACCTGGAGCAGGACAAACGTCACCTTGCTTTCAACCCTCAAGCAGGTGCCTACACCCTGACATCACAACATCTCCAACAATCCTGTGAACCCCTTGGGCCAAAATAGTTTAGTTGGGCAATGACAAGAGATAGAAAAGAGGGGATGTGAGGGGTTCGGTAAAGAAGAAACCCTTTTCTGATGAAATAAGAAACGAAGAAAGGCAGGAAAAAACAAAAGCTGTGTAGGTGGGGGTAGGGGGGCCCAAGGACAGCACCAGGTGGTAGAGGGCACAGGCAGGAGGAGAGGACAACCTGGAGAGGGATGAAAGAGGAAAAGGAATGGAAGCTGGGATGCAAAGAGCCAGGAGTGGACACAAAAGGCACAGACAGGTCCTGTGAGAGCAACTAATGGAGACAGAGGAGATGGCACAGAGCCTAGCCCCATAGACACGCACCTTGCTGGGATGGATGCTGATTTTGTTGCCGTTGGCATTACATCTGAGCGACACAATGCCCCCCACACCAGGGACCAGCTCAGCCAGGTTCTTGCAGCTGCAGTGTACCTTCGCCTCCCTGTAGGAGGAGGACAGGGTTAGCGCACACTCACCGAAGCATCGCTGTGGACAGCGGGTTAGAAGGAAGCCCTGCTTCTCCAGTGACCCCAAACCTTTGTTCACAGAACTGAGCCCCGCCCAATGGCCCAGCTGCTCTCACTCTGGGGTACCTTATGCCATGGGAAACAGGCAATGGGCCAGGCTCAGATGCAGGGTGAATTTTTAAAGTTCTCATGTTCTTATCAGCAAATAAGAATACGTAATTTCCTCCTCCTCCTGCCCCCTTGCATTTCCCTTTACAGCGATTTGTGATCTCTCCTTTCAGAATGGGATTGCTATATCACACTATTATAACTGCATTAGAGGCCTGGTGCATGAAATTTCATGCATGTGGAGGGGGGCTGTCCCTCAGCTCGGCCTGCCACCTCTCACAGTCCAGGAGCCTATCTCTCGGCCCTGGCAGCCACCGTGGCTTTATCAAGAAGACGTCCAGTCTATCTGGTCTAATTAGCATATTACCCCTTTATTAGTATAGATATGTTCCATCACAGGGATGAACTAAAATGTACTTAACTCCTCCCCTGTTTAGCTGGTTCTAGTTTGTTACCTATATAAACAACCCTGGGTTTGCGCATCATGATTTTTTTCTTTTACTTTATTCACTCTTCCTCCGTTCCTCTCTAACACCCTTTCTATCCTGGGATCACAATGAGACCCACATGACTTCTGGTCATCAGGCCTCCTTAGGCTCCTCTGGGCTGGACTCCTGCTTTTGATGCCTATGCAGTTTTGAGGAGGACTGGTCAGCTGTTCTGTAGAGTGTCCCACCCCACAGTGGGAAGGAAGTGTCTGGTGTTTTTCTCATGCTCAGCCTGGGGGGTGGGTTTTAGGAGAAGAACCCAAAGGTACAGTGCCATATCATCACATCACATCAGGGGTCTGTGTCATCGACATGACGAATCTGTGATGTTGATCCTGGTCTCTCCTCTCTGGAGTCCTGTCTATAACGTTACTCCTTTCCTCCTCCCCATACTGTCCTCTTTGGGAGGGCAGTACTATGTACAGCCCACACTTACAAAGTGGGGGTTATGCCCCCCCCATGGGGAAGAAATCTACATAAACTATTTGCCGTTCTTCTGTAGATTGTGTGTCTCTTTTCCTCTACTTATTAACTTAATTGTCACTTATTTACATTAGTATGAACTCACAGATATTTATTTTCTACTTTGGGTTCTAAAACAATGCTGTTTTATTTATTTTATTGCTCAAATTGTTCCAGCTCTCAGCTTGGGCCACTAAGGAACTCTTTTGGGTGCTCCTATTTCCCCTGACACACCCCATCATTATATATATATTAGCACTTTCTTATTTCTGACAGTTAAAATACTCTGGGCTCATCTTGTATATTTGCTGCCTCAGTCCTAGAATCAGCCATTTCTCCAAGGACTCTGGTTCCTTGTTTCAGAGATGCTTTTAGAAACCCTTCTGGGCACTGATGTGCTGGTTGCTCTGGGGTGTCCTTGCCTCCAGGCCCTCAACTGAGAGAATAAGAGAGATGTGCACATATGTATGTATATCCACTTATATCCATATTAAGCTAAATAAGACTTCAAACTTGTGTCTCCAGTTCTACTCCATCACCACAGAGATTACTCTGGCCTCCTCCCATGCTTGTCCCACCCAGCTCCAAACACCCTCCGTCCAGTTGTCTCACTGCTCACTGCCAGCGCAGCAGTACCCGATTGGCACCCTGCACCCCTATGGGAGTTAACTTTGTCAACCAGAGCACGTGCTGCGTGCAGTCCCTGTGCTTTCAGTCCCCAAGTGGCTCAGGTCAGCCACACGCCCTCCAGTGGGCTTGTTTCATGCATTTGTAATACTGGTGGATGCTCTGTCACCTTCTGCATTCCATTCTGGGATCCCTCAATCTAAAAGATTTGTAAAAAAAAATGTGCACACGCTTTGCTCATTTTTGCTGAGAAGTTCTATGCGTTTTGACAAGCAGACCATGCTCTGTAGCTATCACATTGAAGTTTCCTTACCCTAAGAAATCCCTCATGCATCACTTCTTCAATCCCCATCTTCTTTCCCGTCATGGAAATATTGAGAATTTAAGCCAAAATAGGTGTTTAAAAAATTTAATGGCATGTTAATGTTGAAATGAGAACATAAAGAGTTTTCTAGCTCCTATCCATTTCGCATCTTCCACATTATCTCCTAATTTTTCAAATGTAATACTTTCATTTGGACACTGTACCTTCGGGAAAGATCAAAGCTTTTAAAGTGAGCCAAGTCTGTCCCGATGACCAGGTAATTTCCACAGATGTCAAGGAAGCATGGGTTCCCCTCCGTCTCAGAGAAGAGCAAGAGTTGTTTCACGGTCCCCTGAGGAAAAGAAAGGACAAGGAACTCAGGAAAGCTGCTGTGGAGCATTTCACTTCTATGACTAAACCTTACTAGTCTTTACAGAGAATCTCATATGCTCCACTCATGCACTCAGACAATGTACTGATGGCTCAGTTTGTGACCAGCACTCTGCTGGGCTCTAACAGGACACAGGGAAGATGGCCCTGCCCTCAGCGAAGCTCTCATGCTTATAGTCTCGAGAGGGAGTCAGACATCAACTAGGTCAACAGCAAATTCACATGCAATCTCAACTTGAGAAAGTGCTGGAGAGGTAATAGGATGCTAATGGTGAGACGGTCAATCCCATCTGTTTGGATTGATCTAGGAGGCCTTGTCTACATAAGTCTTAAGTGAAAGCTTCTGAAATACTATGTTGCTAGTGTCACATAAGTGGTTGCCTTTGGGTGGAGAGGTCAGTGCGTGGATGGGATGGTATTACATCATGGGTACATTCCATTTGTGAAAACTCACTGAGATGTGTGAACACTTATGAATGACATGGCCACTTTCCTGGATGTATCTCACACTTCAGTAAATGTTTGAGAAATAAGTTTTGTCTGAAGGTAATAAACTGAGGTAGGGGAGGAGCCAGTTATCTGGAGGGCTGTGGGCCATCATTTCTGGAACAGAAGATGGCATGTACTGGAGCAGGAAGGGCTGCTCTGGGAACCCCGATGCCCCTGCAGTAGGAAGGAACAAGCCATGGTGAGGCTATGCTGGGGTGGGTGGGTGGGGGTGTGGTGTGTGTGTGTGTGCAGGCCAAGAGCCACGTAAAGAGGGAAAGAGTCAGATTTTGTTCAAAGTGAAGCTGGAAGACTCTAAAGGGTTTTGAGCCATGAAGTAATTTCATAACTAATTATATTTTAAAAAGTGTTTAAATGTCATTTAAAATGTCACTCTTAACAGCACATTGAAAGAGTGACCACAGTCAGGCTGGGCAGAGCTTGGGCTTTGCTGTCTTGTATACAGCTGACGCTACTCTTCTGAGTTAAAAGAGGCTCCTGGCGCAATTCAACCAGTGATCAGGGAGTGCCTGCACCCTGCATAGCTCCAAGGTGGGAGCAAGCACTCTGACATTGAGCAGCATGTCCCTGGGAGCTTGGAGAGAGGGCGTAAAGTGTGCATAGCTGAGGGCATTGCAGGGCTGTTTTTGGACTGGCCCACCGGCCCTCCTGCTACATTCCCCACTTCTCTGCTCTCCCCAGGGCATAAGCCTCCAGCAGTATCTGTCAGACACCAGTCCTTTTCTCAGCTCCAGCCTCTGTATATATGAGCTCACCCCAGGGTGCCCATCACTGCTCTTCAACCTAAGCCAGTCACTGCACAAAGCAGTATAAAGGCCAGGGAGGAGAAGTGGAGCTCTACATTTTAGCCTGGAAGGAGACCCCATTAGAAAACCGGAAGGTGTTTGTCATGATCAAACAAGCACCAATTGTAGTTTGCATGTCTACCTCTGCACCAGCAGGAAGTAAGGCCTGAAAAGACACACTCCAAGCTTTCAAAAAGGGGAGTGTTCCCAATCTTTTCCTTATACATGCTGGCAGTATATTACTAGTTATAATGGGAACACACTCCTTTAGTTAAAAAATTAACAAAAAGGACAACTCCAGGCCATCTGTTGTGAGACATCCTCCAAGCCCACGGGCAGGGCTCCTCAGTTGCCTCCAGGTTTCCCAGCAAGCCACTCTCCCCTTCCCAGCAGACCCTTGCCTTTGCTCACTATGCGGTTTGCCCTTTCTCAGTGTGCTAACAGTCTTTTCCCAGCAGGCTGTTCTCCCCTCTGCAGCATGCTTTCCACCCTCCAGCCCTCCAGTGCCCCGCAGGTTATCTCTCTGCTGACAGAACTGCCCCCATCATCTGTTCTTAAGAATATGACCGCTCCTGCCTATGCTTTATGTCCTCATCCCTTTAATTCCTTGCAAGGAATTCTCCTTCAGATGCCCCCACCCAACTGTCACTGCAAGGAAGATGAACTTTCTTTCTTTTTGGTTAATTCTCATCTGAGGATACTTTTCCATTTATCTTTTAGAGAGAGTGGAAGAGAGAGGGAAAGACAGAGAAACATCGATGTGAGAGAAAAACATCGATTGATTGCCTCCTGCACATGCCCTCATCAGGACCCAGGCCAGGGAGGAGCCTGCAACTAAGGTACATGCCTTTGATTGGAATCAAACCTGGGACCGTTTGGTCCGCAGGCTGACATTCTATCCACTGAGCCAAACCGGCTAGGGCAGGAAGATGAGCTTTCTTTACACGGGATGCCCCATGGGTTCTGGCCTCCTTCTCTCCAGCCTTTGCCTCCTCTCTGACCTTATATAGGCAGAGGATCTTATGGGGACTGGCAGCTCCCTTAGGAGGGCACGTGGGCTGTGGGTTGCTTCCCACGTCATCAAGTCTCTACACCAATGACTCTCCTGTGGTATTTCTCACCTTCTTCTGCTTTAAGTGTGCCCCTTTACTCCTCCCATGGGAGCTCCTTTAGGAACTGCGGAACTGCAGAACTTTCTGGATACAGATGCCCCAGAAACCAAATACTGGATCCCAAGACAGAATTCAGAGCTGGACGAAGCAGTCACACTGAGAGCTAAAACCAGGGCCATATAGGTATTCTTGATTTTGATGCAAAACACTGCTACATTTACTGGGTTGAAGGGTGACCAACAAAAGATATGTCCACTTGGAACCTATAAATGTATCCTTATTTGAAAAAAGGGTCTTTGCAGATGTAAGTTAAGGACTTCAAGAGGAGACCATTCTGGATTAGGGTGGGTCCTAAATAAACCCGAGTGTCCTTAGAGGACACAGACACAGGGAGAGGCCATGAGAAGATGCAGGCAGAGGCGGCAGTGAGGCATTTTCATGCCACGGACCAGCAAGCACCAGAAACTGGAGGAAGCATGAAATGAATTCCTCCTCAGAGCCTCAGAAGGAGCCAACCAGGACACACCTGGATTTTGAACGTCTGGCTTCCTGAACTGTGAGAAAATAAACTTTTATTGTTTGAAGCCACGCAGATTATGATATATATATTTTTTTATGGCAGGCTCAGCAAACTAATATAGCGTGCCATCTGCTGGGTTCACACATTCCATGTATGTGGGATGCAGACAGGTAAGGGTTTCTTATGCTTGTTTGTTTTTATTGATTTTAGAGAGAGGATGGGAGAGGGAGAGAGAGATAGAAACATCAATGATGAGAGAAAATCATTGATCAGCTGTGTCCTGCACACCCCCTACTGGGGATTGAGTCCAGAACTTGGGCATATGCCCTGACCTCCCAGTTCATGGGTTGATGCTAACCACTTAGCACACTGGTAGGGCAGGTAAGAGTTTCTTCACACCACGGAGAGGGAACAGAAGAGTGTTAGAGGTCTGACACCTGAAGGCATGAATTGCTCCCATCATGGCCTCTCCCTCAGATACATGCAAAGAAAGGCTTGTCCAAAGATATTATGTCCTAAACTAATGGCTCCTTTGCCCTCAAGATGCACAGCAAACATTGCCTCCCATTCCATAATCCCATGTACTCAAGGTCCAGTAATCTAATCTTTCTCATTGCAAAAGACCCCTGCCCTGCCTACTGATTTCTGTAGTCACAACAATTACAATGGAGCAGCTAGCCCAGAATCCAGTCTTATAGCCACGCTCCTGATCTGTCTGGATGAAACCAATGTGAGGCTCTGGCTGGACTTGGAGATAGTTTGCCCTAATTGTCTTCATCATCAGAGTCCACTCATTCTGCAGCAGCAATTTACCTGCCAGGTTCGAACCTGAACTCGATTTGGCTCCACCGTGTAAACGTTTTCCTCATGCATCGCTAACACTGGAGACTCACATAGAAAGGTACCTAAAATGAAAGATAAACATGACAGCAACAGCTAAATATTTCATGCTTCCTCAGAGTTTAAGAAGCATTTTCACATACGTTCCCTAATTCGCCTCTGACCTCTAAGGGTTTTGTGAGGGATATGTTTTTTACATGTTGCAGGTGAGAAAAGCGAGGCTCCGAGGGACAGGGAACTGCCCAAAGCCAATCTGGCAGGGACAGCTTGTGCAGGCTCCAGGCTTGGTGTGGAAATTTAGGGCTGGGCCCTGCACCACGTATTAGTGGTGTCTCTTCTCCCTCCTGGCAGCACAGCACCTGTGATGACACAATGGTTTAAGCAAATGTCTGCTTATCTGATGTGGAACTTTGGAGGCCACAAGCACTGGTCTCTAGACTAGTTTCTAGACAGGTTCTTATCTAGTTGGGGAGATGATTACACACACAGGACAAAATAAAGGCAGCCTGGTGAAACAGAGCTTTCTAGATTGACGGGACATAGAGAGCTGTTTGAGTGTGCCTACTGTGCTGTTTGTCCTTTTGAGTAATTAAGAAGTTCATCCTGCCCCAAAGGAGTATACACTAGAAGAGAAGAAAAGATGTCCATCATGAGCAAAGTACAAGGTAGAGCAAGAAAAGTGTTAGGAGAGAATTTCAGGCAACAAAGCATTAGAAGAAAAGAAAAACGGAATGGTATGAGGGAGAGCGGTGATAACCAGCACAAACATCCATAGAGAGGTATGAGGTATTCAACTGAACACATAGAGGGATCATCCTTGGATAGTGTGAGGTGAGAGGGTTAGGAGGGGTGGAGAAGCTAACTAGATGAGGAACACATCTTCATGGTCATTGTGTAGGCTAGAAGCTACTCTGCTAAGGTATCACATCTTCATCCCTGGAACCTGTGAATCTTCCAGTGGTTCTCAACCTTCCTAATGCCATATCCCTTTAATGCAGTTCCTCATGTTGTGGTGATCCCAACCATAAAATTATTTTCGTTGCTACTTCGTAGCTTATATGGCCAGATAACAGGGTCTTGAGATGGGGAGATTATTCTGGGCTATCCAGGTAGGCCATAAATGCAATCACAAGTGTCTCTATTAAGAGGGAGGTAGATTTCAGATAGGAACAATGTGACAGTGGAGGTGGAGGCTGGAATGATGTGACCCCAAAGCCAAGGATTGCCAACAGTTACCAAAAGCTGGAAGAAGCAAGAGATAGATTCTTCCCTAGAGCTCTGGAGGGATGCAGCCCTGCTGATGCCTTGACTTTGGACTTCTCACCTCTACAACTGTGAGAGAATAATTTCTTTTTAAGCTGCCGAGTTTGTGCAGCTTCAGAAAACTCACACAGGCATGTGCTGAAGAGTGGAGGGTAAAGGCAGCCTCGTGAAGCAGAGAGCTAGCGAGACTGATGGGACATAGAGAGCTGTTTGAGAGTGATGAAGCCTCTCTGATGATCCATCCTAACATTTTCAGACAGAGGCTGGCCTTGGTCAAGATGCCATGGGGCTCACTGCTCTGTGTGGTCTGGAAGCAGTTCAGAAGTTGGGTGTTTAGCAACTCCCTCCCCCGGGCAGCACTGTGACATGTGCCCATGCAATCTTATTTCTGAGTTGTTTTACTGTCCTGGAGCCTGAAAGGGTTTGCAGGCCCCAGATCCAGCTGCGTTTCTCAACCACCTTGATGGGCTTCGACAGGATGAGAGGCCCAGGAGGACTGAGAGGCCCTGGCAGCCCGGGGCCAGAGCTGCATCACTGTCTCTGGAAACACAGGCATGAGAACTGATGTGAGAGTCTGTAGATGGCCCTGAGCCAGCCCTCTGCCCAGACCACAGTACCAGCACATCCCACCCCATTCGATGGTGAGGAAATAAAGCATGGTGCTGTGTGTCCCTTCTGCTGGGGTGGGGTGGGGGGATTCCTACCTGCATTTCGTAATATGGCTCCAGAAGGCTCAAAGATCACCACGTGTTTTCCATTCCAGACAGCGATAGCATCCTAAAAAGGATCATGGAAATGAAAAAGCAGCCTGCCATCTGGGCCCCTTACTATCCTGAATAAACCTACAACTAACCCGGTCTTTTGTCTACATTGAAGACCCCCAACCAGCCCCCCAGGTCAGCCTCGCAGATACCTTGGTGATGAACACTCCGCTGATGTGCATGTCTGTGCGCAGGTTGTATGTCAACCCAGTGGACAGGAAAGACACATTGAGTAAGCTTGGGGAAATCTGCACCACAGCCGCCTGCTGGTGGAAGTGCGAGGACATAGCCTGCGCACTGAGGATCACCACAGCACTAGTGTTGTTCACTGCCAGAAGATTCTTCCTGGAACCCCACTTCATTTCCACATTGGAGAGAAAGAACCAAGTGTGAAAAGAGGAGAGATAGTCAGGAAAATATTATATATATGAGAGTTCATAAACAATTTCTCAGCACTATTTCTTCTTGTTAAAAAATTATTTTTATAATGTTATAAGTGTAAAATGTGTACTTTATAGAAAAAATTTAGAATACTGATACTCAGAATTCTGATGAAGCTGGTAGCTACCGATATGGCTGTTTTAGCTCGTGTCTGTTCTCACGTCTACAATTTACTTTTCTTTAAAAAAAAAATGTTATTGATTCTAGAGATGAAGGAAAAGAAAGAGAGAGAAACATCTATGTGAGAGAGAAATATTGATCAGTTGCCTTTTGTACGCACCTCACTGGGAATCAAACTTACAACCTGGGTATGTGACCTGACTGGGAATTGAACCAGCAATCTTTGGGTGCCCAGAACAATACTCAACTATTGAGCCACATGGGCCAGGGCTACAATTTACCTTTCTGATGTTAATTTGAGGTGCTTACTTTTTAAAATTCATAGCAAACCTAACGTATTAAATTATCCAACTTTCCTCTGATATAAAATGTCACATTTATAATTTCATATTAAACTTCTAATCTATACAAATCTGTTTCTGGATTTCCTACTCCATTCCACTGATATATTTATCTACTCCCGATTAACCACTGTTGTGTTTTTTCCAATATTTATTTATTGATTAAGACAGAGACATAGAGAGGGAGAGTGTGTGTGTGAGAGGGAGAAGGGGGGAGAGAGAGAGAGAGAGAGAGAGAGAGAGAGAGAGAGAGAGAGA
>JAAGEH010002525.1:2779708-2827208 GCA_011751065.1 Lasiurus cinereus
AAACGATTTTTTGTTCTACTTATTGATGCATTCATTGGTTGCTTCTTGTATGTGCCCTGACCTGGGATCAAACCCACTACCTGGGCATATCGGGACAATACTCTAATCAACGGAGCTGTCAGGTCAGTGTAATAACCATTGTTTTAATTGCTAAAGTTTGAGATATATTCTTTCTTTTTTCTTTTTTTTAAATTTAATAAATCTTTATTGTTCAGATTATTACAACTATTCCACTTTTGTTACCCAAAGCTCCTCTCCACTCAGTTCCCACCCTATCCTCTGCCCTCACCTCTCCTCCACTGTCCTCATCCATAGGTGTACGATTTTTTTGTCTAGTCTCTTCCCACATCCCCCTCAGTCCTTTCCCCCTGAGAATTGTCAGTCCACTCCCTTTCTATACCCCTAATTCTATTATATTCACTAGTTTATTCTGTTCCAGATTTTCAATTCACTTGATTTTTAGATTCACTTTTTGGTACATATGTATTTGTTGCTCATAATTTTTATCTTTACCTTTTCTTCTTCTTCCTCTTCTTAAAGAATACCTTTCAGCATTGCATATAATACTGGTTTGGTGTTGATGAACTCCTTTAGCTTTTTCTTATCTGTGAAGCTCTTTATTTGACTTTCAATTCTGAATGATAGCATTGCTGGGTAGAGTAATCTTGGTTGTAGGTTCTTGCTATTCATCACTTTGAGTATTTCTTGCCAATCCCATCTGGCCTGCATAGTTTCTGCTGATAATCGTATGGGTACTCCCTTATAGGTAATTAATTGTTTTTTTTTTTCTTGCTGCTTTTAATATTTTCTCTTTGTCTTTTGCTCTTGGCATTTTAATTATGATGTCTCTTGGTGTGGTCCTCTTTGGGGTTCTCTGTGCTTCCTGGACTTGTAAGTCTATTTCTTTCACCAGATGTGGGAAGTTTTCAGTCATTATTTCTTCAAATAGGTTTTCAGTATTTTGCTGTCACCCCCATAATTCTGATGTTGGTACACTTGAAATTCTCCTAGAGGCTCCTTACAATATTTTCACATTTTTGGATTTTTTTTCTGCTTTTCCGGTTGAGTGTTTTTTGCTTCTTTGTATTTCAAATCTTTGACTTGATTCTTGCATTCCTCTAGTCTGCTCTTAGGTCTCTGTATAATATTTTTTATTTCAGTCAGCATATGTTTAATTTCTAGTTGGTTCTTTTTCATATCTGCGAGAGTCTTGCTAAATTTATCGACCTTTTTTTGGAAATTCTTGAAAAACCTTATAACGGTGGTTTTGAACTCTATATCCAGTAGTTTGCTTTCCTCCATATCTTTCATTTGTGATCTATTTCTTTGTCTCCACATTTTCACTGCTTCCCTAGTTGGCACACTAGCTTTTTGTGCTAGTTGTCCTATATGGCCCGTAGCTCCGCCTCCCCAGTTACCTGAGGTGGACACTCTTGGTGCACCCCGTTGTGGACTGTGTGTACAGCCTTGTTAAGTCTTGATTGTTGTTGGTATCACTGGGGGGAATTGACCTCCAGACCGAGTGGCTGTTAGGATAGGGAGAACTTCTGTGCTGGAGTCAGCCTTATGAGACAAGACTTGCAAAATTGCAAAAGCCTCTGTGCTCAGCTTGGATGGGGTGGAGTCTCAGGGCTGAGCAGACAGCCTTGGCTTCCTGTCAGCCCTGCTCTATAAGGAGGCCCCTGGGTCTCAGTGTCTCTTGGTAATCATTACAGCCCTCTCTGCATGCACTTGCGCCTCCAGACCTCTGCATTTTGCGAGTCCTAAGTTTCCGCATGCTCCAGGGACCCGTAGGAGTCTAAGTCCCCAGGGTCTCACCCAAAACTGGGGTTCAGTGCAGTTGGAACTGGAGTTCAGTACAATCGGGAGGTTCCGTCTTCCTCCCACTAGAGCAGCAGTTCTCAACCTGTGGGTCGTGACCCCTTTGGGGGTCGAACGACCCTTTCACAGGGGTCACCTAAGACTATTGGAAAACACCTATTTCCCATGGTCTTAGGAACCAACACACCACTCCTTGGTGTAGCAAAATGTAGCAATGTAGTTTACTGTTGTTATATTAAGACTGTTACCCATGCTACACCACGATTCAAGACAAAATTTCATTTATTTGTAATTAGAAATAAATATTTCATAATATATAATTACATATTGTTTTTGTGATTAATCACTATGCTTTAATTATGTTCAATTTGTAACAATGAAAATACATACTGCATATCAGATATTTACATTACAGTTCATAACAGTAGCAAAATTACAGTTATGAAGTAGCAATGGAAATAATTTTATGGTTGGGGGTCACCACCACATGAGGAGCTGTATTAAAGGGTTGTGGCATTAGGAAGGTTGGAAATCACTGCACTGGAGAAAGCCAGCGGCATACTCAGCAGTCAGTCCTCTCTGTGCGCACTTGCGTGCACTCCTCTGCCTTTCACAGCTCCCCTCAGTTTCTATGGACTCCTCCTTTTTCCCAACAGTCCATACTTCCCCCGTATGAGAATCGCCCAGAACTGGTGTTTAGTGCAGTCAGAACTGGGGTTCAGTGCAGTTGAGAGTTTCCGTCTTCCTCCCACTAGAGAAAGCCAGCCATGCACTCTGCTGCCCATCCTCTCCATGCGCGTGTGTCCATACCTCAGCTTTTGCAGCTCCTCTGAGTCTCCGTGAACCCCTCTCTTTCCTTCTAGTTGTAGAATTTCCACTCAGCCAGCTTTCCTGTGGTTCTGGATGGTGTCCATTCTGTCTTTTAGCTGTAATTTTGAAATTGTTGTGCGAAGCAGCAGTTTAGGTGCTCACCTACACTGCCATCTTGGTTTTTCCCCTGAGATATATTCTGATATATTATACAGAAATGTTCAGATTGTTTATACTTTTTTTTTTCTTGGCTATCTTCTCTCTTAGATGAGTTAATAATTACTGTGTTGAATTCTTCCAGAAAAAAAGTCATTATTTTTGCTGTGTATACATGTCATTTGTAGATTTATTTGGGAAGAAATGACACTTTTACAAGACTGAGGCTTCTCTTTGAGAAACCTGTTATATCTAACATTTACTGTTTTCTTTTATGTCCTTTAGGAAGGTTAGTGTGGCTCATTCTATTTTATTTTTATCCTTACTTGAGGATATGTTTTTATTGATTTTAGAGAGAGAGGAAGGGGGAGGAGGAAGAAGAGGAGGAGGAAGAGGAGGAGGAGGAGGAGGAAGAGAGAAGTTGGTTGCCTTCCATATGCAGCCTGACTGGGGATCAAACTCTCAACCTAGGCATGTGTTCTGACCAGGAACTGAATCTGCAACTGTTTGGTGTATGGGACGATGCTCCTACCAACTGAGCAACCTGACCAGGGCTCATTCTATTATTTTAAATAGCATTTATTTCATTACTAGTGAGGTTACACATTTTTCATGTATTCTATTAACTACTCCTAGGTAAATTATCTCCACCATTTTCCCCATTAAAACTCTCAGTATTTTTCTTTTTTATTTTAAGAGTACATTTATTAAAGTTGGGGACAGTGAAACAAAAGAGCCCTTAGGATAGAAAAACAACAGGAGAGAACCTAGGTGGTGCTCTACCTTAGCTCTCTAGATATATTGTAGGAAAGAAGTGAGTCATACTGAGCTGTGTGGACTCACCTGGGATGAGCTGTTGCTGCTGCTGGTTGTAAAGATGCATGTCTGAGAGAGAAGAAAGGTGTGGGTATGCTCCAGAGAGAGCACACAATATTTTCCTTATGTCAGTTTTCTTCATGTCCTTTATTCTAAGATTAGAGGCCTGGTACATGAATTCGTGCACCAATATGGTCCTTCGGCCTGGCCTGCAGGATCAGACCAAAATCGGCTCTCCAATATTCTCCGAAGAGTCCCAAATTACGAGAGGGCACAGGCCAGATCAAGGGACCCCACCAGTGCACAAACAGGGCTGGGGAGGGACACAGGAGGTTGTCCAGCTGGGGAAGGACCATGGGATTGCTTCAGGGCATGTCCAGCCCGTCTTGCTCAGTCTTGATCGGCCAGACCCCAGGAGTAAGCTAACCTACTGGTTGGAGATTCTGCCTCCTGGTGGTCAGTGCATATCATAGCTAGTGGTTGAGTGGTCTTAGCATATCGTTAGCATATTACGCTTTGATTGGTTGAATGGACGACCAGACAACCAGACACTTAGCATATTAGTCTTTTATTATAAAGGATATCACTAAAGGTAAGCCATAAGTTAAAAGAATAGCTGGGTAAAGATTCCCTCCTCCCACAGAAAAGTAAAAGCAACAAAAGAGTTGCATGCAACTTTATATTAAAATAAAGAAAACAGAAAAAAATGGCAGCAGAATATATGGACATGTCCGGAGCCTTGTCGCTGAGCAGACAGAGAACAGCTGAGGGTCACACTGGGAGTGTTTGTTAGCGAGTTAAGGGACAGTTAGCCTCCAGGAGAAGGTGGGGGACTACTGGACAGGGCTCCTCTGACCAGGCAGCCCCACTGCCACGGGGTTTTTTCTCCTGGAGCCACCAGCGCGAACGTGGAGACTGCGCCATCTTGAAGGGGAAAGTGGATGTTTATAGCAGCTTGAAAAAGCTACAGCTGTGGCACCCACCAAACAGCTGTAGGACCCAGAACACTGCTCCCCAATCGGCGCAAACACTCGGATTCAGAGGAGCTCCACACACCACACAGAAAGGTCAGATTTCACCTGGAATAAGGTGAGGTTTCTGATCCTGCAGAACAGAGAGACACGGAACTGAACCAGAGGAAAGCTGCACCTAGAGAAATCCGTGGATGTTGGGCAGGGCATGATCCCTGAATGTGGAAGGGGGCCCTCAGAGCTGTTAACAGAGGGGAGCTCTAGAAAGCAACTCATTTTGATCTGAGGCAGAAGGACAGCCTGGGAGTTGTTAAAGTGTCCCTGCTGCTTGAACAGGAGTGGGGATAGGGGAATGCACAGACTGCACTCTATCCTCTTCAGATCCATGCTTCTGATTGCTAAGCCCAATATTTAGGATCACCCTATTGGGGACACCTAAGAGACTGCAGAGGAAAGTTGTATTTCTGGAACCTGGGGATCAGAGAACCAGCTCTGGGGCAACCCACTCCCACAAACTGGTATTGAGTACCACAGAGAAAGCAGGATCTAAGCACGGGCTAGAGAGGACCTATAGTCTCAGTGGTCAATTCCAAAATACTGCCACCCAGGGGATGACTCACAAATTGACTCTTGTGTAAATACAAAAGAATAAAAAGATTAAGACACACCGCCTGCTTAAAAACCAGGACTGGCTTACAACATTGAGCACCAGTGGAACGCAGGGAACTGCAATACCATCCTGACTGGGAAACAGGTATGCCAAACAGAACAAGAGAGGAAGTGAATGACCTCCACTATTGCACATTCTATTCTTTTATTTATAATTTTTCTTTATTTTTAATTTTTTTACTTTACTAAGTCTTTATTGTTCAGATTATTACAATTGTTCTTCTTTTTTTCCCCCCATATCTCCCCTCCACCTAGTTACCACCCCAATGTCTGCCCTTACCTCCCTGCCACTGTCCTCATCCATAGGTTTGATTTTTGTCCAGTCTCTCGTCTCTCCCTGCATCCCCCCTCACCTCTTTCCCCCTGAGAATTATCAGTCCACTCCCTTTCTATGTCCCTAATTCTAGTATATTCAACAGTTTATTCTGCTCATCAGATTTTCAATTCAATTGATTTTTAGATTCACTTATTGATAGATATGTATTTATTGTTTGTAATTTTTACCTTTACTGTTTTCTTCTTCCTCTTCTTAGAGAATACCTTTCAGCATTTCATATAATACTGGTTTGGTGTTGATAAACTCCTTTAGCTTTTTCTTATCTGTGAAGCTTTTTATCTGCCAATCAATTCTGAATGATGGCTTTGCTGGGTAGGGGAATCTTGGTGGTAAGTTCCTGCTATTCATCACTTTGAATATTTCTTACCATTCCTGTCTGGCCTGCATAGTTTCTGTTGAGAAATCAGCTGACAGTCGTATGGATGCTCCCCTGTTGGTAATTAACTATTTTTCTCTTGCTTCTTTTAATATTCTTTCTTTGTCTTTTGCTCTTGGTATTTTAATTATGATGTGGTCCTCTCTGTATTCCTTTTGTTTGGGGTTCTGTGCACTTCTTGGACTTGTAAGTCTATTTCTTTCACCAGATGTGGGAAGTTTTCAGTCATTATTTCTTCAAATAGGTTTTCAGTATCTTGCTGTCTCTCTTCTTCTGGCACCCCCATAATTCTGATGTTGGTATGCTTGAAGTTGTCCCAGAGGCTCCTTAAACTATCCTCACATTTTTTTATTCCTTTTTTTTTTTTTTTTGCTTTTCCAGTGGTTTTCTGCTTCTTTGTATTTCAAATCTTTGACTTGATTCTTGTGATCCTCTAGTCTGCTGTTAAGTTTCTGTTTAATATGTTTTTTATTTCAGTCAGTGTATGTTTAATTTCTAGTTGGTTCTTTTTCATCTCCTCTTGGGTCTCGCTAAATTTATCCATTTTTTTCTAGGAAGTTCTTATAAAATATTATAACCGTGGTTTTGAACTCTATATCCAGTTGTTTTCCTCCATTTCTTTAGTTTATGATCAGTTCTTTAGTCTCTGCATATTTCGCTGCTTCCCTGAGTTGGTAGAGTAGTTTTGTTTGCTAGCTGTCTTATGTGGCCCAGTAGCTCTGCCTCCCCAGTTACCTGAGGTGGACACTCTTGGTTCACCCCTTTGTGAACTGTGTGTAGTTTTTTTTTTAATTTTTTAAATTGATTTTTCATAGAGAGAAAGGGAGAGGAATAGAGAGTTAGAAACATCGATAAGAGAGAGACATCGATCAGCTTCCTCCTGCACGCCCCCCACTGGGGATGTGCCTGCAACCTAGGTACATGCCCTTGACCAGAATCAAACCTGGGACCTTTCAGTTTGCAGGCTGACATTCTATCCAGTGAGCCAAACGGGTTTTGGTTGTACAGTCTTATTATAGTTAATTCTTGATTGTTGTTGGTATTACTGGGGAGAATTGACCTCTGAGCCAATTGGTTGTGAGGATCAGCTGTATCTGCGCATGCGGGCTTGCCTCCAAACCTCTGCCTTTCGTGCACGGTACACTTGAGATTCCGGAACTCTGCCTTTTGGTTTTCCTGAGTTTTCCATGCACTCTAGGGACTCGTATGAGTCTGGGTCCCCAAGGTCTTGCCCAAAATGGGTTCAGTGCAGTTGGACCTGGATTTCAGTGCTGTTGAGGTTCTGTTTTCCTCCTGCTAGAGGAAACCAGGCACAATCAGCACTCAGCACTCTGTGTGTGCACTTTTGGATGAACTTTTGCGAGCCCCCAGACTTCTGTCTTTCGTGGCTCCTCTAAGTTTCCGGGCACTCCTTTCTTTTCACAACAGTCCATACTCCCCCTATGAGTCTTGCCTGGATCTGGGGTTCAGTGCAGTTGGGTTTTTCCATCTCCCTCCCGCTAGAGAAAGCCAGCCAGACCCTCCTCCGCCCGTTCTCTCCACAAGCATGTCTCCGTACCTCAGCTTTTTACAGTGCCTCTGAGTCTCTATATGCTCCTCTCTACTTCTGGTAGTAGAATTTTCACTCAGCCACCTTTCCTGTGGTTCTGGATGATGTCCGTTCTGTCTTTTAGTTGTAGTTTTGAAATTGTTGTGCAAGGCAACAGCTTAGGTGTTCACCTATGCTGCCATCTTGGTTTCTCAATTTTTTATTTTTTCCCATCTTTTAATAAAAAAACTAATTTTTTTCTTTTTTCCTCAATTGATTTTACCTTTTTAATTATTACATTTTTATTTTTAACCACTATTATTATTATTACTACTATTTTACCTTTTTTAAAAAAAGAAGTGTCATTTTATTTTCTCTTTATTTTACTTTGAGATTAGGGTTCTACATTCTATTTCATCTTTCCTTTAGCATCATTTTCCTCTATCTCAACTCAACCTTTATGCCAATACGCTCTTCCTAACTTTTTCCATTTTGTTGTCTTATTTATCTTACCCTTTTCCTACTTTCGATTTTCCCTATTCTTACTTTTTAACCAGTTAAAATTTTACCTGTTATATATCTAATCCCCACTCCAAGTCCACACACACCTCTCCCTTCTCTGTCTTCACCATCCATAAACTGTTTTCCTCTATGTCCTTTTGTGTTTGTTTGCTTAAACATTGATTATATTGATTTTTTTATACTTTTTTGTGAGATTGTTTTTGCTTATTCAACTTATTTTATTTTGCTTTTTCTTTACTTTGTTTTTGTTATTTATCTCTGTTTTCCCTCACCTCCCTTGATATTAGTTGTTATTTGTAGTTTGTATTAATCTCCAGGTACTTGTTGCTGGCATTTGTTGGGATTAGTGGCTGTTCTATTGGAGTTTTCTCTTCATATATATAATTTGTTCCCATTTTCTTTCTTATTCTCTTTCTTATTCTCTTTTACTCTATTTTTCTCTTCTTCTTCTTTTCCCCTCTCTTTTTTCTCCCTTCTCTCAATTTCATTTTGACACTTCTTTCTTTTCCTTTTTCCTCTTTTCTCTCTTCTTTCTCTACTTTCCCCTAATTTGTCTCTCACTGGTGGTCACCTTATTTGTGGTTATTAACATCATGAATACATTTCTGTTCAGTGCCTTGTGCATTGTACCTGGATGTGTTGTATTTTGTACCTCTAAGCAATACAGGAGAGAGAACTACATAACCAGACACACGGAAAGGAAAGACCATAAGCAGACAAAGAAACAGCCCACATATGAAACAAAAGCAGGTATCACAATAAAAGGAAGTAAACGAAATGGAGGCAAGCAACCTGCCTGAGAAAGAATTTAGAGAAATGATCATAAGATGGCTGAAAAGAATGGAAGATAAATTTGACAATATGAGTAAGAACCAAGAGGAAATGAAGAAGAACCAAGAGTAAATGAAGAATAACCAAGAAGAAATGAAAAATGACATCACTGCTGTAAAGAACTCAATAGAAAGCATCAAAAGTAGACTAGAAGAAGCAGAGGACTGCATCAGTGAGCTAGAAGACAAGGTAGGAAAAAATACCCAAATACAGCAGCTTCTAGAAAAAAAAAATTAAAAAGCAAAAGTAGAGTCTAAGGAAACTTTGGGATAACACGAAACAAAACAATATCCACATAATAGGGTTTCCAGAAACAGTGAAAACTGAACAAGGAATAAAAAACCTGTTTGAAAAATAATGACAGAAAACTTCCCTGATACAGGGAAGAAAAAACCCACACAAATCTAATAAGCTCACAGAGTCCCAAGCAAAATGAACCCCAAAAGACTGACACGGGTAGAGAATTCAAGGTGGCAGCATAGGTAAATATCTATACTGTTGCCTTGCACAACAATTTCAAAACTACAATAAAAAGACAGATCAGACAGCATTCAGAACCACAGGAAAGCTGGCTGAGTGGAAATTCTACAACTAGAAGGAAAGAGAGGGGCATATAGGGACGCCGAGGAGAGGCAAAAAGCTGAGGTATGGAGACACATGCATGGAGAGAGCAGGTGCCGGAATACCTGGCTGGCTTTCTCTGACGGGAGGAAGATGGAGACTCCCAACTGCACTGAACCCCTTATCCTATGGCACTGAATCCCAGGTCCAGCCGAAACTCTTATAGGGGGAGTTTGGACTACAAAAGGGAGAAATGCACAGAAATATAGGTGAGCCACAAAAGGGCAGAAGGCTGGTGGTGCACACCGCACTGCTCTCAGAAGACCAACTGCTGATTGTGCCACTGGATTTCACAAGTGGCCAGGAGACAGAGCCGCCCAACTGCACCACTTCTAACTCCACTAAATCCCAGTTTCAGGCAAGATCCTGGGGACTCAGACTCATATGGTCCTGGAGCACAGGGAAGCTGGAAAGGTAGCAGTCTAGAGTCACTGCACATGGACCACTCCTGCAATTACCCAGAGAGACGTGAGACCAGGGGCCGTGTAGAGCAGATCCGACTGGAAGGCAAGGCAGTCCGTTAAGTCCCGAGACTCCACCCATCCCACACTCAACAGAGAGGCTTTTGCAATTTTGCAAGTTTTGTATCATAAAGCTGATCCAACACAGATGTTCTCCCAGCATAGTGAAAATGCAGAAACAAAGGAAGAGATCACAAACAAAAGAAATGGAGGAAAATAAATGACTGGATATAGAGTTCAAAACCACAGTTATAAGATTTTTCAAGAATATCCTAGAAAAGATGGATAAATTTAGTGAGACCCAAAAGGAGATAAAAAAAACCCAACTAGAGATGAAAAAGGACCAAATAGAAATTAAACATACACTGAGTGAAATAAAAAATATTATACAGCGACCTAACAGCAGATTAGAGGAAGGCAAAAATAAAGTCAAAAATTTGAAATATAAAGAATCAGAAAACACTCAACTGGAAAAGCAAGAAGAAAAAAGAATCCAAAAATGTCAAGATAACGTAAGGAGCCTCTGAGACAGCTTCAAGCGTACCAACATCAGAATTATGGGGGTGCCAGAAGAAGAGAGAGAACAAGATATTGAAAACCTATTTGAAGAAATAATGACTGAAAACTTCCCACATCTGGTAAAAGAAATAGACTTACAAGTCCAGGAAGCACACAGAACCCCATAGAGGACTACACCAAAACACATCATAATTAAAATACAAAGAGCAAAAGACAAAGAGAGAATATTAAAAGCAGCAAGAGAAAAACAGTTCATTACCTACACGGAAGCACCCATACGATTGTCAGTTGATT
Source organism: Lasiurus cinereus (assembly GCA_011751065.1). NCBI lineage: Eukaryota > Metazoa > Chordata > Mammalia > Chiroptera > Vespertilionidae > Lasiurus > Lasiurus cinereus. The sequence continues at coordinate 2,790,441 of JAAGEH010002525.1, forward strand.
TCTCAACAGAAACTATGCAGGCCAGACGGGAGTGGCTGGAAATATTCAACATAATAAATAGCAAGAACCTACAACCAAGAACACTCTATCCAGCAAAGCTATCATTCAGAATTGAAGGGCAGATAAAGAGCTTCACAGATAAGAAAAAGCTAAAGGAGTTCATCAACACCAAACCAGTATTATATGAAATGCTGAAAGGTACTCTTTTAGAAGAGGAAGAAGAAAAGGGTAAAAGAGAAAAAATTATGAACAACAAATACGTATCTATCAACAAGTGAATCTAAAAATTAAGTGAATTAAAAATCTGATCAACAGAATAAACTCGTGAATATAATAGAATCAGGAGCACGGAAAGGGAGTGGACTGATAATTCTCAGGGGGAAAGGGGTGAGGGGTGTACAGGAAGAGACTGGACAAGAACCATACACCTATGGATAAGGTCAATGGGGGTTGGGGGGAACTAAGAGTAGAGGGAGGGGTAGAAGCCGGGTGGAGGGAAGCCGGGTGGAGGGGATAAAAGAGAACCAAATGTAATAATCTGAAAAATAAAGATTTAATTTAAAAAAAAAAGGAAAAGACCGACACCAAGGCACATTATAATTAAATTGGCAAACACCACCAACAAAGTAAGAATCTTAAAAGTGGCCAGAGAGAGACAGAAAGTTATCTACAAAAGAACCCCCATCAGACTAGGGACTGATTTCTCAACAGAAACTCATCAGGCCTGAAGGGAATGGAATTAAATATACAAAGTCATGCAAAGGAAGGGTCTGAATCCAAGAATACTGTACCCAGCAAGGCTTTCCATCAAAATTGAAGGTGAAATCAGGAGCTTCAGAGATGAAAAAGAAATAAGGGAATTTATTACCACCAAACCATCAATACAAAAAATGTTAAAGGGTCTGCTGTAAAAAAAAAAAAAAAAAGAAAGAAAGAACTAGGAAGCAAAGAAGGAATACAGGCGTAAAGAATAAAAATGGCGACAAATAAGTACCTATGAATAATAACTTTAAATGTAAGCGAAATAAATGCTCCAATCGAAAGACATAGGGTAACTAATTGGATAAGGAAACATAACCCATATATCTGCTGTCTATAAGAAACCCACCTCAGAAAAAATGATGTGCACAGACTGAGAGTGAAAGGATGGAAGACAGTTTTTCAGGCAAATGGAAATGAAAAAAAAAACTGGGGTTGCAATACTTATATCTGACTAATTAGATCTCAAAGTGAGGGACATAACAAGAGATAAGGAAGGCCACTTCATAATACTAAAGGGAGCAATCCAACAAGAAGAAATGACTCTGGTAAACTTATACCTACCCATTACAGGAGCATCAAAATACATAAAAAAACTCCTGGAGGATATTAAGGGGTTGATTGACAGCAATACAATCATAGTAGGAGACTTTAATACCCCACTATCACCACTGGACAAATCCTCTAAACAAAAAATCAGCAAAGAGCGAAAACCAGTATGGCTCAATGGATGGAGTGTCGGTCTGCGGAATGAACGGTCCCAGTTTCAATTCCAGTCAAGGACATGTACCTTGGTTGCGGGCACATCCCCAATAGGTGGTGTGCAAGAGGCAGCTGATTGATGTCTCTCTCTCATTGATGTTTCTGACTTTCTATCTCTCTCCCTTCCTCTCTGTAAAAAATCAGTAAAATAAAATAAAAAAAGCAAAGAAACATAAATCCTAAATTATTCACTAGACCAGATGGAATTAATTGACATCGTCAGAAAATTTCACCACAAAGCCACAGAATATACATTCTTTTCAAGTGCACATGTGTCCTTTTCAAAGATAGACCATATGTTGGGTTATAGGCAAAATTTCTTCAAATTCAAGAAGATAGAAACCATATCAAGCATTTTCTCAGATCACAGTGGCATAAAACTGGAAATCAATTACAATACAAACAATCCAAAGAAATCAAACACATGGAGACTAGACAGCATGGTTTTAAACAATGACTGGGTAACCAGAGAGATCAAAGAAGAAATAAAAAACATAATGGCAACAAATGACAATGATAACACAACAATCCAAAATTTATGGGACACAGTGAAAGCAGTCTTGAGAGGGAAGTTCATAGCTCTACAAACCTACTACAAAAAACAAGAAACAATGGTAATAAATTACCTAACTCTAAATCTCGAAGAGCTAGAAAGAGAGCAACAAGAAAAGCCCATTGTAAGCAGAAGGAAGAAAATAGTAAAGATCAGAGTAGAGATAAATGACATAGAGACCAAAGAAATAATTCAAAAGATCATCAAAATCAAGAGCTGGTTCTTTGAAAGGATAAAAAAGATTGATGAACCTCTAACTAGGCTCACCAAGAAACAAAGAGAGAAGACCCAAATAAACAAAATCAGAAATGAAAGAGGAGAAATAATAACAGACCCCTCCGAAATACAAAGGATTGTTAAAAAATACTATGAACAACTCTATTCCAACAAACATGACAACCTAGAAGAAATGAACATATTCCTAGAAAAGTAAAACCTTCCAAAACTTAATCAGGAAGAATCTAAACATCTCAATATGGAAGAAATTGAAGTAATCATCAAAAAGCTTCCAGCAAACAAAAGCCTGGGACCAAATGGCTACAGAGCAGAGTTTTACCAAACATTCAAGGAAGAATTAAAACCTAACCTCCTCAGACTATTCCAAAAAATTCAAGAAGAAGGAACACTTCCAACCTCATTCTATGAAGCCTGTATCATCATAATACCAAAACCAGATAAAGGCAACACAATGAAAGAGAAGTAAAGGCCAATATCCCTCATAAACATAGATGCCAAAATCCTCAACAAAATTCTAGCAAATCGGATCCAGCAGTACATCAGAAAGATCATACACCATGACCAAGTAGGATTTATGCCAGGAATGCAAGGATGGTACAATATCTGCAAATCAATAAACGTGATACATCACATAAACAAATTGAGAGATAAAAATCACAGTCATATTAATGGATGCAGAAAAAGCATTTTTTTAAATTCAATCTTTATTATTCAGATTATTACATTTGTTTCTCTTTTTTCCCCTCCATAGCTACCCTCAACCCAATTCCCCCATTCCCTCTGCTCTTACCTCCCTCCCGTTGACCTCATCCATAGGTGTATGATTTTTGTCCAGTCTCTCCCAGTATGCCCCTCACCCCTATCCCCCTGAGAATTATCAGTCCACTCCTTTCTGTGCTCCTGATTCTATTATATTCACCAGTTTATTCTGTTGATCAAATTTTTAATTCACTTAATTTTTAGATTCACTTGTTGATAGATATGTATTTTTTGTTCATAATTTTTGGTCTTTTACCTTTTTCTTCTTCCTCTTCTAAAAGAGTACCTTTCAGCATTTCATATAATACTGGTTTGGAGTTGATGAACTCCTTTAGCTTTTTCTTATCTGTGAAGCTCTTTATCTGCCCTTCAATTCTGAATGATAGCTTTGAGGGATAGATTATTCTTGGTGGTAGGTTCTTGCTATTCATCAGGTTGAATATTTTTTGCCACTCCCATCTGGCCTGCATCGTTTCTGTTGAGAAACCAGCTGACAGTCGTATGCATGCTCCCTTGTAGGTAATGAACTGTTTTTCTCTTGCTGCTTTCAATATTCTCTCTTTGTCTTTTGCTCTTGGTATTTTAATTATGATGTGCCTTGGTGTAGTCCTCTTTGGATTACTTTTATATGGGGTTCTGTGTGTTTCCTGGACTTGTAGGTCTATTTCTTTCACCAGATGTGGGAAGTTTTCAGTCATTATTTCCTTAAATAAGTTTTCAGTATCTTGCTCTCTCACTTCTTCTGGCACTCCCACAATTCTGATGTTGGTATGCTTGAAGCTGTCCCAGAGGCTCCTTACGTTATCTTCACATTTTTGGATTCTTTTCTCTTCTTGCTTTTCCAGTTGAGTGTTTTCTGATTCTTTATATTTCAAATTTTTGACTTGATTCTTGTCTTCCTCTAGTCTGTTGTTAGGTCTCTGTACAATATTTTTTAATTCAGTCAGTGTATGTTTAAATTTTAGTTGGTTCTTTTCCATCTCTACTTGGATCTTTTTCATCTCCTCTTGGGTCTCGCTAAATTTATCCATCTTTTCTAGCATAGTCTTGAAAAACCTTATAAGCGTCATTTTGAACTCTATATCCAGCCGTTTGTTTTTTTCCATTTCTTTTGTTTGTTATCCCTTCCCTTGACTCTGCATTTTCACTATGCCGGGAGAACTTCTGTGTTGGATTCAGCCTTATGATACCAGACTTGCATAACCGCAGAAGCCTCTCTATTGAGCTTGGGATGGGTGGAGTCTCAGGGCTTAAGGGACCGCCTTGCCTTCCAGTCGGCCCCGCCCTCTATGGCCCCCAAGTCTCATGTGACTGGGTAATCGCTGGAGCGGTCCTTGTGCACGTGAGCACCGGCCACAGTGCCTCTAGACTGCTGCCTTTCCGGCTCCCCTGCGCTCCGGGACCACAAGAGTCTGGGCCCCCAGGGCTTCACCCGGAACGGGCTTAGTGGGGTCAGAAGTGGCGCAGTTGGGGGGGCTCTGTCTCCCTCCCGCCCACTCTTGAAAGCCAGAAGCACAATCAGCAGTCTGTCTCTGCGTGCAGTGCTGTGCGGGCCACCAGAGCTCTGATCTTTTGCGACTCCTCTAAATTTCCGTGTACCGCTCCCTTTTCACAGTTCAAACTCCCCCCGTATGAGTTTTGACTGGATCTGGGGTTTAGTGTCCTAAGATAAGGGGTTCAATGCCTTTGAGAGTCTCCGTTTCCCTCCTGCCAGAGAAAGCCAGCCAGGTACTCTGGCACCCGCTCTCTCCATGCGCGTGTCTCCGTACCTCAGCTTTTTGCAGCTCCTCTGGGTCTCCGTGAGCCCCTCTCTTTCCTTCTAGTTGTAGAATTTCCACTCAGCCAGCTTTCCTGTGTTTCTGGATGATGTCCACTCTGTCTTTTAGTTGTAGTTTTGAAATTGTTGTGCAAGGCAGCAGTGTAGGTGTTTACCTATGCGCCATCTTAGATTCTCCAGAAAAAGCATTTGACTAAATCCAACACTCTTTCTTTATAAAAACTCTCAACAAGATGGGAATAGAAGGTTCATACCTCAACAATCATAAAAACTATATATGATAAACCCACAGCTAACATGACACTCAAAGGACAAAAACTAAATCCATTTCCCCTGTTCGACATAGTACTGGAAGTATTAGCCATGCAATTAGACAAGAAGAAGAAATAATAGGCATCCAAATTGGAAAAGAAGAAGTAAAGCTTTGCAGATGACATGATACTATACATAAAATCCTGAAAGACTCCATAAAAAGAACTAATAAACTTAATAAATGAATTCGGCAATGTAGCAGGATACAAAATAATGGTAAGAAACCTATGGCATTTCTATACACCAACAGTTAATTTACAGAAAGAAAGATTAAAAAAGTAATCCCATTTACCATTGCACCAAAAAAAATTAAGATGCTTGGGAATAAACTTAAACTAAGGAGGTAAAAGACCTATATGGAGAAAACTACAGGACACTAAAAAAAAAAAAAAAAAGATAAAGGAAGACATAAACAGATGAAAGAGCATACCATGCTCATGGATTGGGAGAATACATCATTAAAATGTCCATACTACCCAAAGCAAGCTATAGATTCAATGCACTCCCCATTAAAATACCAACGACATATTTCACAGACCTAGAAAAAACTCTCCAAAGATTCACCTGGAACAAAAAAAGACCCCAAATAACCAAAGCAATCCTGAGAAAGAAGAATAAAGTAGGTGGGATCCCAATACCAGATTTCAAGCTGTATTACAAAGCAATTGTTCTCAAAACAGCCTGGTACTGGCACAAGAACAGACATATAGACTAATGGAATAGAATAGAGAATCCACATATCAGCCCAAACCACTATGTTCAATTAATATTTGACAAAGGAGGCATGAACATACAATGGAGTCAAGACGGTCTCTTCAATAAATGGTGTTGGAGAAATTAGACAGATATATGCAAAAAAAATGAAACTAGACCACCAACTTACACCATACAGGATTAAACTCCAAATGGATACAGGATTTAAAGAGAAGATGGGAAACCATAAAAATACTAGAGGAATCCACAGGCAGCACAATCTCAGACATATGACAAAAGAACTTCTTCACTGATACTGCTCCAAGGGCAATGGAAGCTAAAGAAAAAATAAACAAATGGGACTACATAAAAATAAAAGCTTTTTCATAGCAAAAGAAACCATCAACAAAACAACAAGAAAGCCCACTGTATGGGAGAACATATATGCAAATGTTATCACTGATAAAGGTTTAATCTCCAACATCTACAGCCAACTTATACAACTTAATAAAAGGAAGATAAGCGATCCAATAAAAAAATGGGCAACAGACTTAAACAGAATCTTTTCGAAAGAAGACAGAAGGAAGGCCAAGAGACACATGAAAACATGCTCAAAGTCACTAATTATCCAAGAGATTCAAATCAAAATGACAATGCGATATCATCTCACACCTGTCAGAATGGCAATCATCAACAAATCAACAAATGACAAATGTTGGTGAGGATGCAGAGAAAAAGGAAACCTCGTGCATTGCTGGTGGGAATGCAGACTGGTACAGCCACTGTCGAGAACAGTATGGAGTTTCCTCAAAAAACTAAAAATGGAACTCCCATTTGACCCAGCAATCCCACTCGTAGGAATATATCCTAAGAAACTAGAAACACCAATCAGAAAGGATTTATGCACCCCGATGTTCATAGCAGTAAATTTACAATAGCTAAAATTTGGAAACAGCCTAGGTGCTCATCAGCAGATGAGTGGATCAGAGAACTATGGTACATCTACACAATAGAATACTATGCTGCCATAAAAAAGAAGGAATTCTTACCATTTGCAGCAACCTGGATGGAACTGGAGAGCATTATGCTAAGTGAAATAAGCCAGTTAATGAAAGAAAAATACCACATGATCTCACTCATTTGTGGATAATAAAGAACATTGTAAACTGATGAACAAAAGGATAGATAGCGAGGCAGTAAAGCATCAAACAGACTGTCAAATTGCAGTAGGAAGTTTAGGGAGAGGTGGGGTAGATACTCTTATCTACCAAAAGACTAGTATGCATGCATATAAGTATAACTAATGAACACAAGATACTGGAGGGTGAGGGTATGCATGGGAGTTGGGGGAGGGCAATGGGAAGATATGTATACATGTAATACATTAATGAAAAATTTTTAAAAAACAATATGCATTGAGAATGGGGAAATACAGTTTTAGATTTTCCTTCAATTCTGGTTTTGTTCTCCATTGCCCAGTTTGAAATAGGTTTTTATGTATTTAAGTTCGTTAATTTTTGCTTTGCAACTACTTTTATTACTTCAAATCTGAGAAAGTTATGTTTTCTCTACTGATCTGATATTCTATGCTATTTTTATCCAGTTATTTTATCCTTTTTAAAAAAAATATTTTATTGATTTTTTACAGAGAGGAAGGGAGAGGATAGAGAGTCAGAAACATCAATGAGAGAGAGACATTGATCAGCTACCTTCTTCATGCCCACTACTGGGGATGTGCCCGCAACCAAGGTACATGCCCTTGACCAGAATCGAACCTGGGACCTTTCAGTCCATAGGCTGACGCTCTATCCACTGAACCAAACTGGTTTCAGCTGTTAATTCATTTTTATATATGGTCTGAGAGGAGGATCTGAAAGTAATTTCCCAAAATTGCTAAAGGGTATCCCTACACTATTTACTATATAAGTTTTTCCTGTCTAGATTTGCATTTTAACTTAAGAGATTTATATAGAGCAGACTTTTAAAAAATATATTTTTATTGATTTCAGAGAGGGAAAGAGAGAGAGAGATAGAAATATCAACAATGAGAGATGTCTGCAGGCCAATGCTCTATCCACTCAGCCAAACCAGCTAGGACAGTGGTCGGCAAACTTATTAGTCAAAAGAGCCAAATATCAACAGTACAATGATTGAAATTACTTTTGAGAGCCGAAAGCTGACTTCTGCACATGGGCCACGAAGTTTTAATTGTACTGTATGTGTGCGCCCGCACGTGATACTTTGTGGAAGAGCCGTACTCAAGGGGCCAAAGAGCCGCATGCGGCTCGCAAGCTGCAGTTTGCCGACCACTGAACTAGGGCTACATAGAGCAGATCTTTGAGACAATTTCCAGGAAGGCAGAGTGAAGAGCCCAGAGGACATACAGGCATAAATGGCAATTTTTTTTTTAATCTAATGCTCTAGAAATTGGGCATAAAGCAAATGAAGACGAATTTTTCCAAGACAGTCTAGCCCAACCAGAGTGGCTCAGTGGGCTGAGTGTCATCCTGTGCACCAAAAGGAAGTTGCTGGTTTGATTCCTGGTCAGGGCACATACCTGGGTTGCAGGTTTGATTCCTGATCTCTTTTTCTCTCTCTCTTTCTCTCTCTCTCTCTCTGTCTCTCTCTCTCTCTCTCATTGAAAAAAAACCAAAACAAAACACCGAAAAATCCCACAAAATACATTTCCTAATTCTGATAAGAACAGTACAGTCTGTGACACTTGAGCCACTCTGCTCCCCTCCTCCTGTCCTCTAGCTCAGCATGACTAAAGCCCCACTTGAGTGTATAAGACAGGGCTCCCTCTCCTCCAATTCCCAGATGTGGGCTGCAGCATGTTCTTAGTAGAGTCTAACCACCAGCATTTCTTGTCCCTCGGGCTCTGTGTTGTAGAAGCTAATTCCAGGTGAGTGGGTCAGAGAGGTGGGGGCTCTCTCCTTCTATCAGCCCCTGTTCACAGGCATGGTAGTCTGAGAAGACTGGGTCCCCACACCTTGGCCCCTGCTTGCTCACAGGGTAAAGGCTCCATGATAAGAGAGGCAATCTGAGAAGACCAGAGGCTACTATGCCCGGCTCCATGCTCATACAGCAAGGTGTCTTTTGAGAGTAGCTATCCCCACTCCCAACCTCTGAAGAACTAAGATTTTTTTCCCCCAAGGTAGAGACTGTCCACAATATTGACACGATATTTAAACTAAAATGTCTAGCTCACAACAAAAATATCAAGTGCCATGCAAAAGAGAAGACTATAATTCACACACAAGAAAAAAACACAGGCAACAGAAACTGCCCCCAGAGGGCCAGGTGTTGCTTTTAAAGACTCCAAAAGTAGCCATTATAAATATATTCAAAGAACTAAAAGAAATCAGGCTTAAAGAAGTAAAGGAAGGTGTGATTCAATGTCTCATCAAACAGAGACTATCAATAAAGGGATTGAAATGATAAAAAAAAAGAAGCAAATGCCCAGTAGAAATTAAAACATATGTCAACACAAAAACTTGTATATAAAGGTTCACAGCACCATTATTAATAATAGTCCAAAAGTAGAAACAACCCAAATGCCCATTCCTGGGTGAAAAGGATGAAAAGGTATGATCTATTCAGACAGTGGAGTATTACTCAGCCATAAAAAGAAGTGAAATACTGGCACATGCTATAGAATCATGAACCTAGAAAATGTAATGCTTAGTGAAAGAATCTCATATCCATGCATATTGTGTGTGATTCCACTGAAGGTCCAGAACAGGCAAATCCACAAAGACAGAAGGTAGATTAGTGGTTGCACAGAACTAGGGGAGGAGGAAATGGGGAGTGACTGCTAGTGGGTATGAGATTTCTTTCTGGGATGATGAAACTGTTCTAAAATGTATTGATAATTGAAAAACTCTGTGAAGGTACTAAAAACCATCTGGTATATTATGTAACCCAATAAAGTTATTTTAACAGAGATAGGTAGGTAGGTAGATAGATAGATAGATAGATAGATAGATAGATAGATAGAAAGATGATAAGGAGATGGGTAGAGAAAGTAAATATAGATTACTATAGGTCCACAATCTCTTTTCTGCAATTCTGAACTCCAAAAGGCCTTCATTTTTATATAGTCTTTTAACTTACAATAATAGGTACAAAGTCAATTACTTCCTTCACTTTTGTAGGGCACAAAATGAGTGTATCTGATGTCCTGGTAGAGTTATACCTTTATCTGCGTGATGTTCCCTTCGAGCTCAGTAGGGGTTTGAAGGGTCCACATGTCTTTGCCCTCCACTCCCCAGCTGCTATGGGGGCCTGGCACTTTTTTCCACATGGCTACTCGCCCTTTATCAGTGCCCGCTGCCAGAAGTCCTACAGGTAAAAACCGAGTTCACAGTCATTGACTTGAAAAGGGATTAGAACAGCAACAAGCTCCCTTCTCTGACCACCCTCTCTGAAATGTCCATCCATCAGCCCTCTACGCAGCAGCTCTCCAGCCCTCGCCTGCTATATCTTTCTTCACAGGAACTGGTGACTACCTGGCGATACCGTGAGTGCATGTGCGCATGTGATTGGTGGGGGTATTGATGCTCCTTCTTTTTTTCCCCATCAGAGCAGAGGCCTATCTGCCTGCCAACCTGCGTCTTCAATGCCAGAACAGCACTTAGCACTCAGCAGGCATGAAATAAATGTCACTCTGGCTCATCTCCTACCCTGTCTTCTCTGTGTGTACTCTTATACACATACATACATACATTTACATACATGTATGTGTGTGTGTGTGTGTGTGTGTGTATATATTTCTAGTTTCTCACATGGTCTTTTTCTTGGGGTTTGGGAGAGATTGGAGATCAATTGCAGATAACCAGGTTGGTCACACTTTTGAACAAATTCTTGACCTTCTTGTGGGGTAAAAAGCTTTACTGTTACTTTCTCATACTTGACTAATTTTACTCAAATGACTTGATTTGCAGCCAAAGAGCAAAGCAGGAGGTTGGTTCTCTTTCTCCCTTATGCCAGCCCGAGAAGTCTCACCTTTGATTTTACAGTAAGAAACACAGTTTATGTTCTCTCCTTTTTCAAAACCGAACTTCTCCTCTGGACTCAGTACGTAATTCTCTCCTCCTTCTAAATCCCAGAATCTACAAGGGAAGGAACAATGCTCACTAAGAAGACTGCCAGTGCACTGCCCTCAGCTCTGGGGGGCTTGCAAACTTGCTGAGCAAGTGGTAAAAATCAGGAAGAAGTCATGGCCCTTTGGACTGTGCTTTGACAAGCAGGCCGTTATTATAGTTAGATCTGTTTTGTACCTTGTTTATCATCAAAGGGAGCAGCTATTAACAAAACAGGGTCCATGTGTGACACCAGGTCACAATGAGAACAAAAGAACTGCAACCACATGCCGCCAGGAGAACTGCCAGTATCGTGTGGAACTATAGCAGCGAGAAGCAGGAGCTCACAAAAACCCGGCAGAGGAACTCCATGGGCAGACAGAACAGTCCCATCCTGGCATGGACGCAGGGATGCCTGGGTCTCCAATGTACTCTGTTCTTTGATCACAGGGCTGTACCTGGGTATGTCCAATTTGTGAAAATTCATCACAATTAGAGACTGACTTTTCATCCCACAATCACTGTAGCGTCAAGTCTCACCTGAGGGCTGCTTCCCCGATGGCGGTCACCAAAAGGCTGCCTTCAATCAAAGCAATGTCTGCCTGGTGACCCGTTTTCCCACTCAGCTTTACCTGAATAAGAAAAAATAACATGAAATAAGCATATCCTTTTGCTGAGATTGTGTCCCTGCCTGTGAGCCTGGATTCTCTGGTCTGCAGTGATTTCCTGGAAGTCACCAATAATGGAAGTGTGAGGTGAATATGAACACTTGGAGAAGCACGCCTAGCTTTCCAGGATGCATAGACAAAGCGAACAGCTACTCTTGCACACTAAATGGTTAATAACAGTGGCTGCCGACGCACGGCACATAGCCCATTTCCAGAGTGATCACCAAGCTGAGCCAACGTCAGGAACCGCCATGCCCTCAAAGGCAGACATCACACCTGTTTTGCAGTGGCTCAGGCGGTGGGGGGGAGGGGGGGGGCAGGGGTTGGAGGGAGGGATTTGAACCCAGCTCCATGTGATTCAATTACCATGTTTTCAACTGCTGTGCTAGAAGATACATAAATGATCAAATACTGACTTATAAGAAATCAATCCATTCCATAATCTGTGAGTATCTTTAGGGGAAGTTCAGAGTTGTCCAAGGAACATGGAGAACTAGTAGGAGGGCAGTGATGAGCAGCACCTGACAGGATAGGGGTGTCCTCCTGGCGTTGAGGGCCCGGGGCTGATGCCACAAGGCACCTTCAAGGACATCTAGAGATGTCTCAGTAGCCAGAGTGAAACACCTGCTGAGGGATGTACATCACCTCAGGTGAACGTGTGCCCGGGGGCAGCTGGGAGACACGCACGTGGGGGGGGAATCCCTAAGGTTCTCAGTGGTGAGTGAGCCCCTCCAGGCTTTGTCAGCACAACCAGGAAGCAAGGTGATACCCCTACCCACAATTCCATGGTGGAGGCTGAACGGGCTGCTGCAAAGTGAGCGGTCATTCTCACACCCTGGTCTGTAAGCTGCAGTGAAGCAATCATGGAGGGTGCAGCCTGACTCACCTTGTCTATCCACTGATGCCAGAAAAATCTCCTTCACTCTCAGTTCCCCCACCTGAATGGAAGATCGTATAACACATCATGGTACTAAACAGCTCTGTGAGTGTCCGTGAAACAGATTTGCTAAGGAATTGGAAAGGGTGATTAATCAGGTCAGAAGAAGCCAGCCTGAGCCTTGCCCCTCTGCCCACCTTCATCACTTCTTCTGCTTTGCCATCAGGAGTCACCGAGTACAGGGACAGCAGCAAGTTCTCCGTGACCACCACCAGCGCCTCCCTCTTCTCCAGATAGAAGAGTGTTTGGATGGAGCTGTCTGTGGATGCCAACTGAGTGGTCTTGCCTTTCTCATCCACGTAGTGCACTGTCCCTGAGGGTAAAGGGGACTGTCACCAGCAGCCATTTCTATGTACTTAGGGAGAAATACATCTTCATTATAAAAATTTGCAAAGAAAATATTTCAAAAACATCTGCATATGACCTCATAGACTGCCATCTCTGAAATAAGTTCAGCCTTGACTCCTGATGCCTCTGCCATTACTACCTCCACCAAACTAACCTCGGAGGATTTGAACTTTCACACTGGTGACTGCCTGACTCTGCAGCCTCGAAATGCTTTGTTCATCCTGGTCCCCTAACATGCAGTGCTTACCTGTCACCCATGCACTGAGGCCACAGGTTGTGACTTTGCCCTACCCTTAGCTCCTCCGTCCCGGGCATGGTTGGTTGGCTGTTTTGCCCTAAGCGTACAAGTTCCTTGCCCACCTCCTGGTTTCTCTCCCAGCTTCTTAACTTGGCAGGTGGGACCTCCTGTGAATTCTCCAGGATCCAATTCATTGCTTCTGCTCTCTGGAGCCTCCTCACCCGGTCTCCCCTCATCTTATTCCTAATACATAACTTCTTTCTTTCTTTCTTTTTTAAATATATTTTTATTGATTTTTTTACAGAGAGGAAGAGAGAGGGATAGAGAGTTAGAAACATCGATTAGAGAGAAACATTGATCAGCTGCCTCCTGCACGCCCCCAACTGGGGATGTGCCCACAACCAAGGTACATGCTCTTGACAGGAATCGAACCTGGGACCTTTCAGACCACAGAAAGACGCTCTATCCATTGAGCCAAACCGGTTTCGGCAAGATAACTTGTTTCTTATTAAACTGAAAAGTTCAACGTTCTCTAGAGGCTAATTGCAACAATAATGAGCAACTAGTCAGCACATATTTGTGGCAGGCTAGATGATAAGCACTGACATGTATATTAATTCCACTAATGTTTCCAGTGAGCTCTCCCAGCAGGTACTCTTACTATCACTATCTCCATTTTATACACTAGGAAGCTGAAGCACACAGACATGAGATAATCTGCCTTAGAAGGCCAAGTTACTAAGTAGAAGGAAGAGCTGACACCCACTGCACAACCCTCTTCCAGTCACCGACATCTATCCCTTCATGCATCTCTTTCCACACCATCTTTTCAACTCTTCCTAAGAGGGCCCTGCACTAGCATCTCCCTTCCCTATACCCCCATGGCACTGTGTCCAGTCCATGTCCCTTCTGTGACCTTCCTGAATTCCCTCAGCGCTGCTTCTTTATCCCCTAAATGTAAGGTATCTTAAAAGCCCCAGCCCCTTCCAGCTCTCATCCACTCTCTTCTTCCGGTTGTGCTGACACAGCCTCCTCGAACTTCACCGCCTTGTGCAAGCCTCATTTCCTTCGCCTCTTTCTCACAGCAAATACACACTTGTGAACGTTTCATGTGAATATAAAGACTCTAGTTTTCTCTTAACTTCACATTGCATTTATCAGCTGTCACTGGGGCAGCCTGTCTCACTATTTACACTAAGGAGGAGTTGTGTTCAAATCACTTAATGTGGGTCCCACTCACGAAGACTGGCTGGTGACTGTAGGCTGGAAACAACACCCACCCATCCTGCCTGGACCATGTGGCTCAGTGGTTGAGTGTTGACCCATGAACCGGGAGGTTACGGTTTAATTCCTGGTCAAGGCACATGACCAAGTTTTGGGCTCAATCCCCAGTAGGTGGTGTGCAGGAGGCAGCCAATCAATGATTCTCTCTCATCACTGATGTTTCTATCTCTGTGTCCCTCTTCCTTCCTCTCTGAAATCAATAAAAATAAGTTTTTGAAAATCCTTCAAATACAAATAAAGTTTAATTTGTCTGTAATCAGAACCAAGTAAAGCCATTTTTTGAATACTAGATAAATAACTGCAAAAAGCTGGCTAATACATCACTGTAAGATTGGCACACATATGGCCTATTATTTATGTAGAAACACCATCTATTTGTTTTGCATCCTATCAGACACCCCTAAAAAGGCTTCAGTGTCCTAGAATACCAAACTAAGCTGCTTACCATCCATCAAGCTGACAAAGAATGACAGTCCCTCTTGAGATCCCATTTTCAAGAAACTTCCAAAGCCACTTTTCCTCCAGTTAAACATGTCCAGGGCTTTCTCATCACCGCTCACAGCTGCCTTTGCCAATTGAACAAGGTCCCTGAAAGCAAATCGACCCAGAAAGTCCTCATGCAAGGTGCTGTCACTACAGATGCCGAGAGCGGCTCATTGCTGTGATCCCTCCAGTGTGTCAGGAGGAGTCATATCTCTGCCCACCCCCAAAATGATTTAAACTCAAGGCCACTCTGTAAGCTCATACTCACTCGCCAGGAGGGGGGACCCGGAAGATGCAGTGAGTCACGTGTTTTCCGTATTCATGTTTCAGCAGGGGTGTCCCTTGTACTCGGCCCCTTTGATCCAACCTCCATACGAGCAGGACACCAAGCTGGAAAACGCATCATGTGGAGGAAACACAGTCTTACTGAGTGACTGGTAGAAGGCAAAAGTGACACTGTGCAATAGGACTCATGCTTATTTTTCTCTCTCTCTTTTTAAACAAAACTACATGTGCACCATGACAAATACAAACAATTCAAGTGTTCAGTGAAAGCAGAAACCAGAAACATTTCCATGTACCCCTCCATTCCTATTCCCTGGAGATAATAACTATCACATTTTTACTTGTTAAAACAAACTTTTAAGTTTAGAATAGATGCAAGTTTAGAATAGATTCAGATTTGTGAAACAGTTGTGAAAACAGTTCCAATAAATTCCATACCCCCACCGAAGTTCTCCTATTATTAGATCTTACATTAGTGTGGTACAGTCCTTAGATTAATAAGCCAATATTGATACATTATATTAACCAAAACCTTTATTCAATTTCTTTAGTTCCTCCCTAATATCCTCTTCCAGTCCCAGGATCCCAGCAGGACCACGTGATATCTGGTCTCCATAGGCTCCTCTGGGATGAAACATTTCAGACTCTCCGGTTTTTGATGATCTTGACAGTTTTGAGGTCTATTAAGGGATTGTATGGAATGTCCCTCCACTGAGATTAGTCGATTTTTCTCATTGTTTACTGCGGTTGTAGGTTTGGGAAGAAGCCACAGATATAAAGTGCTCTTCTCAGCACATTGGGTCATGTGTCCATGCCATCAGCATGACTTGTCTCTGTGACACTGACCCGGGTCTTCTGGCTGAGGTCACATTTGTCAGGTGTCTCCACTGTGCAGGTCTTTCCCCCACCCCCTCTATCCTGCACTGTTTGGGTTATAATCTAATACTATTTTATTCATTCTGTTGCTCCAATTCTTCCAGCTTTGGCCATTGGGAGCTCTGTCGGCTCACTCTGTGAGCATTTCCTTACTTCCTGGCACTACAGATTCTCTAAGTTGACTGTCCTGCTCTAGTCCTAGAATCAACCATCAAGGAGCCCTGGTTCCCTATGTTGAAGAAACCAACAGAAACCAAGATCTGGGTGCTGGTGTATTGTATGTTCAATTTAAACACCATCAAAGTCTCAAATCAATAGCATAGGTAAGTGTGAGAGAAGTTCAAGGCAGCAGGGAGGAGACAGCTGCATTGGAACTGGTCTAGGAGGCTCCTCGACCAGGGATGAGAGCTAAGCCTTGCAGTATTTCCATCTGAATGTAATACCTGCCAGTATTTCCATCTGAATCTATCTGCAAAGCACCTTTGTTTTGATGCCCAGACATTCCTCAAGCCATGTTTCCTGTTCAAGATCAGTGGATGTTTTAGCAAACAGTATACTCTTCCTCCCACCCTGCTTTCAATCAGCATTGATTCCTACATCCCCACATGCTGGGTAAATCACTTTATTGTACATAAAAATATGATTTTCCAATAAAGTTGACTCTAAAAGCAAATTATACAGTAAGTCTCTAAGAAAAGATATGGAAGATTGAAAATAGTATGTAACAAATATATATTCATAGATATTATGAATAGTACATATTATCACACTAATTCTTGACTTTGCTAGCTTTATGAAGAATAAATGCATTTTTGGTTCCTTTGGTTTCACTCGCATAGTGAAAAAGTCAAGGCTAAAAAATGGAAATGTTTCCTTCCCCAGTGGCCCAGCCTCCCGCCTAGAGAACCAAACTGTGGAATGCTGTGTGTCTGCTGGTGTATGATGCATACATAACACTTATAGAAAAGTCCTTTTGCTCTGCCCTTCAAGTGCAATCATCCAGTACTTATTACTCTATCTAATAAAAGAGTAATATGCAAATTGACCATACCTCTGCTACACTCACAAGCCACGCCCACCAGCCAATAGAGTGAGTATGCAAATGAAACCCAACCAAGATGGCTACGGCCACAGAGAGTGCAGGAGAGAGGCCTGGGTTGCCCCTGGTGATGGAATAAGCCAAGCTTTCCGCAAAGCCTGCCCTGAGCAGAAGGTTTGGTTCCGATCCAAGCTACAAAGTTTCAATTGTAGAAAATAAATAAATCCCAGATACCAGGGCCTCCACTTGGGTTCCTGGGAGTGTGGCTGGCCTGCAAACCATCACAGACCCTTACCCACGCCACCCCATGCCCCAAGGGAACACCCACCCTGATCCATGAGACCCTACAGGGTACACCAGCTGGCTCCCACCCATGCACCAGGACTCTATCCTATCTAATAAAAGAGTAATATGCAGATTGACCATCACTCCAACACATAAGATGACTGCCCCCACGTGGTCACAAGATCCTACCCCCATGTGGACACAAGATGGCCACCACAAGATGGCCAGCAGGAGAGGGCAGTTGCCAGGGACCAGGCCTGCAAGGGAGGGCAGTTGGGAGTGATCAAGCCTGCAGGGGAGGGCAATTAAAGGTGACAGGCTGCCCGAGGAGGGAAGTTGGGGGTAACCGGGCCCATAGGGAAGGGCAGTTAGGGGCAAACAAGCTGGAAGGGGAACAGTTAGGTATCAATCAGGCTGACAGAGGAGTCATTAGGGGATGCTGGCAGACAGAAGCAGTTAGGGCCAATCAGGAAGGCAGGCAGGTGAGCAGTTGGGAGCCAGCAATCCTGGATTGTGAGAGGGATGTCCCATATTGGAGAGGGAGCAGGCTGGGCTGAAGGACACTCCCACTCCATGCATAAATCTCATGCACTGGGCCTCTAGTTTAACATAACAATGGACTTTATAGAGATCTTCATTAGCACATAGAAGAAGACCTGGCAATTCAATCAGGTATCTGAATACAATGAGGACATACTTAGCATGTCCAGACTTCCAGACTGTTGTTTTGAGGAAGTTGTTCAGAGTCCCTGTACCACAGGAGCAGTGATTTCATGTGTGATTGCACACCCCTTGTTTTGACAAAAGCATATATGTAGCCCACCACAATCATGAATTCAACTTCCACTGACTCCCGAGGAGGCAATGACTAGAACGTGCTTTGTGTCAGGTTCTGGTAACCGGCTGGAAATGCAACAAAAGGTGGAACTTTGGAGGTGAACTCTGAGATGTCCTATTTCCTTTGTGGAGCCTGGCTCCTCATCCTAATTCTAAGTGTTTTTTGTACCTCTCACTACTCCTGGAGAGCAATTCTTTGTTTTCCGAGCTTTTTCTTCATTGTATTCCTTCTGAGTCAGAATTACTTCATTCACCATAATTTTTATTTTTTTTTATTTCAAAGAGGAAAGGAGAGGAAGAGATAGAAACATCAGTGATGAAAGAGAATCATTTACTGGCAGCCTCCTGCATGTCCCTTACTGGGAATCAAGCCTGAAAATGAAGCATGTGCCCTGACCAGTAATGGAATTGTGACCTCCTGATTCATAGGTTGATGCTCAATCACTGAGCCACATTGGCTGGGGTCATCTATACTAATAAAAAGGTAATATGCTAATTAGACCATATTAGCATATTACCCTTTTAATTAGATCTTCCCGACGTCCTTCCGGACAAGGCGATGGTGGCGGGGCTGAGGCAAAGGTAGTAAGGGACGATCAGGCCAGGAGGGGAGGTCAGTTGGGGGCGAGGAGGCTGGCAGGTGGGGCAGTTGAAGGAGAGCAGGCCAGCAGGGGGAGGGTAGTTTGGGGTAATCAGGCAGGTGGGGAGGGAGTTGGGGGCGAGTAGGCCGGCAGGGGGGGAAGTTCGGGGTGGTCAGGCCAGCAAGGGGGGGCAGTAAGGGGCAAGAAGGCCAGTGGGGGGCAGATAAGGGCAAGCAGGCAGAGTGCTTAAAGGTGATCAGGCAGGCAGGCAGGTGAGCAGTTAGGAGCCAGCTATTCCCTGGTTGTGAGAGGGATGTCTGACTTCCAGTTTAGGCCCAATTGGCAGTGGGACATCCCCCAAGGGGTCCCAGGTACGAGAGGGTGCAGGCCAGGGTGAGGGACACCCTCTCTCATGTACAAATTTCATGCACTGGGTCACTAGTTTACTCTAATTTTATACAGTAAGGCTCTAAAAAAAAGTTACCCCCCCAAAAAAAAAGAAAAGTTACCCCAAAGATGAGAAATTAGTCCTATTTGTGAAGAGCAAGAGTTGAATATATTAAGGAACTGATGTGAAGTTAATAGTGTTCAAGATTCGACTCTTCTCTGACCAGCCTCAGAGCCATGCCTGGATCATCCAGAGAGCCTTAGGCTTTGGACACTGAAAGGCACAAGTGTCCATCAGTAGATGAATGGATTAAAAAAAAAGCTGAGGTGGAAGAAGAAAAATGGCGGCGGAACAGATGGATGTGTCCTGAGCCTTGTCTCTGAGCAGACAGAGAGAACAGATGAGGGTCGCACTGGAAGTGTTGGTTGGTGACTTAAGGGACAACTATATTCCAGGAGAAGGTGAGGGTCTGCTGGAAGGGACTCCCAGAGCCACCAGCTCGGATGTGGAGATCACGCCATCATGAAGGAGAAAGTGGATGTTTACAGAAGCCTGAAAACCTACAGCTGCGGAACCCACCAAACAGCTTTGAGCCCCAGAACATCAGTCCCCAAGTGGCACAAACACTCGGATTCAGAGGAGCTCTACATGCCACATGGAAAGGTCATATTTCGCCTGGGATAAGGAGAGAAGAAAACTACACAACCAGACACCTGGAGAAGAGAGACCATGGGCAGACAAAGAAATAGCCCACATATAAAACAAGAGCAGACATCACAAGAAAAGGAAGTAAATGAAAAGGAGGTAAGCAACCTGCCAGAGAAAGAATTAATAGAAATGGTCATAGGTGGCTGAAAAGAATGAAGACAAATTCAACAATATGAGTAACAACCAAGAAGAAATGAAGAAGAACCAAGAAGAAATGAAAAATGACATCGCTGCTGTAAAGAATTCAATAGAAAGCATCAAAAATAGACTAAAAGAAATAGAGGACCACATCAGTGAGCTAAAAGACAAGGTACAAAAAAATACCCAAGTAGAGCAGCTTCTAGAAAAAAAATTAAAAAACAGGAGGAGAGCCTAAGGGAAATTTAGGACAACACAAAACAAAACAACATCTACATAACAGGGGTGACAGAAGGACAGGAAACTGAACAAGGAATAGAAAACCTGTTTGAAGGAATAATGACAGAAAACTTCCCTGATATAGGGAAGAAAAAACCCACGCGAGTCCAAGTATCTCACAGAGTCCCAAACAAAATGAACCACAAAAGACCAACACCAAGGCACATTATAATTAAATTGGCAAATACCAACAACAAAGTAAGAATCTTAAAAGTGGCAAGAGAAACACAGAAAGTTACAAAGGAACCCCCATCAGACTAGCGACTGATTTCTCAACAGAAACTCATCAGGCCAGAAGGGAATGGAATGAAATATACAAAATCATGCAAAGGAAGGGTCTGAATCCAAGAATACTGTACCCAGAAAGGCTTTCAATCAAAATTGAAGGTGAAATCAGGAACTTCACAGATAAAAAAGGAATAAGGGAATTTATTACCACCAAACCAGCAATGCAAGAAATGTTAGAGTCTGCTGTAAAAAACAGAAAGAGGAGGCGAAGAAGGAACACAGGGCTAAAGAATAAAAATGGCAATAAATAAGTACCTATCAATAATAATGTTAAATGTAAATGGATTAAATGCTCCAATCAAAAGACATAGGGTAACCGATTGGATAAGAAAACATGATCCATATATCTGCTGTCTACAAGAAACCCACCTCAGAAAAAAAGATGCGCACAGACTGAGGGTGAAGGGATGGAAAACAGTTTTCAGGCAAATGGAAATGAAAAAAAAAAAAGCTGGGGTAGCAATACTTGTATCTGTCAAATTAGATCTCAAAGTGCAGGATATAACAAGAGATAAGGAAGGCCACTTCATAATTAGGGAGCAATGCAACAAGAAGAAATAACTCTGGTAAACATATATGCACCCAATATAGGAGCACCCAAATACATAAAAAAAAACTCCTGGAGGATATCAAGGGAGAGACTGACAGCAATACAATCATAGTTGGAGACTTTAATACCTCACTATCACCATTGGACAAATCTTCTAAACAAAAAATCAGCAAAGAAATATCAATCCTAAATGACTCACTAGAACAGATGGAATTAATTGACATCGTCAGAACATTTAACCCTAAAGCTATAGAATATACATTCTTTTCAAATGCACATAGGCCATTTTCTTTTTATTTTTTATTTTTATTGTGTTACATGTATACATATCTTCTCATTGCCCCCCCTCCAGGGCATACCCCAACCCCCCAGTGTCTTGTGTTCATTGGTTATGCTTATATGCATGCATACAAGTCCTTTGGTTGATCTCTCATCTACCCTACCTCTCCTTAATCTTCCTGCTGTAATTTGACAGTTTGTTTGATACTTTACTGCCTCTGTATCTATCCTTTTGTTCATCAGTTTATAATGTTCTATATTATCCACAAATGAGTGAGATCATATGGTGTTTCTCCTTCATTGACTGGCTTATTTCACTTAGCATAAAGCTCTCACATGGGCCATTTTAAAGAAAGACCATATGTTAGGTCATAGGCAAAGCCTCTTCAAATTCAAGAAGATAGCAAGCATATCAAGCACCTTCTCAGATCACAGTGGCATAAAACTGGAAATCAATTACAATAAAAACAATCCAAAGAAATCAAACACATGGAGACTAAACAGCATGCTATTAAACAATGATTGGGTAACCAAGGAGATGAAAGAAGAAATAAAAAACATCATGGCAACAAATGACAATGAAAACACAACAATCCAAAATCTAAGGGACACAGTGAAAGCAGTCTTGAGAGGGAAGTTCATAGCTCTACAAGCCTCCTGCAAAACAACAACAAGAAACAATGGTAATAAATTACCTAACCCTCCAACTCAAAGAGCTAGAAAGAAAATAACAAGAAAAGCCCATTGTAAGCAGAAGGAAGAAAATAGTAAAGATCAGAATGTAGATAAATGACATAGAGACCAAAGAAATAATTCAAAAGATCAACAAAACCAAGAGTTGATTCTTTGAAAGGATAAACAAGATTGATGAACCTCTAACTAGGCTCACCAAGAAGCAAAGAGAGAGGATTCCAATCAATAAAATCAGAAATGAAAGAAGTGAAATAACAACAGACCCCTCCGAAATACAAAGGATTGTTAAAAAATACTATGAACAACTCTATTCCAACAAACATGACAACCTGGAGGAAATGGACATATTCCTAAAAAATTATAACCTTGCAAAACTCAATCAAGAAGAATCTAAACATCTCAATAGGCCAATAACTATGGAAGAAATTGAAGCAGTCATCAAAAAGCTTTCAGCAAACAAAAGCCTGGGGCCAGATGGCTACACAGCAGAGTTTTACCAAACATTCAAGGAAGAATTAAAACCTAACCTCCTCAGACTATTCCAAAAAATTCAAGAAGAAGGAACACTTCCAAACTCATTCTATGAAGCCAGCATCATCCTAATACCAAAACCAGATAAAGACAACACAATGAAAGAGAAGTAAAGGCCAATATCCCTCATAAATATAGATGCCAAAATCCTCAACAAAATTCTAGCAAATCAGATCCAGCAGTACATCAGAAAGATCATACACCATGACCAAGTAGGATTTACCCCAGGAATGCATGGATGGTACAATATCTGCAAATCAATAAACGTGATACATCACATAGACAAATTGAGAGATAAAAATCAGTCATATCAATTGATACAGAAAAAAGCATTTGACAAAATCCAACCTCCTTTCTTTATAAAAACTCTCAACAAGATGGAAATAGAAGGATCATAAATCAACATCATAAAAGCCATATATGATAAATCCACAGAAAACATCATACTCAAAGGGCAAAAACTAAATCTATTTCCCCTAAGACAAAAAACAAGACAGGGATGCCCATTCTCACCACTCCTGTTTGACATAGTACAGGAAGTATTAGCCACTGCAATTAGACAAGAAAAAGAAATAAAAGGCATCCAAATTGGAAAAGAAGTAAAGCTGTACTTATTTGAAGATGACATGATACTGTACATAAAAAACCCGAAAGACTCCATAAAAAAACTAATATACTTAAATGAATTCAGCAATGTAGTAGGATACAAAATTAATGCCAAGAAATCTATGGCATTTCTATTCACTAATTGTGAATTTACAGAAAGAGAGAATAAAAAAGCAATCCCATTTACCATCGCACCAAAAAAATTAAGATACCTAGGAATAAACTTAACAAAGGAGGTAAAAGACCTCTGTGCAGAAAACTACAGGACACTGAAAAAGGAGACAGAGGAAGACATAAACAGATGGAAGAGCATACCATGCTCATGGATTGGGAGAATCAACATAATTAAAATGTCCATACTACCCAAAGCAATCTATAGATTCCATGCACTCTCGATTAAAATACCAAGGGCATATTTCACAGACCTAGAAACAACTCTCCAAAGATTCATCTGGAACAAAAATAGACCCCAAATAGTCAAAGCAATCCTGAGAAAGAAGAATAAAGTAGGTGGGATCTCAATACCAGATTTCAAGCTGTATTACAAAGCCACTGTTCTCAAAACAGCCTGGTACTAGCAGAAGAACAGACACATAGACCAATGGAATAGAATAGAGAATCCAGATATCAGCCCAAACCACTATGTTCAATTAATATTTGACAAAGGAGGCATGAACATACAATGGAGTCAAGACGGTCTCTTCAATAAATGGTGTTGGAGAAAGAAATTGGACAGATATATGCAAAAAAAAAATGAAACTAGACCACCAACTTACACCATACACAAAAATAAACATATAAATGGATACAGGACTTAAACATAAGATGGGAAACCATAAAAATACTAGAGGAATCCACAGGAAGCAAAATCTCAGACATATGCTGAAGGAACTTCTTCACTGATACTGCTCCTAGGGCAATGGAATCTAAAGTGAAAATAAGACTACATCAAAATAAAAAGCTTTTTCACAGCAACAGAAACCATCAACAAAACAACGAGAAAGCCCACTGTGTGGGAGAACATATTTGCAAATGTTATTACTGATAAAGGTTTAATCTCCAACATCTACAGCCAACTTATACAACTTAATAAAAGGAAGATAAACGATCTAATAAAAAAATTGGCAACAGACCTAAATAGAATCTTTTCAAAAGAAGACAGAAGGAAGGTCAAGAGACAGATGAAAACATGCTCAAAGTCACTAATTATCTTCACTCACGTGGAGAGAGCGAGTGCCATAGTATTTGGCTGGCTTTCTCTGGTGGGAGGGAGATGGAGACTCCCAACTGCCTAGAACCCCTTATCCTACGACACTAAACCCAAGATCCAGCCGAAACTCATATGGGGGAAGTTTGTACTGTAAAAAGGGAGAAGTGCACGGAAATTTAGGGGAGTCTTGAAAGGGCAGAAGTCTGGTGGCGCGCACAGCACTGCGCACAGAAGACCGACTGCTGATTGCGCTGCTGGCTTTCACAAGTGGGCGGGAGACAGAGCCTCCCAACTGCGCCACTTATAACTCCACTAACCCCCAGTTTCGGGCGAAACCCTGGGGACTCAGACTCATATGGTCCTGGAGCACAGGGGAGCCAGAAAGGCAGCACACGGTCTAGAGGCACTGCAAGAACGTGCGCTTGCACAGGGATCACTCCAGCGATTACCCAGTCACGTGAGACTCAGGGGCCGTGGAGGGCGGGGCCAACTGAAAGGCAAGGCGGCCTGTTAAGCCCTGAGACTCCATGTATCCGAAGCTCAACAGAGAGGCTTTTGCAGTTTTGCAAGTCTTGTATCATAAAGCTGAGTCCAACACAGAAGTTCTCCTGGCATAGTGAAAATGCGGAGACAAAGGAAGAGATCACAAACAAAAGAAATGGAGGAAAACAAACAACTGGATATACAGTCAAAACCACAGTTAAAAGGTTTTTCAAGAATATCCTAGAAAAGATGGATAAATTTAGCGAGACCCAAGAGGAGATGAAAAAGAACTAAGTAGAGATGGAAAAGATCCAACTGGAAATGGAAAAGGACCAACTAGATATGGAAAAGAACCAACTAAAGATGAAAAAGGAACAACTAGAAATTAAACATACACTGACTGAAATAAAAAATATTATACAGAGACCTAACAGCAGACTAGAGGAAGGCAAGAATCAAGTAAAAAATTTGAAATATAAAGAATCAGAAAACACTCAACTGGAAAAGCAAGAAGAAAAAAGAATCAAAAAATGTCAAGATAATGAAAGGAGCCTCTGGGACAGCTTCAAGCGTACCAACATCAGAATTGTGGGGGTGCCAGAAGAGAGAGAGCAAGATACTGAAAACCTATTTAAAGAAATAATGACTGATAACTTCCCACATCTGGTGAAAGAAATAGACCTACAAGTCCAGGAAGCACACAGAACCCCATATAAAAGGAATCCAAAGAGGACTTCACCAAAACACATCATAATTAAAATACCAAGAGCAAAAGAGAAAGAGAGAATATTAAAAGCAGCAAGAGAAAACAGTTAATTAGCTAAAAGGGAGCACCCATACGATTGTCAGCTGATTTCTCAACAGAAACTATGCAGGCCAGACGGGAGTGACTAGAAATATTCAACGTGATGAATAGCAAGAATCTACAACCAAAAATACTCTATCCAGCAAAGCTATCATTCAGAATTGAAGGTCAGATAAAGAGCTTCACAGATAAGAAAAAGCTAAAGGAGTTCATCAACTCCAAACCAGTATTATATGAAATGCTGAAAGATACTCTTTTAGAAGAGGAAGAAGAAAAGGGTAAAAGACAAAAAATTATGAACAACAAATACATATGTATCAACAAATGAATCTAAAAATTAGGTGAATTAAAAATTTGATCAACAGAATAAACTGGTGTATATAATAGAACCAGGAGCGCAGAAAGGGAGTGGACTGATAATTCTCAGGGCGAAAGGGGTGAGGGGTGTACCGGGAAAGACTGGACAAAAATCATACACCTATGGATGAAGTCAACGGGAGAGTGGTAAGGGTAGAGGGAGGGGTGTGAGCCAGGTAGAGGGGAACTATGTGGGGGGAAAAAGAGAACCAAATGTAATAATCTGAATAATAAAGATTTATTTTAAAAAATTAAAATAAACAAATAAAAATATGAACAGCATAAACTGGTGAATATAATACAATCAGGGCATAGAAAGGGAGTGGACTGACAATTTTCAGGGCAAAAGGGGTGAGGTGGGTGCGGGGAAGAGACTGAAGAAAAATCATACCCCTATGGATGAGAACAATGCGGGGGGAGGTAAGAACAAAAGGAGGGGTGAGAGCTGGGTGTAGGGGAGCTATGTGGGGAAAAAAAAGAAACAAAGGTAATAATCTGAACAATAAAGATTATTAAATTAAAAAAAAAGAACATTATAAACTGATTAACAAAAAGGTAGATACAGAGGCAGTAAAGCATCAAACAGACTGTCAAATTACAGTGGGAAGGTTAGGGAGAGATGGGGTAGATAAAGGATCAAATGAAGGATATGTATGCATGCATATAAGCATAACCAATAGACTAATGACAATGGGGGGTTAGGGCATGCATGGGAATGGGGGGTGGGTAATGGGAAGATATTTACATATGTAATACATTAATTTAAAAAATGAAAAAAAAATGTTCTAGATTTGATTTTTGTGGACCTACTGTCACTTCAAAGAACAGGTCATCCTCCTAGGTTCTCTAATAGTTTATGACAATAGGAACTGACTTGCCCTTTGTCGTGTGTATGTTTACTCGATCCTACATTTGGCTCAGTGAAAGCATACAGGGAAGTAAGACCTGGCCCACATGACATTCTCTCCACTTCTTTATTGATGGAACTGCTAATAGACATTTCACAGATCTGCCCAGTGTCCTTTTCCTAGGGACCTCCCCACCTCCCTGGCCACTGCTGACTAATGCACATATGGACACTTGGCCTGAGCTGAATTTGGGCCTGAGGAGGAAGGACAGGTGTTCTCTGGTTGAAACAAGAGCAGGTGATTTGGTTTGTTTTCATCAGTTAGAGATTCTGCCTCACGGACAGAATGGGCCAGAGAGAGAGATAACTTCAGCAGGAGAGTACACAAAAAGGTACAGAGCTGGCAGACAGCTATGTCTGTCTGCACCTCACTTGTGGTTCTAGAAGGTCATGAAGTCAGATGTGTTCCTATCCCTGGAGATCCTGGCCTCAGAATAAGTTCACCTTCTTGCTTCAGCTAGTCTGGGTTGGTTATACTGGTAACCAACCTACCTAAAGCAGAGTCTTTGGTGGGAGAGCCAAGAAGATCCTCAGCCAAGTCTGTGTACTCAGTGGTGCATCATTCCAAGTGCTTATACATTTGCTATTAATTATTTTCCTGCTTGAGCCATTCATTCATTTATTATTGGTTAATCCTCACACAAGCATATATTTTCCATTAATTTTTGAGAGGGAGGATGGAAAAGGAAAGAGAAACATGGATGTGAGACACACATCAATTGTTGCCTCTTGCACATGCACCAACCGGGACTGGGGATTGAACCTACAACAAAGGTACATACTCTTGACTGGGAATCGATCCTGAGACCCTTTAATACTTGAGCCAACACCAGCTGGGATGAGCTCATTATTAAATTAAGACCAGCATAATCTAGATTTTCTTAGAAAGATTAGGTATTTCTGCTCTTGAATATTTTGACTCATATAACTTGATCAGCAAACATATCTGAGTTTAGTTCCATGCCTAAGTTAATCTATTTTGTTAGTGTTTTTTTTTAATATAGTCAAAATGATAATAATGCAATTCAATTATCTTGAAGTCTTTTATTAATTTGCAAAGCATTCCACACTAGGGAGGTAGGAAAGGTCACCAAGGGAATCAGAATCAGGGGATAGCCTTGTCTTTAGTTGGGAATTGGTAGAAAAATAGAAGAAAAATCAAGAAAAAAGGAACAAGCTAATAGAAGAGTGAGCAAGTGATATGACCAGAAAAGGAAATGTCAACGGCTCTTCTAAGTGATGCTGATCCTCAATAGCAAGAGAAATTAAAACTAGAATATGACTGAGATGCCGATTCTCTAGACAAAATTCTGAATTTGGAAATAGCACTCTGTGAGAAAGCACATGCTAGTGTGTTGGTGTGTGTCCCATGAAGGGAGTTTTGGGAACATCCACCAAACCACAAGCACACATGCTCTGCCACCCCACTTCCAGGAATTTCTTTGAACTTCCATATGTGTGAAATGACAAAAGCATGAGGTTAGGTGCTGTCACTGTTTAGCAAGATTGGAAGCCACTGAAATGTTTATGAACAGTGGCTGGTGAAGCAAATCATAGTACATTCATATCATGAAGGACAGGTTAAAAGAAAATAAGGAAGTTTGCTGTTTACCAATATGAAGAGATCTGCAAAACACAATGGAAAATAAAAAAGACGAGAGACAGAAGAGAAGCATGTTATCACTTATGTGAAAGGAGAGGAGAATAAGGAGACAAGATCTTTTGTATGATATCTACAACCAAAAATATTTAAAGCAACAAGCAAACAATTATAAACTGAGGGATATTCTACATAATAACTAGTCTGAACTCCTAAAAAGGTCGATCCTTTGATCCTTGTTCTTAGGGATTTGATGGCAAACTAGTTAGGGCTGAGTGAAGTATGAAGTCTTTGACAAACTCTCATATAATCACGGGGGGTTTAGTGTGTGTGTGTGTGTGTGTGTGTATTAAAGGCCCGTTGCACAAAGAGATCCATACAATACGCCTTCCTTCCCTTGGCTTCCAGCACCAGTTTTCCTCCAGCACCACCGAGGACCTAGGCCTTCACTCTGGCTGGAGTCTGCTGTCTTTGCTGCAGATTCCAGCCAGAGTCTGCCATCTTTGGCTTCGCTGTGGCCAGAGTGCTGCTCCTATAAATCCCTTCACCCTCCACCCTCCCTCTCATAACAGGAATCCTGCCCCACCCGGCCACTCTGTGCCTGAGCAGCTGGGTGGCTGCCATCTTTGTCCTTCTAATTTGCATATTACTTCCTGATTGGCTGGTGGGCATAGCAGAATGATGGTCAATTTGCATGTTTCTCTTTTATTAGTGTAGAAACTAGAGGCCTGGTGTACAAATTCATGCAGGGTGGGGGCTGGCCTGATTGGGGTGGGGGAGGATGATTGGGAGCGGGGCCACGGGGGGGAGGGGTGAGCAGAGGCTACAGGTAGTTGGCTAGCACCGCCCCAGTCAAACTCCTAGTTGAGGGGATAATTTGCATACTAGCCTTTTATTATATACTAGAGGCCTGGTGCACAAAATTCGTGCACAGGAGGATGGGATCCCCTCAGCCCAGCCTGCACCCTCTCCAATTCAGGACTCCTTGGGAGATGTCCAATTGCTAGTTTCGGGATCAGGCCGAAACTGGCAGTTGGACATCCCCTCACAATACAGGATCGCTGGCTCCTAACTGCTCACCTGCCTGCCTGCCTAATCAATCCTAACTGCCCACCACTGCCAACCTGATCATCCTTAACCACCTCTGCCTGCCAGCCTGATCACCTCTAACCGCCCCCCTGATGGCCTGGTGGCCCCCAACTGCCCTCCTTGATGGCCTGATCTCCCCTAACTGCTCCCCCACCCCCACTGGCATTGTCACCCCTCACTGCCCCCCCACCATTTCATCACCCCCAACTGCACCCACCCCCTGCCAGCCTGGTCACCACCAACTGTCCCCTCGGCCGGCCTGGTTGCCCCATGCAGCCTGCTGGTCAGTTGTTTGGTGGTCCCTCGCTAACCCTCCTGCTGGCCTGGTCACCCCATGCAGCCTGCTGGTCAGTTGTTTGGTCATCCCTTGCTAACGTCCTTGCTGTCTGGTCACTCCATGCAGCCTATTGCTCAGTTATTTGGTCGCCCCTTGCTAACCCCCCTGCCAGCCTTGTCGCCCCACACAGCCTATTGTTCGGTTGTTACTGTGAGTGCATTGTGACCAATTTGCATATTACCCTTTTATTAGTATAGATAGATAGAGAGAAAGCAGATGTGTCAAAATGTTAATAACTAGTGAATTTATGTACTAGTAAAGGGTGTATGGGTGTTCCTTGTACTATTTTTTCAACTCCTCTAAAGATTTGAAAGTTTGCAAAATTGGAAGTTGGGGAAAGAATGCATTTTTATGTGCCTGTGTGTACCTGAAAAAACTCTGAAGAGACTTTAAGAAGCTATGGATGCCAGAGTAGAGGGGGAAAACTGATGAGCATGGGTGGAAAGGCTTTTCTTTCTTCTTTTTTAAGTTTATTTTTTGTTTTTTTTTTAGTCCTTGTCCAAGGGTATTTTTCCATTGATTATAGAAAAAGTGGAAGAGAGAGGGAAAGAAAAAACATCCATGTGAGAGAAACACATGGATTGGTTGCTTCCTGCCTGCGCCCTGACCAGGGCCCAGGCCAGGGAGGAGCCTGCAACCACGGTATGTGCCCTTGACCAGAATCGAAAGCAGGACCCTTCGGTCCTCAGGCTGACGCTTTATCCACTGAGCCAAACTGGCTAGAGCTGGATAGGCTTTTCAAAGTACATACCATTTCATGGCTTTTGAAATTTGAGACATGTAAATGTACACCTGAAACGTGGTAAATGAACACACTGCAAAGTTACTGCTGTACATTTGGAAATCAAATTGAGTCTAGACCAGGGTTTCTCAATCTGGGCACTGTTGGTCTTTTATGTGTGATCTGTCCTGTGCATTGTAGGATGGTGAGACATATCACTAGATGTAGGTAAAGCCGCTCCGCTCCTTTGTGACAATGGAACATGTCTCCAAATACTGCTAAATGTCCCAAGGGACAAATGAAACAGGTGGAAATGTCTGAGCTAGACCATGAAAATCAGGGACTTTTAGGAAATGAAGAAATATGTTCAGGGAAGCTGGTGATTTGGTGATGCCATAAAAGTGACAGTACCTGAGGCATTCAGCCATCTTTATTAATATAGTTACCTAGAAAAGTGTATTTAAAAAATGACAGACATGCCTCTGCCATAGGGTGAGATGACATCTGACAGGGTCAACTCCATTTGGCAACCACACATTTCAAATAATTTGGTTTTTAGCACCCTTCCCAACATGTTCCTACCGGCATAAACAGGGAAATGCTGAGATTTGAAATCAGTGTCACCGGGTGTCTGCTTACCCTGTCCCCCGACAGAAGGCAGTTCCCATTGGTGCTCCAATTGAGGACAGTGATGTCAGCGGT
Organism: Lasiurus cinereus; assembly: GCA_011751065.1. NCBI lineage: Eukaryota > Metazoa > Chordata > Mammalia > Chiroptera > Vespertilionidae > Lasiurus > Lasiurus cinereus. The sequence goes on from JAAGEH010002525.1 coordinate 2,821,909, forward strand.
GTGCGTTGGGGGGACTGCATGCTGCTCCTTCTCCTGCTTATTAAACGTGATCACTTCTCCAGTCTCCCATCCAACAGCCAGGATCAGCCGCGTCTGGTGCCAGCACAAGGAAGTGATCCGGCAGGACCTCTCAATGTGTGTATCGGGCACACGCTCACCCTATGATGGACAAGAGGTAAATCCCATGTTACACAGGGTGGCAGCTACTCAAAGAATTTATAGCTAATCCTTACTGGGGATTGACATCAGCTAGAAGATATAAAGAGCTGTTTATTAGGAAACTGTTTTATTTCATTTTCATAGAAACAGCAATCTTGTCCTAGTAGAGCTATGAAAACAAGGTTAACACACAATAGACCATTCTGACCAACTTATCAGAAAGTATGACCTCATACTCACAGCTGCTTGGTGGCTAACTTGGGTGTCTTTTTAATTTGTTTTTTTTATGTTTTTTTTTTTTCATTTCAGAGAGAGGAAGGAAGAGGGAGAGAAAGCAACATCAATGAGAGAATCATTGACTGGCTGCCTTCTGCACACCCCCTATTGAAAATTGAGCTAACCTGGGCACGTGCCCTCACTGGGAATAGAATTCTAACCTCCTGCTTCAGGGATCGATGGTCAACCACTGAGCTACATCAGCTGGGTGCCAGCTAGCATTTCAATGAGTTCCAATGAAACTTTATTTATTTATTTACTTTAATCCTCACCTGAGGATATATTTTTTTTTTTTAGAGAGTGAAAGGGAAAGAGGGAGGGAGGAGGAGAGAGGAAAAAACATAATGTGATAGAGGCACATCGACAGGAGCTCTCATACTTCCCGACCAGAGCTCGAACCTACAATCCAGATACATGCCCTTGACAGGGAATTGAACCCATGACCTTTTGGTGTGCAGGCCAATGCTTTAACTACTGAACACACTGGCCACAGCTAAAACTTTATTTATAAAATAAGTGGTAGGCCAGGTAAAGTTTGTCAACACCAAAGTTCTCAAACTGTGGTCAGATGACTCCCAAAGCCTTTCAGGGTCTGCAAGGCCAATTTTTATTACTATTTTTTTTTTTTTTACTAAAGATTTTTTTAAAATTGATGTTTAGAGAGAGAGGGAGAAAAAGGGGGAGTGAGAACAAAACATAGATTGGTTGCCTCCTACATGCCCCCTACTAGGGATTGAGCCCACAACCCGGGCATGTGCCCTGACCAGGAATTAAACCAGCAACCTTTCAGTGCAGAGGACAATGTCAAGCCGAGTCACCCTAGCAAGGCTGCAAGGTCAGTTATTTTTAGAATGATGCTAAGAAGTTATTTGCCTTATTTGCTTTCATTTTCTGACTAGTGTATAGTGAACTTTTCCAGAAGCTATGTGATGTATGATTCATTGCTCTGCTAGCTAATGGAATATGTACTTGTATATTTTTGTTTTCTAGAATTTTCTAAGGAAATAGGTTTAGGGTTGAAATCTATATTCCTAGCAATTAACACAGTTTGTTCTCAGTACTTCTACCAAACTCTCTCTAGTAATCTCCAGTTATACCTGCTACATCTGTGACCTTATCAACATCTAATAATTATTTAGCAATCCTAAAGGTTTCTTTGTGCCAATTAGGAACACAAAAAGTACAGTTTTGTAATAGTATTTTTAATTTTCTAAATTTTAACATTTTGTCTAAAATTGTTATTATTTTGAAATATAATATTTACTCTAAAGAAAATTTTATAATGCATATTGGAGAGTTCTCTGACTCCTAGAACAAAGGAATGTGCTCCAACGAAGCTGGGCAACATTGTGCTTGGTGCTGGGGCTAGACAAACACGAGAGCAGACGAGGCCTGGCTGAACTCCCATCCCTGGAGGGCCAAAGACCACCAAGTATCACAAATCAGACCTTCAATGGTGAGGTGGGTGAGAAACCAAGAGGGTCTTCCCTTGCATGGGGGGGAGGTAGGAAAGGACTGCCTCAGGAAGTGCCACTGAGCCACTTCCATCTGGAGGACTAATATAGTAATTAAGCAAAAAGATCAAGGAGAGCATGAGCAATGCTCAGTGGTTGAGCATTGACCTATGAACAAGGAGGTCATGGTTTGATTCCTGGTCAGGGCACATGCCCAGATTGCGGGCTTCATCTCTAGTGTGAAGTGTGCAGGAGACAGCTGATCAATGATTCTCTCTCATCATTGATATTTCTCTCTCTCCCTCCCTCTCCCTTCCTCTTTGAAATCAATCCTATATAATAAAAATGTAGTATGCAAATTGTCCCTTTGACTGAAGTTCTTTTGGGAGTTCAACCAGGGGTCTCTAGTAAATATATATAAAAAGATCAACAGAGACTCTCCTGTCCAGAGGGCACAGCACCTGCACTTGGAAGGCCAGGTGTGTGTAGCACAGAAAGAAAAGCACCATGTGAGGCAGGAGAGCCAGACTTAGGGGCACGGGAGGCCACATCAGCAATTCCCATCCTCACGCAAAGGACAATTTGAAGGTAGGGAGATGGGAGTAATGGTGATTCCATCTATGATTCTTAAAGATGGCTCTGCCCTGTGTGGGGAAGGGGAGGACTTCCAAGACACAGCTGCTGCAGTAAGGAAGCTGTGCTAGTCTGCCTGAGGTGGAGGGTGTCACAATCATCCCCGGGCTCTGTCCTGGGCATTAGGATGGAAAACACTCAGCTCTTGAAGGAAAGTGTGGGGCAGCAGGTAGTGGGGCAAAGTTCAGTTCAGTTAGACTTGGGAAGTTTGAGGCCTGTGTCAAACACCCAGATGTCCTGTGGGCAGCTAGATTCCTAAGTCTGCAGTTCAGGGGGAACTTGTGGGCTGGAGATAGGTTTCTAAATTGTTCATTGATAGACAATGACAGATCACAGTAGAAGGAGGAAACAGAGGGAAAAGAGGCCTAGATAAGTTCAAGACATGCCAACAGCAGTCCGGATTTGGAAGGAGAGGACAGCTGGATCAAGGAGACCTGCAAGCTCCATGGCGGGTTTCCCAGAGAATTTTGCAAGAGCATGGGGCAATATAGAGAAGGGGCATCAGATAAGAACCCAAAACACACAGGGCCTATTTCACAGACACTGCTGATGACTCCAGCTGCTTGGGTGAAGTATCTGGGGCGACAATGAGACTACAGAGGGCTGAGAAGTGAGTGGGAAGGGAAATCTGACTTTCTTGCTAAAGTATGTGGAGCACTGTGCACTGAGAATTTGGCTGGGGAGGGGGGCGGGGAGAGGGCAACAATTAAAATCTGAGGAGTATCTAGAAAGTTTTTGCAATGGTTTAAATTGTGTTAATTTCTAAAAAGCTATGCTGAAATCCTAACCACTGGTACCTGTGATATGACCTTATTTGAAAATAAGGTCTTTGCAGATGATCAAGTTAAGATGAGGTCATTAGGATGGGCCTTAATCCAATATGATTGTGTCCTTAATAGAAGAGGAGACACCCAGGGGAGGCAGCCCTGTGAGGATGGAGGAAGAGACTGGCGCGGTGCAGGTACAAACCCAGGAGCATCAAGGATTGCTGGCAACCAAAAGCAAAGACAAATGATGCAACAGATCCTCCCCTGAAGCCTCCAGAGAGAGTGAGGCCTGGCCAACCCCTTATTTCAGACTTCTGGCCTCCGGAACTGGTAAATAACACATTTCTGTTGTTTTAAGCCACCCAGTTTGCAGTCATTTGTTCTGACAGCTAGTAATTTTAAATAGGTAACATGAGCCAACAGGAGACTGGATCAGAATGGACAGATAATGCTGAGGGGCCATTTCTGGTTGGTGACTGTGAATTGACTGTTAATTCTACCAAAAACATTCCTAAATCTGCCAAAACCAGTATGGCTCATTGGATAGAGCACTGCCCTGCAGACTGAAGGGTCCCAGGTTCGATTCCGGTCAAAGGCATGTACCTTGGTTGTGGGCACATCCCCAGTAGGGGGCATGCAGGAAGCAGCTGATCAATGTTCCTCTCTCATTGATGTTCCTAATTCTCTATCCCTCTCCCGACCTCTCTGTAAAAATAGCAATAAAATGTATCAAAAAAAGGGGGAAAAAAAAAAAAGGAGAATCCAAGATGGCGGCATAGGCAAACACCTACACTGCTGCCTTGCACAACAATTTCAAAACTATAACTAAAAGACAGAACGGGCATCATCCAGAACCACACGAAAGCTGGCTGAGGGGAAATTCTACAAGTAAAAGGAAAGAGAGGGGCTCACAGAACCCCAGAGGAGCTGCAAGAAGATGAGGTACAGAGACGCGCGCATGGAGAGTGTGGGTGCCGGAGAACCTGGCTGGCTTTCTCTGGCGGGAGGGAAACAGAGACTCTCAAAGGCATTGAACCCCTTAATCCTATGTCACTAAACCCCAGGTCCAGCCGAAACACGTACAGGAGGAGTTTGGACTGTGAAAAGGGAGAAGTGCATGGAAATTTAGGGGAGTCGCAAAATATCAGAAGTCTGGTGATTCTAACGGCACTGCGCGCAGAGGACTGGCTTCTGATTGTGCCGCTGTCTTTCGAGAGTGGGCGGGAGACAGACCCTCCCAACTGCGCCACTTCTAACTTCACTAAACCCCAGTTTCGGGCGAAACCCTGGGGACCCAGACTCATATGGTCCCGGAGCACAGGGAAGCTGGAAAGGCAGCAGTCTAGAGGTACTGCAAGAGCAGGCACGCACAAGGGACTGCTCCAGCGATTACCCAGTCACATGAGACTCGGAGGCCGTGGAGGGCAGGGCCGACTGGAAGGCAAGGTGGTACCTTAAGCCCTGAGACTCCACCCATCCCAAGCTCAACAGAGAGGCTTCTGCAGTTTTGCAAGTCTGGTATCATAAGGCTGAATTCAACACAGAAGTTCTCCCGGCATAGTGAAAATGCCGAGTCAAGGGAAGGGATCACAAACAAAAGAAATGGAGGAAAACAAACGACTGGATATAGAGTTCAAAACCACGCTTATAAGGTTTTTCAAGAATATCCTAGAAAAGTGGATAAATTTAGCAAGACCCAAGAGGAGATGAAAAAGATCCAATTAGAGATGGAAAAGAACCAACTAAAATTTGAACATACACTGACTGAATTAAAAAATATTGTACAGAGACCTAACAGCAGACTAGAGGAAGACAAGATTCAAGTAAAAAATTTGAAATATAAAGAATCAGAAAACACTCAACTGGAAAAGCAAGAAGAGAAAAGAATCCAAAAATGTGAAGATAATGTAAGGAGCCTCTGGGACAGCTTCAAGTGTACCAACATCAGAATTGTTGGGGTGCCAGAAGAAGAGAGAGAGCAAGATACTGAAAACCTATTTAAAGAAATAAT
>JAAGEH010002525.1:2828330-2974594 GCA_011751065.1 Lasiurus cinereus
CACACACACACACACACACACACACACACACACCTAAGAAGAGACAAGAGCCAGAAGCTCATAATCATTGCTTCCTAGTGCTTACTTGTTCCAGGTATATGTCCACACTGCCTCTTGAGGCTGTGCTGATGGAGGCCACTGCCAGGAATGAATGAACAGGATGCCAGCTGATATGGGAAGGAGATGCAGCTGAGTCTGGGGCTTCTATTCGGTGGTCAAAATAGAGGGCCATGATGAATCTCAGACCTTGTCAGAGTTGAAACCTACAGGGGAAAAACAACCAAGTCCTGTGGTTTATTTACAAAATGACTGAGTATGGAATTAGTTAAGAAAAACACCACAAAACTATGACACATAAAACATTCCATAACTTATAAATGTTCCTGCACGCTGATTCAGGAAATTTTATGTGGAAGACATCTCTAATAGGGAAAAATATACAATAAGAAGCAAGGGGCTGGAACCACAATGATCCACGGGGCAATGGAAAACAGTAAAACTTGCCATCAAAACAGCAAAGAAAAATCTTGCTGCCTGGACCTGTGTAATTCTTGATCATTGTATTCCCATTATAATACAGATAATTTATATCTTTATAGTGCCCTTTTAGCAAAATTTTCAAATCAAATAAAAGCAAATCACCTGACCAGTTTGGCTCAGTGGATAGAGCGTTGGCCTACAGACTGAAAGGTCCCAGGTTTGATACCTTGGTTGTTGGCACATCCCCAGTATATGAAGGAGGCAGCTGATTGATGTTTCTCTCTCACTGATATTTCTAGTTCTCTATTCCTCTCCCTTCCTCTCTGTAAAAAAATCAATAAAATATATAAAAAATAAAAGAAATAAGCCACACACAAAAAGAACAAATAATGCATGATTCCACTTATATGAGATACCTATTATAGTAGTCAAAGTCAGAGACAGAAAGTAGGCTGGTGGGTGTCAGGGCCGCCTGGGGTTGAGATGGAAAGGGAGCAGTTGTTTAATGTATACAGGGTTTCAATTTGGGAACATGGAAAGAATTCTGGAGACAATGGCAGTAATGGTTATATAACAATGTGAAGGTACTTAATGGCACTGAACTGCATACTTAAAAACAGTTAAGGAGGAAACCAAGATGGCGGCATAGGTGAACACCTAAACTGATGCCTTGCACAACAATTTCAAATCTACAACTGAAAGACAGAACGGACAACATCCAGAACCACAGGAAAGCTGGCTGAGTGGAAATTCTACAACTAGAAGGAAAAAGAGGGGCTCACGGAGACCCAGAAAAGCTGCAAAAAGCTGAGGTATGGAGACCCGCACCTGGCGAGTGGGCAGTGGTGTGCCTGGCTGGCTTTCTCTGGTGGGAGGGAGACAGAGACGCTCAAAGGCATTGAACCCCTTATCCTACGGCACTGAATCGCAGTTCTGGGCAAGATTCATACGGGAGAAAACTGGACTGTGAAAAGGGAAGAGTACATGGAAATTTAGGGGAGCTGTAAAAGATCAGAAGGCTGATGGCGCGTGTGCGCGCAGAGGACAGACTGCTGATTGTGCCACTGGCTTTCGCGAGTGGGCGGGAGACAGACCCTCCCAACTATGCCACTTCTAACTCCACTAAACCTCAGTTTCAGGTGAAACCCTAAGTACCCAGACTCATATGGTCCCGGAGCCCAGGGGAACCGGAAAGGCAGCAGTCTAAAGGCACTATAAGAGTGCACGTGCTTGCAGGGTCTGCTCCAGCGATTACCCAGTCATATGAGACTCAGGGGCCGTGGAGGGCAGGGCCGACTGGAAGGCAAGGCGGTCCATTAAGCCCTGAGACTCCACCCATCCTAAGCTCAACAGAGAGGCTTTTGCAGTTTTGCAACTCTTGTATCATAAGGCTGAATCCAACACAGAAGTTCTCCTGGCATAGTGAAAATGCCAAGACAAAGGAAGGGATCACAAACAAAAGAAATGGAGGAAAACAAACGACTGGATATAGAGTTCAAAACCACGCTTATAAGGTTTTTCAAGAATATCCTAGAAAAGATGGATAAATTTAGCGAGACCCAAGAGAAGATGAAAAAGAACCAACTAGAGATGGAAAAGATCCAACTAGAGATGGATAAGGCCCAACTAGAGATGAAAAAGGACCACCTAGAAATTAAACATACACTGACTGAAATAAAAAATATTATATAGAGTCCTAACAGCAGACTAGAGAAAGGCAAGAATCAAGTCAAAAATTTGAAATATAAAGAATCAGAAAACACTCAACTGGAAAAGCAAGAAGAGAAAAGAATCCAAAAATGTGAAGATAATGTAAGGAGCCTCTGGGACAGCTTCAAGCGTACCAACATCAGAATTGTGGGGGTGCCAGAAGAAGAGAGAGAGCAAGATACTGAAAACCTATTTAAAGAAATAATGACTGAAAACTGCCCATATCTGGTGAAAGAAATAGACCTACAAGTCCAGGAAGCACACAGAACCCCATATAAAAGGAATCCAAAGAGGACTACACCAAGACACATCATAATTAAAATACCAAGAGCAAAAGACAAAGAGAGAATATTAAAAGCAGCAAGAGAAAAACAGTTAATTACCTGCAAAGGAGTACCCATACAACTGTCAGTGATTTCTCAACAGAAACGATGTATGCCAGATGGGAGTGGCAAGAAATATTCAACGTGATGAATAGCAAGAACCTACAACCAAGAACAACCTATCCAGCAAAGCTATCATTCAGAATTGAAGGACAGATAAAGAGCTTCACAGATAAGAAAAAGCTAAAGGAGTTCATCAACTCCAAACCAGTATTATATGAAATGCTGAAAGGTACTCTTTTAGAAGAGGAAGAAGAAAAAGGTAAAAGCCAAAAAATTATGAACAACAAATACATATCTATCAACAAGTGAATCTAAAAATTAAGTGAATTAAAAATTTGATCAACAGAATAAACTGGTGAATATAATAGAATCAGGAGTACAGAAAGGGAGTGGACTGATAATTCTCAGAGGGAAAGGGGTTAGGGGTGTACAGGGAGAGACTGGACAAAAATCATACACCTATGGATGAGGTCAATGGGAGGGAGGGAAGGGTAGAGGGAAGGGTGGGAGCTGGGTGAAGGGGAGCTATGGAGGGGAAAAAAAGAGAACCAAATGTAATAATCTGAATAATAAAGATTTAATTTTTTAAAAAATAAATAAAACAAAATACATGAAAAAAAAATCGTACACCTATGGTTGAGTACAATGTGGGCCGAGGTAAGGGCAGAGGGAGAGGTGGGAGCTGGGTGGAGGGGAGCTATGGGGGGAAAAAAGAAGTGTAATTGTAATAATCTGAACAATAAAGATTTATTAAATTAAAAAATAAATAAAAGAAAAAATGGTTAAAATGATAAATTTTCATTGTGCATATTTAACCACAACAAAAAATTATGCACAATAAGTATTTAACACCTGCGAAATTCTGTCACTCTATCATTATAGGGGATGACCATTGCTTTTAGTAATACAACAGCTGTATGGGAGGAAGCGCAAAAGCTCGGTTTGGATCTAGAGAAGGAAATCCCTTCATTGAGAAGCTGGAAAGCAAATGGGTATAAATGAACAGTCATATTTCAAATGTTTCCCTTTTTGTTATAAATATATAGCCTGAATATTAAACAAAGGCCACATTTTCAAGGTTGTGCTCTTACCATCACAAACTGCTGAGCATTTATTCAGGGCTCCTGGTGGAGCAGTCAGTCACTGGTTGAAGGAGCCGTGGGTTTGGGTACTGGAGTCAGCGGGAGGCACAGGATCCAGGGGTCTCTTGCACACACACACCATTTAAAGGACATCTATTCTGGTCAGGCCTCTGATTTCTTTGAGTGAAGTGCTTATGCAAACCTTCAAACAATGCTATTAAAAATGAAAATACACCATACAAATACCTGGTGATTTAATATAGCAAGGAAACCCTTTAAAGTGAGTTTTAATATGTTGCAGCCAGGCAAGTGTCTACATTCTGGACTATAAGGAATTCCTATTCATGCTTAACGAGTTTACTTAGTGAAAATATTCCTCTGCAAAATGTGAAATGTTAATTTGTTATAATGATGGAGAATTATAATAGCACTTGAAAAAAAAATAAACGTGGGTTCCACTGTATTTTTTATTTCAAAATCACTTTGTAATAAGTATGTATGCAGACAAATCTTTACTGGTTTCCTCCTGCCTGAGGCTTTCCCAGAAGCTCTCTCCGCTACACTCCTCCTTTGGGTACTTAGGAAACCTCCCTTCCTCCAGGGAGCTCTTTGTTTTGATTTCTAGCATCCCCATAAAACCCTGTACTTCTCTTTTAAAGTATATTTTTATTGATTTCAGAGAGGAAGTGAGAGGGAGAGAGAGATAGAAACATCAATGATGAGAATCATTGGACAGCTACCTACTGGGGATCAAGCCTGCAACTCCGGCATGTGCCCTGACAGGGAATCAAACTGTGACTTCTTGGTTCATAGGTCCACCCTCAACCACTGAGACACGCTGGCCCGAAAAAACCATGTACTTCTCCATCGCTGTACTTAGACTTTATTATAAATGTGTATTTGGTAGACCATCCTCCACTCCCTGCCAGGATATCTGCCTCACAGAGTGGGAGACTGCTGGAGCATTACCAAGCCCTAGTACAATGCCTTTCACAGAACAGGCCCCGGTAAGTGAATCCCTGATGAAGATATTTATTAGCAAAGAAAGATGTCCTTGATGTTGTTGGCTGTAAAAAGTGGTTTTTTACAGGCCAGAGTGAGTGTGTCCATTTATACAATGCATAAATGCATTTTAACGTTTTTCTACCGTATCATCCGCATAATTACAAGTTACCAGAGTAAACACAAGGAGAAATGACTAACAATAAAATCATTACCAATAACATCTATTGATTAAACCAGTTAAAAAACAAGTGGACTTTTCCTTAAAACAAACTCAGGGTCACTAGAACATTAAAAGCATTTGATAAATATATACACTTTGGGGGAAAGAAAAAATTCCATTTGTTCTAATCAATTGACTCCTCTAGGCTCCAGCCGTCCAACATCTCTACCTCCATTAAACCAACTTTTGGGAAACAATATGTTAAGCTCATTCAACTGAGGGGTTGGTAGTATTAAGGTTAATTTAAGTTACTTTCCTGCTTGGAGATGCTGTACGAGAAAACCTGAAGGAACTTGGGGGAAAAAGGACTGAGTGGACGACTGTGGGGTGTAGGTATTAGTCCCACTTCACAAAGTCTCAGCCTCTAGGCCACAGCCGCAGGTCTCGGGACATGCAGCTGTAAATGGGGGATCCCAAGGAGAGCCTTCGCTGGCTGGAACGATGCGGCGCAGAAAGGTATTTCTTATTCTCTCCCAGCTCGGGGATACAAGTACTCTGCCAGCGTCCTCCAACAACCCACCCGGTCAGCTCCCCGGGAATCGCGCGGCCACGCGACCCTCAATGGAACCTGGACTGAGACTGAGATGGCCGTAAGCCCCTCGCCTTGACCTACCCGCTTGGGGCCGCGGGAGACCCGCGGAGACCGGATTTCCGGACGAAAACAACTTGGGGTGGCGAGGGACCCGGACTGGCTCGCCTGGTCGTCGCCCTTCTCCGGCCCCACACCCGCGACACCACTCGAGTCCGTCCCCGGCCCGGCTTCTTCGTCGCCCGCCTCCGGACTCCCGGCCCCCTGAGCGGTCACTTCCCCAACCTCAGCAACCTTAGACCGCTCTTACCTCTCCCGGCCGCCGCGCCGCCGCGCGTTGCCAGGACAACGGCTGCTCGCGGAACGCGGAAATAGCCGAGGTGAGTGACTCGGAGGCCGAGGCCGCCCGAAGCGCCACGAGAGGCCGGAAAGAACCGAAAATGTTCGGGAACGGTCGTGCGGAGGGTTAGATTGCCCCAGCGGGTTCCCGCCGGCGGCGAGCTCCACGGTTTTACCCGGCAATTTCCCCCCATCCCCAGCCATGGTTCGGAATCATCCGCGGTAGCTCGGAAAGTGGGGCCAAGAGGCCAGGGTATGCCGTCCTGCGCAGAGAAGGGAGCTGGCGAAATTCTTCTAGGGGTGATGGCGTTGCGAAACCTGTTGGGATTCGCTCCTGTAGTTGCACCTTTTCTGCCGCCTAGATCTGTCAGAAGGTGGAGGAAGGCAACTGAGACTGTGGGGGAGAAACGGAACGCCATCTTTTTTAAGAGTCCTTACTCTCTTGTCAATCTTACTGCTGGGTCTTCTGGACCCCAGACCGTTTCTAGGTTCTGCTTTGTCTGACCTTAAAGAAGAGGTGGTTCAAGAGTATTCCTGAGAAAAGCCAATTGACTCGACATACTTCCTTGGTTATTTATCACGTGCATTCGGTGCTTTGGGGGACATATGGACGCCTTTGGCGAGAAAATGTTAGCCAACGATACGGACTTACGGAGACAGACTACATCCCCAAAGGTATTATTAACAACTGCGCTCTGACCTTGTGGTTTGAAAAATAAAGCAATATCATGTCATTAAAAAAATACTTACTAGGGCAAAAAGATCCATTGTTAAATGAAAATTGAAAGTGTAGATACTACTGGATGAGATGGGATAGGCGTCTCCAAGGAAGACCCCGAAGTTTATATTTTTTAAAAACTCACTTTCATTTACAGAATATTTTTCTTGTGTGTCTACTTAGGTGTCTTATGAACATTTTTGCCATTTTCCCCCTTTTTAATGAATATATTGGGGGGGGTGACACTGGTTAACAAAACTACACGTTTCAAGTGTATAACTCTACAACACATCTCTGCTCTGTATTGTGTGTTCACCACCCCAAGTCAAGTCTCCCTTCACCACAATTTACCCTCCCTATGTCTCCCTCCATGTCCGCCACCACCCCAGAATTTTTAAGGAATAAATTTGTGTAAATTTATGGTATATAGTGATATTGTTTCGATGCACTTAGATATTGTAATATGATTGCCACATAGCTTATTTATCACATTACTAATTGTAGTACAATATTGTGTATTCATTATACTGTGCATTTGATCTCTGGCTTATTTACTACCTACAAATTTGTCCTTCAACATCATTACTCTCATCCCACCCATAAACACTAGAATTTTTAAACACTCCTTTATTTCCCTAATGGAGGAAAATGGCCTAAGTGCACAGCATTATCTGCTTGCTAAAAAAAAAAAAAACTTAAAAAGTACACACTCAACCCAATAAAGGGTGTATTTATCTGCCTCGGTTGCACTTCCACACTTTTTTTTTCGCGCGGAATGCAACACTCGGAGCTGTGGCGGCGTTTTCTTCTCACGCATCCGTCATACGGCCTTAACCAATCACAGCCACGAACTGATTCTATTGGCTGTCGTCCGACCAATTCGAAGAGAGGCACCAGCCTGCAAAGCCGCAGGGCGGCGTCACAACATTACCCGCGTCGCAGACAACACCCTCCCGCCCCCGCCCAGCCTCCGTGCGTGCAAGCAAGCGCGCCCACAGATGGCCAATGGGAGCGTCCTTAGCGGGGCGGGCTCGCGGAAAACTTCGGACGTGCTCGTCCCCGCGCGCTTCACCCCTCCCCTCTCTCAGCGCCCGCCGCTTCTGCCCCGCCCCGCGCTCCGCCCTTGCGGTCTCCTTCGGCCGCCGTAGCCGGAACTGCTGCTGTGCGAGGCTGGCCGGGTCTACGGGAGGCTGAGCAGCGGCAGCGTCGGCTCCCGCAGCCCCGTCAACCGCACCCCGGCCGCGCCGGAGACGTGCCGGGCAGGCGGCGCCGGGGCAGGCGTGGCTGGTCGACTGTTTCCGAAGCGGGAGCACCACCCCGGCGTAGCAGTCTTGCTGCAGTCGGGGCCCGGGGCTGCCCCGCCCGACCAGGTCTGCGGGCACCCGGGAGGCCCCCAGAGGGCCCGGGAAGCCAGGCTGCTGCGGGGCATTAATGAACAAGGTAACCGGAGACTGGGGCTCGAAAAGGGTGGGCCGCCTCGACCGGCTGTCATGGCGGTCCCGGGCTCCCTGCCTAAGTGGGGGCTGCGGAGGAGCGGCCTGCTCCCTGGCCGCGGTAGTTACGCACGCGGTGCTTTGTCGTAGTGGCTCCGGGGAGTCCGGACCTAGAAGTGGTGCCCTGACAGTGCGCTTTGTGTGCAGTCGGAAATCGGCGAGAGAAGGGAGGGCTTTGCTTTTCCCTTCCAGAAACGTGACAGAAGGCGTCCAGCCGAGATTGGGTTTGAGGCGATTCCATCGCTGTGCACGTTAAGGAAGTAGTGTTGGAGGTTTTCCTTTAAAGGTTTTCATCCTCGTGTTTTCCTCTAATCATAGGGAAAACCTCAGAAATGTGTCAGTATCCTTTAAATTCTGAACGGCCCTGTCCTTCGGTATTCAGTTTAGTGTCTAACATTCAACCTGGCAGACAGGCAAGTTTATTCTGTTGTGGTTGATACATGCCTTGCCTGAGCCCTGGGTTGACTGGATAGCTTTCGGGCCCTTGGGAAATAGGATTCTCCACATTATAAACCAAAGAAAGGCCCTTTTGGATACTTTCAGATTTCTTAAGCATAAATAGATAGGTTGGGAAGTGAATACTGAGAAGTCCTGTACAATGAAATGCTTTACGTTCGACTATTTGTTTTCGTTGGCAGGGTGTTTTGTTTTGTGGGTTGTTTTTTAACCAGCACAGATTCAAATGATTTGGAAGATCAATTACAACAGATGAAAACTGTTTAGAGTTCATTTTGTGACAGAATGCATCAGAGCAGTAGTAGGTATTACTATAATTTTTACTCATTTCTAAACCTTTATATGAGAGGTCCTTGCCCCTGTTACTGTATTTTGTTATTAACCTTGATGCCTTGTTCTTGCTTTTCCTCTTAAATGGGAAATGTTCTTGTCCTTAGCAGTTGTGTTCAAGTTGTCAAACACAGTTTGGGCATAGCATGGACACCTGTTGAGGAATTTGATTATCTTTCTTGTTTCATCGCAAGTACACATTATTTCCCAGCTTATAATGTTTATAGGTACTGTACCTGATTTCGTTTATTTCTAAGTGTGACTGTCTTCTGGGTTGCTTTTTAGAGTCATCGCATTTTATTGTTGTTGACATTTCACACAGCGGTGGGTAACAGTGTTAATGAAGAATTTTTATTCAGGGTTACCAAGAGTTGCAAGACAATTGTCTTCTACCCATTCTTGCCTTTGGACCTGGACATACTGTGCCATCCCTTTCACGGGTGGTTCCAACGTGTTCCATGCAACAGGCTCCTTTGTTGCAAAAAATACTTTAAATTCCTAAATCTCCGCAGCAGTACACATCTCCCACCCTAGGAACCGTGGTTCCCAGAAACCCTGAGCTTATTATTCTTTATGTCTGTTTAAAAATAAGCAGGCGGACAGGCAGCCGGGCCGCTATGGAGCTCCCTGTGCACACTAGCGAGTCTTCACCTCCCTCCTGCTGGGGTGGATCTCGGCCCCTCGCTCCCACTCCAAGGCCAACTCTGGGGGCTGGCGCGGGGGGCAGGTGCGCGGGGCCAGGTGCCACGCGCGTTTGGGGGGTCGGGAGGGGTCGCGTGGGGGGGGGGGAGCGCGGGCGCTAAGGCCCAGCCGGCCAAGACAGCCCAGGGAGCGAGGCCGACGGGCGCAGGCTTCTCGCCTCGCAGGCCATGATCCGCGGCCCCGCTGGGTAAGTGGTTTCGGGCCGAGACGATGATACCCAGGAACCCGAACCTCGAATCCCAGACGCTGGACTCCGGATCCCTTTCGACCCCGACGGGCTAGGGCGGCGCGCGGCAGGGCCATCTGGGCGCGGCCACCGAGCTGCCCGCCGCCCGCTGCCCCGGGCACCCCTGTGTCCTAGGCCACGGGGTCTGGGCCGCGCTCGGGGCTCGGGGTCCGGGGTCCGGGGCGGCTGACTCGGCCGGGCGGCGGCGGGCGGGCCGTGTGAGGACCTGGAACAAACAACGGCGGCCATGTTGAGAGGGAGGGAGGCGGGCGGCTAAACTTCGCGGCGGCGCCTCACCGGGGCCCCTCTCCTCTCCCGCAGGATGACAGTGAAGTTGGGAGACGGCGGCGGCGGCGGGGAGGAAGGACTCAAGAGGCTGGGCAAGAGGGCTGCCGATGAGGATGCGTTGGAGGGAGAGGGGGCTGGCGGCGGTGACTCGGCCGAGGACAGCGGTGGCACAAAGAGGGACGGCAAGACCCCCCGGGGCGGCGGCCCCCCGGCCCCCACCCCCACGAGTGGCCCGCAGGCTCCGTCCCCGCCGCCCGCCTGCCCCCAGGACCAGCACCACTTCCTCCGGTCCAGCGTGAGGCCGCAGAGCAAACGGCTCAGGAAAGACTCTTCGGGCGCCGGGGGGAGCAGCAGCAGTACCAGCAGCTCCGGGCCTCGCGGAAAAGGTAGGGGGACCCCAGGCCCTTCTAGGATGTGCCCTGTCCTGTGCTCTCACCTTCGTGCCTTCACTGCAACTCCTGATTCCGCTCCAGCATTTGTCTAGCGTTTGGGGTTGCACTCTGGAGGAGAAGTGCCCTTTTTCTCCTCCCAAGAGGCTGTTTGTTTAGACCATGCCAAAAGACAGGAAGTATCCTGTCTTTGGGCAAGTACAATAGGTTCTTGAAGGATGCCACAAAAAAGGATCATTGATGATGCAGGCTATTTTGTGTAGCAAACAGTAGTTTAGAAACCGAGAGAGAAAATACTGCAGCATCTTTGCCAGATGGTGGAAATACAACAAAGGAATGGGCTTTTGAAACTTATTTGGGGAAAGGTTGATAAGAAGCCAAAAATATTCCAGGATCTGACTTGGGCACTTTATCCTCTACTTCAAGTATTCTAGGCTCAAAAATTATTAAGGGCATCAAGACATGTCTTTTATGTCCTTTGAGTTTTGATGCCCTGGAAAGAATTCCCCCCTAGGGTAGGAAGTAGTAAAAACATTTGTGGCCTGATTTAAAAGAACAACAATTTACAAAGTTTGTCAAGGTATTCTGAGGCGATTGAGAATATTTCAGCTTTACTAGGGTCCCAGCCAAAATAATAAGAAAACCACATGTCAGTTTTGTTTCTGATGTGCTGGTTCTCCATTATTTTCTTCTTTTATCCTTTTCTGTTTCAGCATCCTGCTTTTCTTCAATTGTACAAGTGAATTGCTCTTAACATCCTTTTTGTTTCAGGCCAAATTTGTAGCACTTTTGTAGATAGCAAATGTAAATTCCCAGTGAGTTTTGCATGGAAAAAACTTTCACTTAGCTCCCTGGTAAATGGTCCTCCAAATTTATTGGATGGTCCTGATAGTTTTAAAAAGGAAATATTTGGAAGCTAACAGAGAACCCAGATGTGTGTTATTAAACTTGCTTTTTCTATCTCATTCTCAATTGAAATCATAGCCTTACTCTTTTTTTTTTTTTGGTAAAGAATTTTGATATAAGTATTCTTAAAGATGTAAGTATAAGGTAGTTTAGTACATTTCAGAAATTAAAACTTACCTCATAAATTTACTTTGGATGTGATAGTTGCTGATTGGTTAGGAAAATATTAACTTGTTTTACTAACTTCTTTTGTTTTGTAAAAGAATAACTTTTCATTCCTAGTTACAGGTGTGTCTAAGTTAAGCTCCTTGCATGCCTTCAAGAGTTTGTGGCTTCTCTCTCCCTGAATCTGGAGTCCAGTCAGAGTTCACTGCCTGTCACCCTGGCCCTCTCACCTTGGTCTACTCTCTTGACCTCTTAAATCTGCTTTTCCATCAGAGTGGTGTCCTCACCTGTGAAATGAGGAACAGCAGCGACTGCTCCATTCTCTCCCAAGTCTGGCTGCGAAGATGAGCTGAGGTGCTGGTGTGAAAGCCCTGTCACCTGTAAATAGCTGTCTATATGTGAGATGCTAAAACTTGAGTGGTTGGTTATTTTCTAGCAGTCAGGTAATTAGAGGAAGTTTGCTATCACTTGCATAGTTGGGTGTGACTTGCAAAAGGTTTCCTGGAATAGCCTTGAATCAAGTCCTTGGTGCTTCTGTTTTTAGTTCCTGTCCCCAGTGTGTGGCTTGGAGCAGCAATAGACTTTTCATCAGTAAAATGGAAATTTGTTAGAATTTGTGCTTCATGTAACTTACATATTTTCCTACTTTAGCAAGCAAATGTTTCTTTAAATAAACAATAAAGCTAAGCTGTATATATATAATGGTGTCTTTTAGGAGAGGAGTAGGACATGTATATCTCCTTTTCTTCACAGAACTCATCTGGCCTTTAGCCCCTCTTGACTATGCTTGAGCTTGGGCTACCTGGATCTTTTGGATCCTCTTCTCCACACCCAGGACCTCAGGACATCCCCTCCTTATGCCTCAGGGCAACCTCTGCTACCTGGGCCTTCCTTAACAGCCAGAAAAGGTCTTGTGACAACATGCTGCTAACCTTTGAAAATCATTCTTAGAGGAGTATTTGTTCTAACAGGATATAGAAATCTCCAGGTGGGGTGGTGAGCATGGATCATTAAGGAAGTGAACAGTGTAGAAGGCCTTTGAATTCTGCCCTTGTTAAAATGGTGGTGAGATACCTTAGGATCCTAACTCTTGTTTATATCAAGAAGACTATGGCAAAATTTCACTTAAAGTCACAAAATTTATCAACGATGTCAAGTGAGAACTTCCTGTACTGGCATTTTTCTTGTATTTCTCTTCAGAAAAATATAATTCCTCGTACACATAAAAAATAATCACAGTCTGGTCATTGGAAGCCCCTTTGGTTGATTACTTACTGCTTTTGCCAGTTTTCAGTCATGAGAATCTTACACTGAATTTGGAGAAGACTGTGGTGAAAGGGAAGTCCTCCTTGTTTTGCTTCTGTCCACATAACTATGTTTTCTTTATAAAAATAGACTTTTGTCAACTTAATGAAAAATAAATTTTTCTAGTAAAATTTTGAATTCTTTTTGAATTGATAAAGAGAAAGTGGCTGAGATTTAGGATCTATGTGCCAGGCATCTTGAATTTCAGTTACTTTACTTTTAAATAGGTGCAGAAACTGAAGTTTGTTGATTAAATAAGGTGCTTAACCTAAACAGAAGGTATACTGCAGATGCGAAACCAGTGGCTTTACTTGATGCCAAAACAAATGTTTCTGCAGCCCTACTCTGCTGCCCAGAGTGATCCTAGAATGCATTTGAAAACCAGAATTCACAGATCTGTGAGAACATGGGCCAGGAGACAGAGGCCCCCATGCCCTTCTCTATTTGGCAGTTCAGCTCTGAATGAACTAGTACATCTCAATTTCTTTGTCCATAAAGGGGATAATACTAGTGCCTGCCTCCACACAGCAAACACCACAATCAGGCTTTCGCAACAAGGTCCTGCAAGGCCGAGCTTAATGGGCTTTCAGTGCTTCTCTATGGGAAATGAGACTGGGCTTTGGGATCTGGGGCTTTAGGCCAATTCTGAACAGGTGGAGGGGGGAAAGGGAGGTCCTCCTCGGTGATAGCTGGTATAGGTCCCAGGAATTCCTCCAAGCTACTGCCCTGTCAGTACAGTTGGGCTGAGGGAGTGCCTGAGGTGGGATAGAGCCCTCTGTGTCATGTGTCCTCTTATCTACGCCCTCCCCCTCCCCCCAATCTCCCCAACTTTGGTTCCACTTGTAAGGGAAGCTAGTCATAAGACCTACTGTCTCCACAACTGGGCCATGTCAGCTGACTTAACTGTGCTTGTGCTTAGGAATCATTAAATCTCTGTACAGAATTTACTTATATTTCCCATAATCTTTTGCCTGCAGCTTCTGGGTGCCCTAGCCAGTTTGGCTCAGTGGATAAAGCATCCACCCTCGGACTGAAGAGTCCCGGGTTTGATTCTGGTCATGGCACATAACCTCAGTTGCAGGCTTGATCCCTGACCTTGGTTGGGGCACATGAAGGAGGCAGTCATTGGATGTGTCTCTCTCACATCGATATTTCTCTCCATCTCTCCCCTTCCCTTTTACTCTTTCTCTAAAAGTCAGTGGAAAAATATTCTTCAGTGAGGATTAACAACAAAAACTCTTATTTGGTCAATCTTTGAGAGACAAACCATATGAGAAACAGGTTTGAACAAGCAGTCAGGAGACTCACCTCCCTGCAGAGTTGCTGCATGGCTGATCCAACTGTAGGACAAAGGAAAAGTTGCTCAATATGCCCAAACCTTAGGTTCCTTACTTTCAAAATGGGTCTGGTGAGATAGTGGCTTGAAGGTGTGTTCAACTGAACAGTCACTGTGCAGAATTGTTTTGGTCCTGCGTATGTTCTCAGGAGAGTGTTGTGAAAGGCAGTTTGCCTAAAATCAAGATAATTCTATATCTGGTGGGCTCTGTTTAGCCTTGACTCTGGGAGAAGACTGGCCAGGGAGTGGTCAGAGTGCATACTCCTCCCTCCAGGTGTGGAATAGTCTGTTGTGCCTACTGCAGCTCCACCTCTTCTCTGCACTATCATCTCTGTCATTGTCACTGTACCTTTATCAAAGCACTAGGGCCAGCCCCCAGGCAACTAGGTGGAATATGGCCATGAATTCTTTGTAAGTTCCTGCCCTCCATACTCTGTGCAGAGGAAGATACATCAGGTGGTCACAAGAGCACTGTGGTCTTCCTGGTTTGGTTCAGTAAATGAGGTTTAATAAAGTCATGTGCAGTGATGACTGCATGGAGCCACCATGGCCACCTAAGCAGGAATGTCAAGTTTTGCTGAAAGGTGTCAGACTTTGTTGGGAGAAGAGGAGGAGGAAAAAGAGAGGTCATTCCCCTGACTGTCTAGCACCCAGTGGCACCATCCCCTGTGATGGCTCCATACAGTGGAAGACACAATAAATAATCGCAACACGTTGTCCTCTGGTGTGACATGGACTCCCTATAGATTACCCGTGCACAGTAGGTCAGGAGACCTCTGTGTGGTCCAGGCTACTTGAAAGATGGAGCTGTTCAGGACAGAGGAAAATATTTGTGAACCTGAAGTTCTTAGTAAATTAAATTACTAAGTCAGAGGGTAGTACCGGTTGCATTTGCTTCATGTGATAGATAGTATAGGCTTTGGGATCTGGGGCTTTAGGCCAAGTCTGAGCTAATTTTGTTTTGAAGGCTGAGCTAAATTTTCTTTTGATATCAAAACTAGTACCTCATTGATTTTTTTTAATCCTCATCTAAGGATATATACTCCTCCCCCTCAACCTCCTCCCCCACTGATTTATAGAGAAATTGGAAGGGAGGGAAGAAGGGAGAGAAAGAAACATTGACTTGAGGGAGACGCATTGATTGGTCGCCTCCTGCATGTATCCCTACTGGGGCTGGGGAACCTGCAACCAAGGTACATGATTTTGACTAGGAATCAAACTCTCCACCCTTCAGTCTGTAAGTTTGTGTTCTAACCACTGATCCAAACTGTCCAGGGCCCTCATTGACTTTTAATGTAAACACTAATGTCATTTCTGTAATGTCTGATTGTTTTTGGAATTAATCTTTATGATTAATATACTTTATGATTTTCATTTCATGTGGTACAGGTATGTCTTTTTTATTTAAAATTTTTTTATTTAATTAACTAATTTTTAAATAATTCTTTATTGTTTAAATATTACATATGTTCCCCTTTTACCCCCATTGACTCCCTCCAGCATACAAGATCCTTGATTGATTACTTCCCACCCACCCACCCTCCCCCATTTTTCCTCTGAGATTCCATACTCTGTTCCATGATTCCATGTCTCTGGGATCTACTCCATCAGGTTATTTTGTTACTCAGATTCCACATATGAGTGAGATCATGTGATACTTATCTTTCTTTGCAGGTATGTCTTTTTTAGATTCCATGATAATATAAAGATATTGGGAATGATTTCAGATAGTAGAGTCACAAATATAAAAATCTCTTTGTCATACATAGATGATGGTGCTGCATAAAAACATTTTATCACATAAGTAACTGCAATATTCTTAGCACTAAAGAACAGTGTGAGAAATGCCCAAGAAAAACATTCCCTGGGCTTTGTAGTTTGGGTGGGCTATCAAGAATTACCTATATAAAACCATTAGAAATCTTCACATTATTTGAAGAAGAGGGCATATGTTTTAATAAAAACTGGGGTTTCACCCAAGCCTGTGTTACTCAGTGGTTAGAGCATCGGCCAGCACATGCAAGGCTTGAGAGTTTGATTCCCAGTTGAGAGCATGTACCTAGGTTTCAGGTTCCATCCCCAGCCCTAGTCAGGGTGCATGTGGGAGGCAGCCAGTCAGTATTTCTTTCTCACATCAATGAGACACATTGATGTTTCTTTCCCTCCCCACTACCTTCCTCTCTTCCACTCTAAAAATCAATGGAAAAAATGTCCTTGGGTGAGGATTAACAACAATAACAAAAAGTGGGGTTTCAGTTGTGTTTTTTTCCAAACATTTGTGGGAGGAGGAGGAGGAGAGTCTTAGAGGCCAGCCCTGGATACTGAGCCTTGTGGAGTGCCCAAGATGGGGAGATGATGTGGAGACACCAGGAATGCAGAGGTGACTGGGACCACCAAGCTCCAGGTCATCTTCAGATCATTGAAGAGGATGTCATGGAGGCCAGGAATCCTGGTCAGTGGCACTGACAGCCTGGCTGGAACATCTGCACTGGCTCTCAGAGACTGCATGGTGAGTGGTTGGGAGTGGTTCTCCATGAACACCTGCATGTGGACCAGCTTTCTGAAGACAGATGGGGCAACTTGGCATTCATCTGTGAGGTGACATTCTTACTGGGGATTGGCTGGCACATTTTCTTTGTGTGACCTTGATAGATTGTCCCTCAGTCACATTTGCATTCTAAATGCAAACGTGGCTGTTCCAGCCTCTGACACTAATGGCACATATTTTGAGAGGCATCTGTGGGAGATCTTGGCATTTTTGCCTCCTGCCTCAAGACCACGGCGTTTTTTGTTTTTTTTTTAAATACTCTTTTTTTAAACATTTTATTTTTTTAAATATATTTTATTGATTTTTTACTGAGAGGAAGGGAGAGAGATAGAAAGTCAGAAACATCGATGAGAGAGAGACATCGATCAGCCGCCTCCTGCACGACCCCCTGTGAAGATGTGCCTGCAAGCAAGGTACATGCCCCCAACCGGAATCGAACCTGGGACCTTACATTCCGCAAGCCGACGCTCTATCCACTGAGCCAAACCGGTCTCGGCAAGACCATGGAAGGTCGATGTGTGGAGATGGAGCAGTTGCCCTCTCATACCATGGAAGAAGATGGGGAGGAAGCATTCCTGAACCACAGTGGAAGGCAGGCATGCCTGGAGACACACTTTTATTAGCTGAACTTGAATCATCTTTCTAGCTGAGAATGGCTAAGGGCATTATTGAATATCTTGCGTTTGGTGGATCTGTCACTTGAGATTTTAAAAAAAATATATACAGTGGAACTTCGAGATACGAGTGCCCTAACATACGAGATTTTTGAGATACGAGCTGTGGAGCGAGCGATTTTTTGCTTTGAGATACGAGTAATTGCTCGGATCGGCCAGCTGCACACGACCCACCAGTTTACCTCAACTCGAGCGTCTCATAGTTTCCCACGCCTCAGTCAGTGTGCTTGTTTACCTCGTTGTCGAAGCATCTTCTTTGTATTTACATACTTTATCACATTTCTTTTTATAATCATGGGTCCGAAGAAAGCGAGTTATATAACAGCAGAGGAGAGGGCGATGCTAGGCCACAAACCCATGAAGGATAGGCTAACTCTCGCACTGTGCGCCAATGCGAGTGGCGACTGCAAGATCAAGCCTCTGCTCGTATACCATTCGGAAAACCCCAGAGTCTTTAAGTCACATAAGATTTTAAAAGATAAACTGCAAGTTATGTGGAGGGCAAACCCGAAGGCATGGGTCACCAGGCAGTTCTTTGTGGAGTGGGTAAACCTGGTTTTCGGCCCTTCTGTTAAGAAATATCTCCAGGCAAACAACCTAACCATGCAAGCCCTCCTCGTCCTCGACAATGCTCCTGCTCACCCACCGAACCTCGAAGATGAACTCCTCGAAGAGTTCAAGATTATAAAGGTTGTCTACCTACCTCCCAACACCACTCCTATCCTGCAGCCCATGGACCAGGAGGTGATTTCTAATTTTAAAAAGCTGTACATCAAGCACCTGTTCCGGTGCTGCTTTGAGGTGATGGAGAACACAAACCTCACCCTTCAAGAGTTCTGGAAGAACCACTTTAACATCGTGATATGCCTCAGAATTATTGATCAGGCCTGGCTGGGTGTTACAACGAGGACTTTGACCTCTGCATGGAAGAAGCTGTGGCCTGAGGCCGTAGCTGAAAGGACCTTCGAAGGATTCGAACCCGAGGTGCCAGTGGAGGAGGAGATGGTGTCTCTGGGAAAATCCATGGGCTTGGAGGTGGATGAGAGAGACGTGAATGAGCTCATTGAGGAGCACTCTCTGGAACTCACCACGGAGGAGTTATAAGAGTTGCAGTCTCAGCAACATGCGGAGGTTCTCCAAGAAATTGGTTTCGAGGAGGAGCCAGAGGTGGAGGAGATCTCTACAAGTGAGATAAAGGAGATCTTAGGAATGTGGGAGAGGGTGTCACACTTCGTGGAAAAGAAACACCCCGAAAAAGTTGCTACTGGTTGTGCATCAGAGCTGTTCAATGAAACTTGCCTCACCCATTTCAGAAACATTCTGAAAGGGAGGAAGAGGCAGTCTCGTTGGACACGTTTTATTTGAAATTGGCCAAAAATGCAAAGACCAGTAGCAATTAAGTTCAGTGAAGATTAGTTAAGTTACATTCAATTTAGGGATAAAGTGTAGCATTAAGATTGTAACGAGTAGGTAAATACACTTTATAAAACCAGTTTATTCCTTTACATTCTCTTTTATTATGTTTTTATACAGTATTTGTCATTTATAAATACAATTTTCTTATTCAAAAACACGTAACAAGAATAACTGGGGTGGCATTTTGGGGGCTGGAACGAATTAACGGAATTTCAATTGATTTCGACGGGGAAATTTGCTTTGAGATACGAGCAACTTGATATACGAGCAAGGTTTACGAATTAAACTCGTATCTTGAGGTACCACTATATTTTATTGATTTTTTACAGAGAAGGGAGAGGGATAGAGAGTTAGAAACATTAATGAGAGAGAAACATTGATCAGCTGCCTCCTGCACACCTCCTACTGGGGATGTGCCCATAACCAAGGTACATGCCCTTGACTGGAATCGAACCTGGGATCTTTCAGTCTGCAGGTTGATGCTCTATCCACTGAGCCAAACCAATTAAGCCTGTCACTTTAGATTTAAATCTTCCTAACTCTTGGAAGGAAATAAACCAAATGGCAGAGGAAAGCTCAGGACAATGAGTCATTGTATAATATGAGAAATTGTCATTACATCTTGTGTCTTACCTAAATTAAGTAACAAGTTTTTTTTAGAAGTGAACATCCTCCACAGTCCTGTCTCCTGCCACTTGCTGTGTGAGTTTGGGCAAGTCATTGCACCTCTTAGCTTTTTTATCGTCATAGACTGAGGCTTGGATGTGGAGGTCTACTTTCCTCCACCCTAAAACCCTCTGATTCCCATAGCTCTGTATGTAATAAAACTACTGAAGCAGTAGTGACCCTGGCAGTAGGTTTCAAATAAGAGGCTTGCTTCCTGCTGTCTGGTGACCTTGGAGCTTTTGGACTTTAGAACCTCAGTTTCCCCATTTCTGAAATGTGGATAATAACTATATAGTATATAAGCTTAAGCGATCCTTCGACCGGTAACTATGATGTGCACTGACTACCAGGGGGCAGGAGTTCAATGCATAGGCATGGAAACATGGAACAGACTGATGAATCATGGGAGGATGCAAGGGATGTGGGGTGCGGAAGAGATTAAGCAAAGGTCTTATATGCATACTAGAGGCCCTCCGTGCACTGGTGGGATTCCTTGGCCTGGCCTGTGGGGATTGGGCCAAAACCGGCCCAGTTCACAGATTTGTGCACTGGTGGGGTCCCTATGCCTGGTCTGCAGGGATTGGGCCAAAAATGACAGTTCGACATTCCCCAAGGGGTCCCAAATTGCAAGAGGGCGCAGGGACCCCACTGGTGCACACCAGGTCTCTAGTCCTGTATAATAAAAGCCTAATATGCTAAGTGTCTGACTGGTTGTTTGACTGTTCAACCAGCTTATGACGTGCACTGACCACCAGGGGGCAGATGCTCCGACTGGTAGATTAGCTTGCTGCTGGGATCTGGCCAATCGGGACTGGGCAAGATGGGCCGGACATGCTCTGGAGCCCTCCTACGGTCCGTCCCCAGCACCGATTGTGCACTAATGGGGTCCCTCAGCCTGGCCTGTGTCCTCTTACAATTTAGG
Organism: Lasiurus cinereus; assembly: GCA_011751065.1. NCBI lineage: Eukaryota > Metazoa > Chordata > Mammalia > Chiroptera > Vespertilionidae > Lasiurus > Lasiurus cinereus. The sequence goes on from JAAGEH010002525.1 coordinate 2,848,622, forward strand.
ACCCCTTGGGGATGTTGGAGAGCCAGTTTTGGCCTGATCCCTGTAGGCAGGCTGAGGGACCTTACTGGTGCACTAATTTTATGCACAGGGCCTCTAGTATACTACAAGGACAAAAAGGAGCAGTGTTCAAAGATACTTTACTGGTGCTTTAGAAATTTATGTTTCCTTGGCTCCAGACCTCTGGGAATTAAGCAGCTCTACATATGCATTAGCTTCTTCAGTGAAAGATGGGGATGAATTTCTCCCTTCAGGAAGTAAGAGGAAGCATGAGTGATGTCATTCCAGGCCATTGCAGAGGTATATGATGGGGGAGAGACATAGTCTAGCTTGTCTGGAGGTGGGGTGGACAGCCAGGAAGCTGAGGAAGGCAGACTGAGGCCACATGGCTGCCTCCCTTAAATGCAAGCTCTAAAGGGAAGATTGTAGCTGGAGTTTTTGGTTTGGGAGACCAGAGAAGAGGCAGTTAAGATTGTGTTACTTGGTGGTGGCACAGAGCTAACCTGGGAAAATGGCAGTGGAAATGGTAAAGCGGAGAAGCCAGGTAGCACCCAGGCCACTGGAGGATTGTGGCACTGAAGTGGGTTGAGAGGGAAATGTGGGTTCTGTTTTGGAGGCACTGGGGACTAGGGCGGCAAGAGGCACAGTGAAGGCCCCTGCTCTGTGCTCTTTCTTGGTTTCTGAGCTCTCATTGAGCATTTGCTCTGTGTGAGGCCTTGTGCCAACTTGGGCATGGGAAAGTAAGACACTGTTCTTGCTTTCAAAGAGCTCACGGTGGGGAATCCTATTCTTGTACCTCACTTCCCTTTAGGCTTCTTAGATGCTGCTCATTGTGTAGATTTTTGCTATTTACTCTTTGTAGCCTCAGACACGGAGCCCCAGAGGGAGGCTTAACTTTGGCCTTCTATTTTTTGCCAGGCTCCTTGCGCTCACTCCTATCCCAATGCCCACCCTTTCTTGTGCAAATTGTCTTCTCTTTCCACTTGCCTTCCTCTACTTCTATTTTCCTCACCTGCTTTCCTCTCTTCTCCTTCAGTCATCACCATTTTCATCTGAATTTTTCTGCCCTGATGGTGGCCTTTCCTGGTAAGCACCATCATGTTATACCAGCATTTCTTATCCTGCTTCCTGTTTTTCATGCTTGAGCTGGAGTCCTGGGCTGAGCCTGAGGTCAAGTGATGACGCATGTCTCTCAGATGAAATGTTGGGAATGGACCAAATGCCACAGTGCTCTTTCTACCTGGAAGCTTTGTGATTCTACTCTACTTTTACAAGACATTAGAAGATCTAGAATGATGGGTACCAAGTCTTAAAAAGGGTTACTTGGTGATAGTTTGCTTTCTTTTTTGAACATTTACATTGGTCTACTGAGGATGTATCATTTGGAACTATCAGAGGGAAGGGCTGAACATCTCTGCCCATCAAGAGTTGCTGGCGCCGAGACCAGTTTGGCTCAGTGGATAGAGCCGTTGGCTTGCGGACTGAAAGGTCCTGGGTTCGATTCCGGTTAGGGGCATGTACCTTGCTTGCGGGCACATCTCCACAGTGGGGCGTGCGGGAGGCGGCTGATCGATGTCTCTCTCTCATCGATATTTCTGACTTTCTATCTCTCCCTTCCTCCTTCCTCTCTGTAAAAAATCAATAAAATATATTAAAAAAAAAAAAAAGAGTGGCTGGCTGCTCTGAAGCCTGTTTGCTACCTCATGTATCTTGGCAGAGCTACTTTGACTGTTGTATCTTTTCACAGCCATAGTTTTGGTTTATCCTGCACTCTACCTCTGAGGTCCCTTCCAGCTCTGAAATGCTTCCAGTCTGTTTTCCTTCACCATTCATTCTCCTTGTCTTGGGTCACCAGTGCTGTGATCTAGTGAAATCTCAAAAAAGCTAGCAGGATAGCTGCATTAGAGGATTTTTAAATGCACGTCTGTTACTTTCAAGTACGTTGAATGTCAGTGTGGGCTGGCAAAGGTAAACCAAACGCTATGACTAGGACTGGTGAGCAAGTTGCTCTTATTTTGGAAAAAGAGTTTAGTGAGTGTTCAATTAGAAGTGAAAAATGACTCGTGGATGGTGCTGAGATAGATAGGCAGCCCTTGCTGAAATAACTAAATGAGGAATTGTCGGCTTCAAGTCAACCGGAACTTATATCTAAGAGTGTTTTGTGTGTTGTTTTAAAAACATATTTTATTGATTTCAGAGAAGAAGGGAAAGAGGTAGAAACATCAATGATGAGAAAGAATCATTGGCTGCCTTCTGCATGCCCACCAATGGGGATTGAACCCGCAACCCGGCAATGTACCCTGACTGGAATTGAACCATGACTTTCTGGTTCATAGGTCGACACTCAACCACTAAGCCATGCCGGCAAGGCTAAGAGTGGTTTTTTAGATGGCATCTGTAACGTGGTCTTCAGTTCCCAGCAAAAGCATCTCAGACATTTTAGAAATGGAATTAAAATAATTATCTCTGGATATGTGCTCTGAAGTTGCCATACCTGATCCAAACATCATGTGAAGTGTCAGGTCTATTTTCTTTTTAAGTGCGCAGGTTAATGCCTTTAATATATTCACAGACGTCTGCAATAATCACCACTATATAATTCCAGAACATTTGATCACTTGAAAAAGGAACCCATAGGCAGTCACGCTCCATTTCTCCCAGCCTTTGGCGACCACTATTCCACCTCCCGTGCTTGTAAGTCTTGCCTGTCCTCACCTTGCCCTTTGAAAGCCTTCCAAATCCCTGCCATCCTCTCCGGACCTGGCTATGTAGGGGCAACACCTACCCAGTGCTTTGATTCCAGTGTGGATACTGGTCCTCTGCAGAGTGCACAAGCCAACACCACTCTGCTAAAGGTCCAGACATAACACGGAATTGAACAGACTCATGTGCAACTAAAATATCTGCTATAAGAACAGGCAGCTTGCTCTGTGGGACTCTCAAGCTCACAATCCTAACTTGAACCCTCTCCCAGGTCCATTATTTAGTCCATGTTTCAGGTTTGCTTTGATGAGGAAAGGACAAAGTCAAATTGTATCCGTTGCTTCCTTAGCCTTCTCTGTAGCACAGAGATTATGTGGATTACCTTTTATTTACAGGTGCATGGGAAGGGGCAGCTGGAAAGCAGGCTGGGATATAAAATGCTTAACTTGATTATTTTTTGTTTTACAACAGTGTATTTAGGACTGTGAATGTCAAACATTCAAATATAGCACAGACTGGAACTTTCTGTACTGTCCAGTGCAGTAGCCACTAGCCACATGTGGACATTGATGACTGGAGACATGTGGCTACTGTGACTGAGGGACTAAGTTTTTGTTTTACTTAATTTTAATTAATCAGTTTTTAAATCTAAATACACTTATGTGGTTACTGACTGCCAAATTGGACATGATAGTTGGGATAAACCAGTGATTTCTGGTATATAGTCATGTTACCTTATGGCAGCAATTTTCAACTGGTGTGCCGCAAGAATTTTTAAAACATGCAATACCTACCCTAGTTGGTTTTTCTCAGTGGTTAGAGCATGAGCGTTGGCCCTTGGACTGAAGGGTCATGGGTTTGACTATAGTCAAGGTCCCGTACCTCGATTGCAGGCTCGATCCCTGGCCCTGATTGGGACTCGTGAGAGGCAACCGATCAATTGTCTCTCTCATATCCATGTTTCTCTCTCTGTCTCCACCCTCCCTTCCATTCTCTCTAAAAATCAATGGGAAAAATATCCTCCAGTGAGGATTAACAAAAAAGAAAACAAAACATGCAATTCCTATTTAGTTAGTTACAACAGCCAACACAATAGCCTTGCTGTATGAATGAATCAAAATTATACCTATTGTTTGTCAGATCAGCAAAAATATATTTTTTGGTGTGCCATAGAATTTTAGTAATTACTTTATGTGTGTCATGAGATGGGAAAGGTTGAAAATTGCTACCTAGGAAGTCAGCCCATCCATTGCTAAACTGATACACCTTTCCATACAAAAGACTAAAACAAGTAATTCAGCATGTCTGAAAATAACATTCTTCTTTCTGAAAGCTGTCTGATGGGATTAACTGTTTTGGGGCACTCCCTATTTTGACCTAACATTCATGGTACACATATTGAAAAGTGTGACAGTGGAGAGTGACTCTCCCTCCCACTGTTCCCCAGGCAACCCCTGCACCAATGTCTTGTGTTTTTTCCAAAGATGGTCTTTGCAAGCTTACATGGATCAACAGGCTTTAAAATATTTTATTACTTTTATTTCTGTTGATTTTTCTTGGTGAAACTGCTTGTCTTTCATTCATCCTTTGGGGTAGACCTCTGTCTAGGGAGTGAGAGAAACATGGCTCCAGTCTGCGTGTAGCTGCCCAGGGAAGGCCCATTGATTTACCAACAAGTGAATCTCAGTGGAAAAGCTCTTGATTACCTCATTTAAAAAAGCAATAATCGAGGCCAGGAGAATCCAAGATGGCGGCATAGGTAAACACCTACACTGCTGCCTCGCACAATTTCAAAACTACAACTAAAAGACAGAACGGACATCATCCAGAACCACAGGAAAGCTGAGTGTAAGTTCTACAGCTAGAAGGAAAGAGAGGGGCTCACAGAAACCCAGAGGAGCTGCAAAAAGCTAAGGTATGGAGACGCGCACGCTGAGAGAGCGGGTGCAGGAGTACCTGGCTGGCTTTCTCTGGCGGGGGGGAAACAGAGACTCCCAATGGCATTGAACCCCTTATCTTACGACACTAAACCTCAGATCCGGCTGAAACTCATATGGGGGGAGTTTGGACTGTGAAAAGGGGAGAGGTGCACGGAAATTTAGGGGAATCACAAAAGATCAGAGGGCTGGTGGTGCGCATGGCACTGTGCAGAGGACAGATTGCTGATTGTGCCACTGGCTTTCGCAAGTGGGCGGGAGACAGACCCTCCCAACTGTGCCACTTCTGACTCCACTAAGCCCCTGTTTCGGGCGAAACCCTGGGGACCTAGACTCGTGTGGTCCTGGTGCGCAGGGGAGCCGGAAAGGCAGCGGTCTAGAGACACTGCGGGCGTGGGCGCATGCACAAGGACTGCTCCAGTGATTACCCAGTCACGTGAGACTCGGGCCGTGGAGGTTGGGGCTGACTGGAAGGCAAGGCAGTCCCTTAAGTCCTGAGACTCCACCCATCCCAAGCTCAACAGAGGCTTCTTAGGTTTTGCAAGTCTAGTATCATAAGGCTGAATTCAACACAGAAGTTCCCCCAGCATAGTGAAAATGCCAAGACAAAGGAAGGGATCACAAACAAAAGAAATGGAGGAAAACAAACGACTGGATATAGAGTTCAAAACCACGCTTATAAGGTTTTTCAAGAATATGCTAGAAAAGATGGATAAATTTATCAAGTCCGAAGAGGAGATGCAAAAGGACCAACTAGAGATGCAAAAGATCCAACTAGAGATGATGGATAAATTTAGGGAGTCCCAAGAGGAGATGAAAAAGGACCAACTAGAGACACTGACTGAAATAAAAAATATTATACAGAGTCCTAACAGCAAACTAGAGGAAGGCAAGAATCAAGTCAAAAATTTGAAATATAAAGAAGCAGAAAACACTCAACTGGAAAAGCAAGAAGAGAAAAGAATCCAAAAATGTGAAGATAATGTAAGGAGCCTCTGGGACAGCTTTAAGCATACCAACATCCGAATTGTGGGGGTGCCAGAAGAAGAGAGAGAGAGAGAGCAAGATACTGAAAACCTATTTAAAGAAATAATGACTGAAAACTTCCCACATCTGGTAAAAGAAATAGACTTACAAGTCCAGGAAGCACACACAAACCCATATAAAAGGAATCCAACGAGGACCACACCAAGACACATCATAATTAAAATACCAAGAGCAAAAGACAAAGAGAGAATATTAAAAGCAGCAAGAGAAAAACAGTTCATTACCTACAAGGGAACACCCATACGACTGTCAGCTGATTTCTCAACAGAAACAATGCAGGCCAGACGGGAGTGGCAAGAAATATTCAACGTGATAGCAAGAACCTACAACCAAGAATAATCTATCCAGCAAAGCTATCATTCAGAATTGAAGGGCAGATAAAGAGCTTCACAGATAAGAAAAAGCTAAAGGAGTTCATCAACTCCAAACCAGTATTATATGAAATGCTGAAAGGTACTCTTTTAGAAGAGGAAGAAGAGAAAGGTAAAAGCCAAAAAATTATGAACAACAAATACATATCTATCAACAAGTGAATCTAAAAATTAAGTGAATTAAAAATTTGATCAACAGAATAAACAGGTGAATATAGAATCAGGAGCACAGAAAGGGAGTGTACTGATAATTCTCAGGGGGAAAGGGGTGAGGAGTGTACAGGGAGAGACTGTACAAAAATCATACACCTATGGACGAGGTCAACGGGAGGGAGGTAAGGACAGAGGGAAGGGTGGGAGCTGGGTGGAGGGGTGCTATGGAGGGGAAAAAAGAGAAACAAATGTAATAATCTGAATAATAAAGATTTAATTAAAAAAATAAATCTGCATTTGTTTGTTTTCTGCTTTTTAAAGCACTGTCATTTTTATGATCTTATTTTTACTCTCCTTTAGAGTTTTGACAGTTCCTCCCATTTGGTAGTCCTGAAGTTCTATAGAAAGAAAAAGCTGGTTATCACAGGGATACGCTGGGAGTCCTTCCTCTGAGAGGAAGGAACTAGAAGGGTGGGAGCATTTGGTCAAGCTATAAAATTTTTTTATCTGTGACCTTTAACTCTTGTTTATTGCCTCCATTGTCTTAGAGTACAGAGTTCTTGGTTTACTTGCACAGCATGGAAACCCTGTGTTGTATTTGATGGCATTTTCCCCTTCAGCATGTCTTTTAAGGTCTCATCTTGAGATTAGTAACTGATGCTTGAAAAGCATTTGTGAATTTATAGTCACTCCCTGAACACCAGATTTTGTTGGTGGTAATTGACAAGAAAAAAGGAGTTTTAAGATTTCTTTTTGCTGGTCAAATTATCTTTAATTGAAATATTTCCTCTTTAAAATAGCTGGGCATTCCACTGTACCACTGTTGATATCATCTATGATGTCATGAAGGTGGTGGCCAACAACACTGGGCAGTCCCCAAGATCTCTTTAATGGTTCCAGAGAATTCTCTAGCTAAAGACCAGTGCTGCATCTGTCGGCAATGTTGACAATCTCATCAAAAGTGGTATTTTCACTGTGCTTGTTGTTTTTGTTTGTTTTCTTTGCTTCTTTCTTTCTCTTGAGGTTCTTTGAGGGCTTTGATAATCAGGGCAGAGGCAGAAGATACTACCTCAATTTGGGCCTGTATGTTCTGAATGGTCAATTCCACTGTAATTTTCAGACCCTTCCTATCATCTGTTGCTTTGGTGATGTCATCACAATTGTTTTTGGAGACAGTCCCAGGGGGCTGATGTTGGGAGCCGGGACAGATATGGCACCAACTTCTCCACTGTGCACCTAAGGTATATGACTTTGATTTTGTTGATGGTTGTACTTTGGTGGCATGGTGGAGGCGGCTGGAGTCAGATGAACCCAGACTCTGGACAACCAAAGAAGTTTGCACCTAGGCCTCCTGGAGCCAAAAGCTGTAAAGACTTTTTATAGATACTTAGGAATCACATGATCAAATTTTCTAAAGTACTGATTATATCTAAAAGAAAACTGTTTTTCACATCCATTTAAATATTTTCTTGAGTTTGAAACTTCAGTTTGTTTATTTAAAAAAAATTTATTTCAGCCAAACCCTCATTTGAAAAAGACACTATGAAATATGTTTGATTTCAGTTCACAGAGGGGAAGGAACTGTACACCTCTATCATGGACATATCATTGTGCTCTTGAAATGATTTCACCTAAACGCTTTTTCTCCCTTTTTCTTTTTTTTTTTTTCACTAAAAACATATGAAAGAGTTACAGGTCAGGTCAGGATGATATCTTTACTGAACAGCCCCATTAGGCACATAGTAGGTGCAAGGTGCTGTCCCACTAGATGGCTTATGATTACGAAACGTGGAGTGGGACCTTAAGTGGATCCTCAGGCAGTGGGGCCTCCCCAAGCCTCTCCAGCTTTTTGGAACAGATCACTGTATAGTTCTTTCTCTCAAAGGAGCTGATGGTGGTGGATCATCATCCGGAAATGGGCCTGGGGTTGCCTCTGCTGCCCCTGCAGGGGCTTCTCGCTCCTCCTCCCGGAATTTAGGATCTTCTGGCGGTGAGAAGGAAGAAGGCAAAAAAGTTCGGCGACAGTGGGAGTCGTGGAGTACCGAGGACAAGAACACTTTCTTTGAAGGGCTGTACGAGGTGAGTTATGGGACCAGAAAAGGCCATTCAAACTCCTAGCTTCTTATCACTTGTATTTCTCTCTCAGTTTCTCTTTGCCTTTTTTTTTTTTTTACCACATGGCTACTAAATCTCTATTAGGTCAGCAGTTCCAATGGGGAGCCTCTAATGTGACTGACAGGTGTGAGTTGCCAGGGCTGAAGCCTCACCCTCTGACCATGGCCTTTTATTGCTTCATTGTGACTTTAAAAGCTATTCTAGAGAGGTGGCTTTTGGAAGTTTCTTTATATGTTTCTCTTCTTTTCTCAGATTCTACCCATTGTCTCTCAGACATACTCTTGACTGCAGAGTGGTACCTTTCTCTATGGGCCTTCCCCTTGTAGTTGAATGGGCCAGTCAGGAAGAGTGTTCTATGAGGGGGAAGGACAAGAGGACACTTGCCACATCTGTCAGAGCAGCCAGTTCATTCCTAAAAGCTGACCTGGGACAGACTGTAAAGTCCGAAAGATAGAGAAAAGCTACTCCCTGATCCCATAGCTCAAAGAAATGGCCATCCCTGCCGGCCATTTTATTTTCATGTTTTGTTTCAAATCTTTGTAATGATAGTAAACATGCTTTTCTTTATTGTCAATGCATTAATACGATGTTTCATAGTTCTTTTTGTACAGTATTTTTTTCATGTCTATAAAAATCCTACTCTCAGGTGTAGGCAAATTCATAGTCTATGTGTTTTCTGTCTGCTTTTGTAAATAAAGTTTTATTGGAACACAGCATTGCCTATTTATTTGTATATTGTCTCTGGCCAATATTGACTGTGATGACAGAGTTGAGCAGTTATGACAGATACTGTGAGTGGCCCACAACATTTGAGTGTTAACCTTCTGGTCAAACCTTGTTCTGCTTAACCATTGTGTTGTTGCTATTCTTCCAGATTCTGTTATAAATAACGGTACAATGAGTATCTTTGACCATATTTTAGGATACCTCTTTGGGATATACTACCTAAAGTAAGTTGGTTCAGTCAGTGAGCCTTATTCTTTTTTCTTTTTTTTTTTATTTATTAATTTGACAGAGAGAATGATTTGTTGTTTCACTTATTTATGCATTCATTGGTTGATTATTGTATGTGTCCTGACTGGGTTTTAGATCCACAACCTTGATATTCAGGACAATGCTCCAACCAACTGAGCTGCCCTGCCAGGATGAGCCTTATCCTGTCTAAGAAAAGTGTAATATGCAAATTAACCATCACTCCATCACTCCATCACAAAGATGGTGGTGTCCATAGCCACAAGATGGCGGCACCCAGTCCCCTCAAACTCATTGGAGTCCCTCAGTCCTGGGGTGGGCTGCCGCTGAGAGTAAGCAGCGTGAGTGGCCTAGCAGAATGCTTGCTTCGTTGAGAAGCGCCTCTGGGCAGCAGGCACAGAGTGGCCAGGGTGGAATGCTTGCTTTGTCACTACAGCGATGCCCTGGCCTCAGCAGGCCCCTGAGGGCCAGGGGGTCCGGCCTGCTGCCTCCTTGGCATAGCTTAAGCCCTGCAGCAGAGACAGCAGACCCATCTCCCATAGAAGCAGCATGGCTCCCAGCAGCGTGCTGCAGTTCCCAGACTACTGTGCGCGATATTGTGCAATGGGCTACTAATTTTTTTAATAGTGAAGGAATTGGGAGAAACCAAGATGGTGGCATAGGTGAACATCTAAACTGCTGCCTTGCACAACAATTTCAAAACTACAGCTAAAAGAATGGACATCATCCAGAACCACAGGAAAGCTGGCTGAGTGGAAATTCTACAACTAGAAGGAAAGAGAGAAGCTCACAGAGACTCAGAGAAGCTGAGGTACGGAGACACACATGGAGAGAGGATGGGCGGCAGAGTGCCTGGCTGGCTTCGTCTTGTGGAACGGAGATGGAAACGCCTGACTGCACGGAAGCCCATGTCTGATTGGACTGTACCCCAGTTCCGGCCGAGACTCATATGAGGGGAGTCTGGAATGTAGTGAAAAGGGAGTAGTGTACGGAAACTTAGGGGAACCGCAAAAGGCAGAGGTCTAGAAGCCCATGAGCATGAGTGCGTACACAGAGGGCTGATTGCCGGTTATGCCACTGGCTTTCTTTAGTGGGAGGGAGACAAAACCTCCCAACTGCACTGAAATCCACTTCCGACTGCACAGAACCCCAGTTTTGGCTGAGACTCTGGGAATCCAGACTCATATGGGTCCCCAGAGTGCACAGAAACTCAGGGTGGCTGGAAAGGCAGAGGACTGAAGGTGTGAGTGCACACAGAGAGGGCCACAACGATTACCGAGGTCACTGAGATCCAGGGCCCTCATAGGGCAGGGCTGATGAGAAACCAAGGCTGTCTGTTCGGCCCTGACACTCCTCCCCATCCAAGCTGAACACAGAGGCTGTTGTAATTTTGCAAGTCTTGTATCATAAAGTTGACTCCAGCATAGAAGTTTTCCCAGCATAGACACAGCTGATACTCACAGCCAGTTGGCCTGGAGGTCAATTCCTCCCAGTGAATCAACAAAATTCAAGGCTTAACTACAACAAGGCTATACACACAATTCATAAGGGGGGCACCAAGAGAGTCCACCTTAGGTAACTGGGGAGGCAGAGCTACTGGGCCATATAGGACACCTAGCACACAAAGCTACTCTTATCAACTCAGGGAAGCAGTGAAAATGCGGAGACAAAGGGAGAGATCACAAATGGAGGAAAACAACTAGATAATAGAGTTCAAAACCACGGTTATAAGGTTTTTCAAGAATTTTCTAGAAAAGATGAATAAATTTAATGAGACCCAAGAAGAGATGAAAAAGGACCAACTAGAAATTAAACATACACTGACTGAAATAAAAAATACTATACAGAGACTTAACAGCAGACTGGAGGAACATAAGAATCAAGTCAAAGATTTGAAATACAAAGAAGCAGAAAACACTCCACTGGAAAAGAAAAGAGAAAAAAGAATTCAAAAGTGTGAAAATAGTGTAATGAGCCTCTGGGACAACTTCAAGCATATCAACATCAGAATTAGGGGGTGCCAGAAGAAGAGAGAGAGCAAGATACTGAAAACCTATTTAAAGAAATAATGACTGAAAACTTCCCACACCTGATGAAAGAAATAGACTTACAAGTCCAGGAATTTCACAGAATCCCAAACAAAAGGAATCCAAAGAGGACCACACCAACCCCCATCATAATTAAAATGCCAAGAGCAAAAGACAAAGAGAGAATATTAAAAGTAGCAAGAGGAAAAGTTAATTACCTACAAGGGAGCACCCATACAATTGTCTGCTGATTTCTCAACAGAAACTATGCAGGCCAGACAGGGGTGGCAAGAAATATTCAACGTGATGAATAGCAAGAACATACAACCAAGATTACCCAGCAAAGCTATCATTCAGAATTGAAGGGCAGATAAAGAGCTTCACAGATAAGAAAAAGCTAAAGGAGTTCATCAACACCAAACCAGTATTATATAAAATGATGAAAGGTACTCTTTAAGCAGAGGAAGAAAAAGATAAAGATAATAATTATGAACAACAAATACATATCTATCAACAAGTGAATCTAAAAATCAAGTGAATTAAAAATCTGATGAACAGAATAAACTGGTGAATATAATAGAATCAGGGGCATAGAAAGGAAGTGGACTGACAATACTCAGAAGTGAGGGGGGTGCAGGGAGAGACTGGACAAAAATATACCTATGAATGAGGACATTTGGGGAGGTAAGGGCAGAGGGAGGAGTGGGAGTCAATTGGAGGGGAGCTATGGGGGGGTGGAGAGAGGAACAATTGTAATAATCTGAACAATAAAGATTTATTAAATAAAAAAATAGTGAAGGAATTATATGATAGAAAAGTGTTGCTACACCTATGAAACATTTTTATAAAGGAAGCAGGCTTTGAAATTGAAACCATGAAGTGCTTATAGAGACATCAGAAAGGGAGACTCCTAAGTGGAGGCAGAGAGCTGGAACTTGGTGTCAGTTTCTGAACATTTCCGGCGCTGATGGAGCAGTTTGCCAGTCCCGGATGGAGGAGGCCCACCTGTTGGTGTCATTTGACTCAGTTGTACAAGAAGAGAAAGAAGTGTACACATAGACTTGTTCTAGTAGGTGCAGAGTCATTCAAATAAATTCAAATGTATCCTGTTTTTTTCCCTTAGAAAGTTTTAGAGTAAAGTATAGAGGCTGTTCTTATGTAATGTCCCTAAATTGCCTACTTTAAGCTTTCTGTTAGGTATAGAAGACTTTTGATTCCTGGAATATTCCTAGAATAGCAACCATTGTTGATGCCAAGGTGAGACTGTTACTGCTTTAATATGGCCCTTTCTTCTTGGGCTCTACAGGGTATTGGCAATGGTTGTCAATTAAAAATAGGAGGGGAAGAATTCCCAATGAACTTTTTTTTCAGGTGGATTAGTTTATTCCCTTCTCTTTGGGCTAGCCTTCTTGTTTTAATTTTTCTACCAGGTAGATATTTCTTTTGAGATTATCTAAATCCCTTGATTAATAGTAATAATTGACTAATTTAATGCTTTCCACCATTGGTAGTATTTATGCCAAATGATGTTATTGTTTATGTGTATTGGTGTGTGTGGGTGAGAGAGACAGAAAGAGAGAGAAAATGCGTGTCATTTTGTGTGTTTGACCAAAACTCAGGACTCTGTTGGGGCCTTGATGTATGCTGATTAGCTGGGACATATATGACCATGAATATCTTAAACTATGAGGTATGGAGGTAAAGGCTTCTGCTCTGCAAGTGTCACTTTTGCGGTGTTTGTCCAAGTTCTCATTGCCTTTTTTATACATACACGTCTGACTTAACTATGCTTCAAGTGACAGAAACCTAGCTCAGCGCAACAGCAGGAAACAAGGGGATTGATTGAGTGGCTTTCATGTCTGGGAGGGACAAAGAGGGGCTGACTCAAGCTGGCAATGTCATCGGTCCTCTGACATCTTCTTGCATTGGGGGTGACATTTTTGTGCTTATTCTCTCCGTTTCAGATACTCCCCAGAGGCAAGACATCCACCCCCATTCCTCTTCCAGTTAAGACTGTTCTGAGGAGGATCCAGATTGGCTGAGCCCATCCTAAACTCCTCTCTGTCCAGGGTCATGATCATGGTCATGGCCTCCATGACAGAGGAGATGAAAAAATCAGGGTGAATGCCTAGACCCACATCATCGTCCTTGACATCCTCTTACTCCATTTTTTTTTAATTTCTTTTTTTTTAATTAAGGTATTACATATTTACATATCTTCCCATTGCCGTTCCCCTCCCTCCATCTCTTACTCCATTTCAATGGCAGTTCTTCACAGAGCCTATTGTCAGCTTTCCATTTTCTCTTATGTCTGTCAATCTGACTGTATTTGCTTCTGTGGTACAATTCTTACTCATAAGGCCAGTATCGTGTGCTTCTTGTTCACCAGGTTGATAATTGCTGAAAGCCTCATCTAAGTGTAGAACACTGTGGTCATGCTAGAAATGCTTGGAAGCGTTCAGGAGAGGCCGAGCTGTGTTGGGCCTCTTATTGATAGGTATGGGTCATGCTGACATCAGCTGCTGCTTGATTGAGAGGTTTTAGGAAAGTATGAAGACTGAGCCAGGACAGGCCATTCATATGGAAAAGCCACTGCAAACAGCTTGGATTGCACTGCAAATTGGATGTGACAGGGTCTCAGGGAATCACCAGGGCTGATCAAACAGTGTGAGCCAGGCTGATGGAAACTCAGGTATGACTGGCATTCAACTCTGTGATGGGGGAATCTCAGCATAGGAATAATGGCCCCTACAAGCACCTCTGTTTAGGAAAAAGCCACCCCCAAGTTCTTGCTCTGATGACAGACAATCCAGTTCCTCCCCATATGTTCCTGGATCATCCCGAGCCATTCCCCCAGTGCTGAAGCTCAGAGGGAACAAGATCATGTAAATTCATGTGCCAGCCCTTTAAGAGGAACTTACTGGGTCTCCAGCTGCTTCCACCACACTCAGCCACAATCCCTGCTAGTTTTTACAGCCTGAAGTTATGGGGACTAATCTTCCCATCTCTGGAATCCTGGGCTGGGGGTCTGGTGTGGGGTTAGAACCCCTTGCTCCTAACGGAGGCCTCTGCAGCCAAGATGTCCTTCCTGATTGAAAAAAAAATGCCACACTTGGGTGTCAGACCAACCCGTTTCATCCCTCCGCCCCTCCTACCAGGTTCCCGTGTCCTTTCTTCTTTACTTCTCTAGTTGTAGGACTACAAGTAAGCCAGCTTTCAGAAGGTTCTGAATGATGGTTGTACCATATTTTAGTTGTATTTTGATGTGGTTGTGGGAGGTGGTGAGTATTGTCATTTACCTACACCACCATCTTGGTTCTCCCTTAACTTTTCATTTTGAAACCATTTTAGACTTGGAAGAAGTTGCAAAAAAAGTACAAAGAACTTCATGTGCCCTTCACTCTGCTTCCCCAATGTTCACTTAACAGCAGAATGGCTTGCAGATGAGGAGAGTCAATGTGGGTACAATACCTTTACTGACCTGAATGCCTTACTCAGATTGAGCTAGTATTCCCACAGACTCCCTTTTTGGATCAGGATCCCACATTGCATTTAGTTGTCCTGACTGCTAAGTCCTGAAACAGGTCCTCTGTTTCCTTTTTTCCCCTACTCTTTCATGACCCTGACACTTTTGAAGACTCCTAGACTGTTAGTTTGTGGAACAGCCCTCAGTGTGTGCTTACTAAGGCTTGCCTCCCCACAATTCAATTTTCTTTTTAAGGATAAAGTAAAGTTTTATTTATAGTCTTCTAGTAAAGGAGACTGATTCGATTTTCATTTTGCATTTTTGTTAGGAGTGTTGTGCTGCCTTGGAGCATCCTCTCTGGAGTTCAGGGTACAATCCTGGTGGTGTGAGTGTGCATCTCCTAGATTCTCCAAGGCCAAGTCATTTTTTACTTTGATACTGAGTCAACACCCTGTTTCTCATTGTTCTTCCACTAATTTTGGCCACCATTGCAGCTTTCTTGAAATAACTGTTACCGCGATGTTTGCCCAGTGATGATCTTCTGACTCCATTATGTCTACATTTATTTATTGGAAACCCAGTGCAAGAAAAAGTGTTCCCTTTTTATAATATTTGTGTGGACTCAGGTATATTTAGGCTATTCTATAGGTCATAACCCATTCTTACTTTTATGTTTTCCCTTTTATTTTTCATTTACAGTTGACATTCATTATCATTGTTGACTTTGTTGCTCAAATTGTTCTAAATTTGGCCATTGGTAACCTCTTTAGGTTGGCTCCTGTGTGCTTTCAACACATTCGTATTATACTTTGAGCATGTCCTCACTTTCTGGCACCACAAGATATTCCAGATTCACTTGGTACTTTTCTTGCCCCAGATCTGGGAACATCCATTTCTCCAGTGAGTTGTGGTTGCCTTTGGAAAATGGGATTAGAAGCTAAGGATGTTTGTTGATGCTGGAGTACCATTACCTCTGCCCCTTCATAGTACTTTTTACTGGCTTAGTCCTGATGAGAGTATTAGCAATAAGTTTCCATGACAATACCTGAAACACAAAGATGGTGACTATGTTCCCTAGGACATAAATTCTTTTCCAAAAAATCTAAGATGTATTCGGGTTTTGAGTGGAGTAATAAGCTTTATGTTTTTCCTGCTCTACAGACCTTGCCTCTTTGATATTCACTGCTTTGAGAGTTCTATCCCTCTTTCCATTGCTTCTGTAGCTGTTATTCTGATGAAAATCTGAGTTTTAGGGAAGCAAGGTTGAAGTTGGTGCACAAATAAGAGCTGTGAAGAACTCGATTGGTCACAGTGGTCCCCCTTTTCTGGAAATGTCTGCGTCGTACAGAAGGCTGCCTTGTTTTAACATCTGTGCTTTTACCACGGGCTTATTTTCCAGCATGGAAAAGACTTTGAAGCCATCCAGAACAACATAGCTCTCAAGTATAAGAAGAAGGGCAAGCCCGCCAGCATGGTGAAGAACAAGGAGCAAGTGAGGCATTTCTATTACCGCACGTGGCACAAGATCACCAAGTACATCGATTTCGACAATGGTGAGTGTTCGAGACTCTGGGGAAGTTGGGGGCCAGAGTTGGGATCTGATCAGGATCAGTTTTTGAAAAATTACAGGACACTCTCTGGTGTCATTCTTGCCCAGCCATGTGGCCTGGGATGTTCTTTTTAAAATATCTGTAGATATAGATATATAGATATAGATATAATGTTAAGTATTAGTATTTATTTTTAAATAAACTTTCATATATGTTTAACATTAAGAAAAATAAAACTAATTCATGCGATGCTGGGCACAAAAGGGAAAATTTAAAGTGAGACATCTGTCTGCTGCTCTAGTCCCTGTCTACTGTCACACTCAACTTTATTTTGGAAGAGAAGATGTAAAAGTTTTTTTCAATAATTCAGAAGGTAAGTATAGCCCCTTATAAAAATAGAATGGTGAGGACAGACTAGGAAATGCAAGTCAGAGGTGAAAGGGTAGAGCCAGAAAGAAAATTTCAAAATAAAATGAACAAGGTGACTGTTCTAGAAGAGGGCTATGAAGAGGACATGGTGGATCAGTCTGTTGGTCAAGTAATTATTCAACTCTTAACACGTTAAACGCCAAGCCTGTTTTGTATTCCTTTCCGTTTAGCCTACGATATTCGATTTCACCGATATGTGGTCCAAACGGAAAGTATAGTGTCAGTCACTGATGACTGATGTGGCGCTTAATGTGTTAAATTATTCTCTTGTCTTTTTGTTGGGTTTCTTCTTTGTTCAAATCTAAGACTTAGAGATGCTGACCCTTTGTTAATAAGAGCCAACAGGAAATATAGGGTCCCTTCCCTCCCTCGGCCTGCCTCTATTGAAGCCACCAACCGTTGCCTCTTTGGATGGATGCAGGGCAGCCTCCTTCTGTGGTTGCTGGGCTTGTGAATGCTACAGTATCTTTTGGCTTTCCACATCTCTCAAACTATTTTGTGTACAAGGCTCAGTGCACTCTCCTCTTTGCTTTACAGTTTTCCTCTTGATATGAGGATGTAAGAACAATTTCTTCCATGACTGTGATGTTTTTTTTGTGCCGATTAAAGTTGTTAATGGTCTTGTGAATGGTCTGGAAGAGCTGCTGGCCCTCTAGAGACACCAATGCTGACTGCATAGGCCTGGCTCAGTTTTTCCTCCTCTGTCCGTGCTTTGCTGGCAAGTTTACTAACATTGAATGATGCTAGGGGAGGAGGAGTTTCTGGTTGGTCATTAATTATTTCCACTTCTGAAACATAGTATAAGTTTATGAACAAGATGTCTGCATGGTTGGGCTTTCCATTGGAAGAGGGACATTTTAAAGCCAGCATTTTGGATTGGTAGTCGAAGGGTATTGCCCTGTCCTGAAGCCGCTGCTCCTGGCATGTCTGGCAGGATACCTGGCCCCTAATGCCGAAGTATTTGCCCAGAGGAGCCACCATCTTGGGAGAGCAGCTGTGGCTGGCGGCAGCTGCGCCCAGTGAGCACTGCTAGGCTGGCCACACCAGTTTCACCTTCTTTAATCTTACTCTTCATTTCTACAGTTTTTGGCATAGGCCATTCATTCCAGACATTTGTTTTTACTGACTTCACTTATTTCTCATGCTTCTCTTCAAATACCACTTTTGATCCAGAATATGAGCCCTGGCTGGTATGTGTTCAGTGGTTAGAGTATGGGCCCTGTGCACCAAAGGGTCTCAGGTTCAATTCCTGGTCAAGGCCATATACCTGGGTTGCAAGTTGATCCCTGGCCCCTGTTGGGATACATGCAGAAGGCAACCAATTGATGTGTTTCTCTCACATCAATGTTTTTCTCTCTCCCCCCTCCCATCTTTCTTCCCTCTCACTCTCTCTAAAAATCAGTGGAAAAAATATCCTTGGGTAAGGATCATCACAAACAAAAAACTGTGATTGCAGTCAGATCACTCCCCCTTTGAACCTGTGTTATGAGTCCTTCATGGCAGCCTTCTCTCCCTCTCTGGCCTGGTCAGTATGTGTTGGCCAACTAGAATAATCAGGACTGACCAATCAAGATGCCAGGACCAGGACTTCCTCCTCCAGCTTTAGAAAGACCTAGAGAGCTTGAATCAAGCTATCTCTTTTTTTTGGTAAAGGGTCAGATGATAAATATTTTTGGCTTTGGGGGATTTATAGTCTTTATCAAAATAACTTAACTCTCTTGTCTTAGCTCATTGTAGATACAATGTAAAGGCATGCATATTACTGTGTTTCAGCAAAACTTTTATTTACAGGAAGAGGCCCTTACAGAAGATTTGGCCTGTGAGCCTTTGTTTGCTGACCCTGCCCTGGAGAAATTTGTTTGGGAGCACAAGCTCCAGGCAGTCATAGTAGTTAGCTGATACTTTCTCTGAGTAGATTTCCCTTTGAATCTTCATGGACATCTCTCACCCACCAGTCATGGTTTCGCTGGATCTACCTCAGCTTTTCAGACCAATTCCCCTAGGTCCTTTTCTAGATCATTGATGTTCTCCCTCTTTCTGGTCTTGTTCTTCTGCAACCCACCCTCCACATAGCTTTATCCACACAAGACCCATGTCTGCCTGTCCCCCTGCCTGAGCCTCCTACTCCTGCCCTTACCCATACCCTCATCCTACTTGCTTTGGCTCCCAGG
This sequence comes from Lasiurus cinereus, assembly GCA_011751065.1. Lineage (NCBI taxonomy): Eukaryota > Metazoa > Chordata > Mammalia > Chiroptera > Vespertilionidae > Lasiurus > Lasiurus cinereus. Next base: position 2,867,560 of record JAAGEH010002525.1, read on the forward strand.
TGGGTTTGCCATCCTCCTGCTAACCTGTACTTTTTTTGTGCCTTGACTGCTGCCACTGCTACTCTGTTGTCCTTCCTAACCCCATTCACCTTCCAAGACTGAGCTCCTATATCAGTGCTCCCAAAAATCTTTCCGAGAATTCTGTTCTGCCCTCACTGCCACCTCATCATCTCATCATGGGCCTGCTCTGTGGCCATCGTTGAGCACATTTCGTTCCTTTCCCTGGAAGTGCTATCACACTCACTGCAGATGAGAAAACCCTGGCTTAGCATTAGAGGCCGTGGCCCAAGCCACCCAGACAATAAGCTGAGAAGCTGTGCTCCATCGGCCAGCATCTCACCTTTAGATTCTGTAAATGTAATGTTTTCAGATAATCTCTTCATAGAATTTCCCCATGTTTTTCATGAAATGTTAATTCTTTGAGGTGATGTTTTTAAATGAATAAACTTTACCTTTCCTTTTGGACTTGCAATCCACTTCTAGTGTTTTGTCTTTTTTTTTTTTTTAATGAGTTCATCTTTTTAAAAAATAATTACTAATTTTAGAGAAAGAGAGGAAAGAAAAGAGAAAGATGAAAACTTCCATTTGTTGTTCCATGTATTTATGTATTCATTGGTTGAATCTTGTATGTACCCTGACTGGGGATCAAACCTGTTGGGCAACCTTGGCCTATAAGGACAACATTCTAACCAGTGAGCTACTCGGCCAGGCCACTTCTATCTGTTTTTAAATAATGCAAATGTGGATATCTTTTTTCATATGGCCCTTTGTTCCTTCTAGTGTACTTTAGCTAACCTCACACAGTTGGGATACCTAAGTCTGCGTGGCATACGGGAATTAGTTTTAGTTCTTTGACGCTTTCTATGTTGTCTTTTACATCTTTTTTGTTTGTTACATATATTCTTTAGTTACTTTCTCAAAGTCAGCCTGTCTCATCTTGAGTATCACCTTCTGGGAGGCAGACTGTCCAGCCTGCTGGCCTGGGTGTCTGCTGCTTGCCGTATTTCCTATCTGGTCTGTCCTTGATAAAGACAGGAAGGAGCACCTGGCAATCAAGTGTGTTCCGCTCACAGCAAGTTCCATTTTCAAAGCAATACCCCATATAAAGTGTTTTTTTTTCTGTTGAGCTAGTTTTCGGCTTTAGCAGGTTCTGTCTGGCCAGTAATGCTCTTGTTTATCACTAGTCATTTTAAGTATCTTTCCGGCTCCAAAGACTTCCACCAGCCACTTCGTGGGGGTCCTCATTCCAGTCCTTGCAGAGGACACATCTTAACGCTTGCTGTATGTGAACAGGGGACTGCCTTGCAAGAGGGCTCGCCATCCAACTCCAGTTCCTTTAGTTGCAGGGACCTCCTATCCAGCCTGTTATCTTTATGGGGGAATGCAACACAAATAAAACATGGTATTGAAGACCTTTAAACAGCGTATCTGTTTATGTGAGATTGCTACTTCTACAGACCACGGAAATGGGTCGTCCGTGTCCACTTTTGGGGGGCAGTTCCTAGGTTTGACTTGGCAGGCCCTTCACTAATACTGTTTTATTCCTTTGCTTTCAGTGTCCACAAGACCATTAACATATGAGTCTCTGCTGGCTTTGATGTATTGTGGCAAGTTAGCAACATTTTGTTCACAGTGTCTGTATGTGCTACTGTGCTTAGCCATAGCTGTCACTGTTTCTCAGATCACTAGCTTATTTGAAATAACAAAGCTGGGCTGGTCGGGATCCTACTGAGTCCACTGCTGCTACTAATATCTGTGGTCTTCACAGATAACCTCCCTACCTTTCTGGTGTAGCTGTTTGGCTCTTTCCATGTTGTCTTTTACATCTTTCTTTTTTTGTTACATATTATATTCTTGGGTGACTTATTGAAAGTCAGTCTGTGAGTGCAGGCCCTTCACTTTGGCTCTTCTGGAAAAACTCTCTTCCAGTGAGAAAGGCGGGCACCAGTGTGTGAGGATTGGGAAGCTGCTGGTGATAATAAAGTGTGGAGGCAGGGGGGAGAAGATCCCAGGAGCTGTGAACTAGCATGTCTTGTCCTTTAGTGTGACCATGCTACTGGAAGAGTGGGCAGTGTTGCAGGGGACGCTCAGATTCCCAGTGTAGATGTGAGCCCTCTTCAGCCCTTCTTACACCTCAGGGATGAAGAGAGGATGAGTCCTCTGCCCTCAAGTTCTATTCCTGTGCTGTATCTTGATTCCATGGCAAGCTCTGCAGGATAGACCCAACATGTGTCCTTCCTTCCTGTGGCCCGTGTTTCCTTTTCTCCCTCCTTTCTATCTTATTAGCATCTCATCATGTCTTTTTGCTGGTGTTGTCCTGATGTGCCCTCACAGGCAGTGCATGCCTGCTTTCTGTTGAACTGATGGCTCTGCTGAGATTCTCTATCTGGTCCTGATAATGTCTCTAAGGTGGTGACAGCCAGTTGACCACATTAAGCCCACGGGCCCATATGCCTCTTTGTGCTGCACTGGCATTTGCATCAGGGCTTGGGCACTGTCTACCCATTTCTCAGCCCCTCGCCCAGCCCCTTAAAACCATAGTCAGCTTTCTGTCTCTGGATTTCCCTATGCTAGACATTTTATGTAAAAGGAATCATGTGGCCTTTTGTATTTGGCTTCTTTTACTTAGGATGATGTTTTCCAGATTCAGGTTGTAGCATGTGTCAGAACTTCGTTCTTTCTTATGGCTGAATAATATTCCATTGTCCGGAAAGAATATATTTGCTTATTCATTGAATAGTGGATCTTAAAGTGTCCTGAGTTTTGGTCCCCTGTGAGAGTCTGATGAGATCTGTGAATCTTTCAGGAGAACATTTTGGAATCGTTAGTGTGTGAAGTTGGTAGAGTCCTAGCTCCTTAAAGCCTGTTGAAGGTCCAGAATCCTTGTTTTAGATTGTTTATTGCAAGACTTATTCTTCATTTGCTAATAATATATTTTTCTTTTCCTCTTCTGTGATTATAATCACACATAGCTGAATGTTAGGACTTTCAAAAGGGGTCTCTGAGGAGGAACAATTGTGAGGGGAAAGGGCAAATGACATGGTTTATTGCTCTGAGATAATCTAAAAGGTACACAGACTGTGCTGTAGCTGGGCTTCCAAATCACAATTAGATTTGGCTTCATAGAATACAAAACTTAAAATAACAGTATCTCAGGCATATCAATTTCATTTGCTCATGTCGGAGATGCCTGTAGTGGGTGGTCCAGGGCAGGCACCAAGGAACCAAATCTTCCTGTCTTTCTGCTCTGCCATCCCTAGCACTTTTCTGTGACTAAGATGGCTGCAGAAAGCAGTTCTGAAGGAAAAATAAGCATAATTCTGCCCAAATCAGCCTGTTAAGGAACCTTTCAGAAGACTCCCACAACATTTCTGCTCAATCCAAAGGCTGGGACTTAGTGGTGTGGCCATGCCTTACCCATATATGTGGCTGCCCAAATACAAGTGGGCCTCTTATTAGGGAACAATGGAGAGTGGGTGCTAGCCATCTTGAATAGTGGAGCTATTGTTCTAACCCTAGGCCCAGGTCATGTAGATCAGTGGTCAGAGAAGACACGACAGGTCAGCTTCCACAGTTCCAGGTCTGCCCACCTGACAAAGAGCTCAGGCTAATTCTTCAAATATGGAGAAAAGCGGATGACGAGTTTGGTGATGGTCATGTCCCAGCTCCTCTGCCTCCTTGGGAACTGGCTGTGCTGAACATCCCACTTTCTCCTCCCAGAGAACATTGATCTGCCTTTTAGGACTAATTTCCTACCCCCAACCCCTTTTTTTTTTTCTGAAAATTACAAAACAGCATTGTACTCCCGTATACTCTTTGCCCATGTCCCCTGATGTTGATATTCTGTAGTTCTAAGGTGCAGTGAGCAAAACCGAGGAATCAGCAGTGTGGAATGTTCCCCCAGCACTGTTTTTGTGCACAAGAGCTGGCCAACTCTGGAACAGCTGTGTTTTTCCCTCTTCTAAAACCTTATCATTCCTGTCTTTCATTTTAGTGTTCTCTCGAGGGCTGAAGAAGTCGTCTCAGGAGCTGTATGGTCTGATCTGCTATGGTGAACTGCGCAAGAAGATTGGGGGCTGTGAGTATGAGCTCTGCCAGAAGGCTCTCACAACTCCTCCTGGCAGGGCCTGCTGTCCTGGCCCTATTTGGTCTTGGTCCCAGTGGCCCTTCTGTTTTCCCTCCAACTTTCGACTTAAACATTTTAATATACGGAAACAATGGAGAAGAATGTAATGTCTGCCACATACCTGCACTTAAACTTCCCAATTGGGTAGCCTTTGTTGCATTTACGTGTGCAATTGCACCCCTTCTCCCTCTTCACATACTTGCTTGTTTTCTGCTCAGCCATTTGACTTTAAGTTGCAGACATCCTAACATACCCCTAAATCCCTCACCCTCTATCACCTGAGAGCAGGGCATTCTCCTACATACCTACAACCCTATTATTACACCCAACACATTTCTCAGGGACCACAATCTTACCTAATATCCTGCCCATATTCAGATTTCCCAGCACGTCCCAGCATGCCAGTTGGGCACGTATTGAGGATATTGCCCTGCTCGTAGCTGTGGTGTCCCTTAAGTCTTTTAACCTAGAAAAGCCCCCATTTTTGGTCTTTAGTAACAATGGTACTTTGAAGTGTTAGGGCCCCTCCCTTGGCATTGTTCTGATCCTCTCCTGTGACTAGATTCCCTTCAGATGTAGAGGGTGCTCTTGCCTTCCCTGGACACCTGTGCCCACTACCTTGCATCCCTATCTTGCTTCCTCATTTGGCCACATACAAGAGGCCGCACCCTGGCCTCTGCACCTTCTACTTGTCTGCCTATTGCACATCCACAGAGTCACTCTGAAGTTTAAATGAGATCATATGAGACAACCATAGCCATCATCTTACCAGTCACTTAATATGTCACTGCTGAATGGGCAGGTGGCTGGGGGTGTGGAAGCAGCAAAGGTTGGGGATGATGGGCAGTCACTGATTGCTCTGCACATCTGGCCTGTGTTGGTGACCTCCCCTCTCCTAAAACAGGCAAGAATGTGTAAGAGGCTCTGAATGGAACAAGCGTCTGGTTCCCTACCCTGTCCTCTCCACAATCTGCCCAGCTTCTGCTTTGAATGGTCAGTTCAGAGGGACTGTTGGGCCGCATCTCCCTTGAATCTCTACTTTCTCTTCTGCATCCTTCTTTCTGCCCTAAACCTAAAATGTTTCTTTTCATGGCAGTGTGTGGGTACCACCTTCTTTGTTAATGATCCATGACCACTTCTTCATGCCTGCCACATCTGAACTGCTCAGACAGAGCCTCTCAGCCAGACTCTGATTGCATATGAATCATCCTCTTGTCAGCTCCATACCCTTGGGTAGCTTTCTGTCGCCCCTGGGTTATCACCTGGCCCCCTGACCCAAGGGGCCTCTGCATTTGGACTTCAGCTCATCTCCATGCTGGGTGCCCCTTCCTGCTTGGCTGCTCTTTCCTGATTGTATTGCCTACTCACCTGTCTCAGCCCAGTTCCATGTCACACTTGCACATGTTTAAACATACACATACACATATGCACACACACCCTGATATGGCTTCTCCCTCTCATCCCCCATCCACAAATGCAAATGGTGGGACGCTGTTGTGTCATTTTTTGAAGGACTTGCTTCCACATGCAGCCTTCTGCAGAGTGTCCTGAACATGGCAGCCTCTCATATCTGCTTAGTGGTTATGCTTTTTGGGCTGTTCAGTAAATGAGTGTTCAGGAGGCCCGAGCACGCTTTTTATTAATTCCTTTTTCTAACTGAGTTATCAAGGCATATGCAAATCTTGAAATAGTGGACTTTGAGTCCCTGCTGTATTCCAGGGACTTTGACACATTATTACCTTTTGTAAAGCATCGTAATAGCTATGTGAGATGGCATTGTGCCTGTCTGAAAAAGGAACTGAGGACATTCCATTCTGATGGAAAACTAATGACTTCAAGCCTCCTTAGCTATTAAGTGACAAGGTTCCATGCTGCCCCCAGTCCTGATTTTTATATCCACGCTATTCCATGTGCCACAGCACCAGTGTCGGGACAGGGTGAAGGGGGGACACTATGGTTGCCTGTAGTACTCACCAGTTTGCTTTTCTTTGAAGGACAGTTTTTTGAAACGTGCCCCATTTGGTGATTCAAACCATAAAGTTGGGGTGGTGCCAGCCTTCTGTCTATCTGTCCCACCTACCAGACACAGGATGATGGGCCTTTCCTCCCCTTTACCTATGAACTCCTTTGATCTTAGTTTAAGTGTTCACAAACCTCCACAACAGGCTGGGCCACCATTTCACACATTCTCAACACTCCAGACTCTCCTTTCACGCACCATCACAACCTCCTTTACACTCATGTATGCTGATTTGATTTATGCCCATCAGGTCTGTGTGTGACCTCTTGGTCTATCACTTGGCTCTTTCCAGGGCCATGCCTTTTCTGAACATCCATTTCATCTGGTACTGTTTCTCTTCAGCCTACAGAAATTTTTTGTTTCTTTGTGTGTTTTTTTTTTAATATATTTTATTGATTTTTTACAGAGAGGAAGGGAGAAAGAGATAGAGTTAGAAACATCGATGAGAGAGAAACAGCGAGCAGCTGCCCTCCTACACACCTCCTATTGGGGATGTGCCCACAACCAAGGTATATGCCCTTGACTGGAATTGAACCTAGGAGCTTTCAGGCCGCAGGCCGATTGCTCTATCCACTAAGCCAAACTGGTTAGGTTACAGAACTTTTTTTTTTTTTAATCTTTTTTGTGTAATTGTGTTGGCCATGAATTCTTGTAGTTATTTATTTATCTGAAACGTCTTCATTCTTAAGATACATTTGCTGGGTGTAGAATTCTGATTGAAAGGTTTTTAAAAAATTTTTTTTTTTTTTTATTTCATAGAGCAAGGGAGAGAGAAACATCAATGATAAGAATTATTGATTGTATAACTCCTATACACACACACAGACACACACACACACTCACATTGGGGATTCGAGCCCATAACCCAGGCATATGCCCTTGACCAGAATCAAACCCTGGACCCTTCAGTCTGCATGCTGATACTCTAACCACTGTGCCAACCCAGTTAGGGCTGAAAGGTTTTTTTCTTTCATCACTTTAAAGATGTTCCACTGTCTCTAGCTTGTACTATTTCTGGTGAGAGGTCACATCTGTGTCCTGTTTGCTCTAGAAGAGATGTTCTTTCTCTGGCTGCTTTTAAAGTTTTATCCTTGTCTTTGGTTATCAGTCTGGCTGTGTGTTTGTACCACCCCTACCCTGCCAAAAAATATAGAATCATTCAAAGTTTTTACAGTGATTACACAAACATCCACCCCCTAGATTCTCCCATTACCTGGTTACTTGACTTGCTTTCTCACATGTCCTAAGGACAGTACTAAGTACCAGGAGGGCAGAGGAAATGTGCAGTATCTGAGCTGATCATCCAGCAGACCCTGCGACCTAGGGCTCAAAGCTGACTAAGGCAGGCCCACAGGTAACTAGAGGCCAGCAGGAGAAATGTGCACAGGAAGACTAGTGGAGGTTCAGCATAGCCCAGGGGTCTGAGAGAGTTTTGGGGGAGGAGTAATCATCTATGCAGAGTAAGATAGTATTCCCATGAGAAAGTGTGGGTTTGTAGAGAGGACATGCAGATGACGCCTTGTTTTGACTTGGAGGGAGGGACTGCAGTTAAAATAGGGGTTTTATTTTGGAAAATCTTAGATATTTTGTTTGAATTTTATAAGGAAGATAATTATGCATTTACCAATTTTGCTCCTAACCGCTCCAAGGTCATGTCTATTTCTTTTTCTGTTTAAAGGTATGGATGACAAGAATGCCACAAAGTTGAATGAGCTCATTCAGGTTGGGTAAGTGTAAATTTTATTATGAGACATCACCTGCTCATGTTGGACATTGGCATTGTTCTCTGAAATACAGAACTAGAAATATTTACCTGTTCCTCCCACTCACCCCACAAGAGCTTCTGCACTTTCACCCAGACCAACTCCATTCCTTGTCTTAGGTCATCTCCCCCACCACCCAAGAATTCTGCTAGTCAAAGCTGAGCTGTCCTATAGGTCGAACTATCTCCAGGGACAGTCTTCACTGGCCTCTGCTATATTCTCAGAGCACTGTCTTTCTGTACCTCTGATTCTTGTCTCCCCCAGCCCAGGGTTGGATGGCCTGTGAGCCCCTGTTTCTCAGGTGTGAGCTCCTGCTAGGTGGGGCTCACTGTATGTGCTTGCTTCTGCTCTGGCTTTAGCCCAGCATGGATGCTCTTACAGATGTTTGTGTTGCATTCTTAAGGCTTTATTTCTCTGAATTGCTATCCTTTTGCAGCCAGTCATGATAGTAACTAGAATGTACATACCACCACCATGTGAAAAAAGAGACTCACTTCAACTGCCAGGAGTGTAGGTAGTCTTAACTACTGGTGGTGTTGGGCAAAGGGAGCCTCCTGAATTTGTGTAGGGTGTGGTCAGGCAAGTAGGAAGAGGCCACCTGCCATGGGCTTGTGGATCCTTTGTCACCTCCCCATCCCATTTACCTGTTGCGTCAGCATCCCATATTCCTTCCCACCCTTACACCTGCCCTGCATTTGTCAGGTGGAAGCGTGTTTGCTCCAAGATTTGGGCTATCTGAGTGGTGGTGTGTGCATCTGAGGAACCTTGTTAAGTAGGGAAAATATTCTTGGCTGCGATGGTTTCTGATGTTACTGTCTCACTAGCAGGTGAGGGAGCATACTTCCTCTGTGATGCAATCTTTTGGGGCAAATCTCACTTCACCTATTCTTTCAGTTGTCTCAGATTCGTTGGGTGAGCAGGTATTCCCAGCTCTTTGCTTTGGGGCTAGTTTGATGGAAAAGCAGTGAGTTTGCTTGGCTTTGTTTTAGTTTTTCTTTTTTGTGATAGCACAGAGAGGTGAGTGTTGTACAGGAGAGTGAGAGACACCTGATCAAGGGTGGGAGAAAGGAATGTTTTGATAAGTTTGAAAATGAACAAAGGGTTGTTTGGGAGGGGCTGCTGGAGGTTAGCACCAAAGCTCCAAGCTGAAAGTCTGAAGGTACCGGAAAACCCAGGAGCAAAGCTGAGACTTCTCATCTCGGCAAGGAGTTGCTTCAGTGAAGCCCTAGGTGAGATGATGGGAAGAATGTTTCCAAATCATCAGGGATTCAGGAGTGTCTACATTGTTGTATGTGCTTTGTCTCCTCACTTAGTAATACAATATTGGGTTACAATTTACAGGAAACATAGATTTCCATCAGTCCATACTGATAGAATCCGTGATTGAATGAATGAATGAAGGACAAGATGCGAATTTCCCATGCAGAATTCTACTTAGTTTATATAGATACTCCCCCTCAAGGAGGGGATCATAACTACTTCCCCTTAAGTGTGATCTGTTCGAAGTGAATTCTTTCTAAAGATGACAGTATAGGAAGGGGATGGGGAGGAGCATAGAGTAAAGACACCTGACAGGGACAACCTCAGCCAGATCAAGGTCTACACCAACTGTGATAATCCAGGTTGATGGCATGTAGAGACATTATTCTATAAATAGGTCTGCTCTCCCTAAATTAATCCACTAATACATGCAGTTGCAATTAGAATCACAGTGCATTTTCTTTTAATATTAAATTGAAATATAAAGAGTCTGTGGGAAAATGTATAGACCCTAAGTGCACAACTTCTGGGTTTTCACAAAGTGGTCCTACCCAGGTCAAGAAATAATAAATGTTACACTACCAGCCTTCTCAGAAACTTCCCTTGTGTCGTTTGCACTCCACTTGGCTCAAAGTAAGAAGAAAGGAAATTGAAATGGTATCATGTTTCACGACTACATGGAGAGGTCTATTTGTAAATAGCAGTGACGGACCTGGAGTTTATAACATGTCCCACTCATAAGTATGTAAATCCTCTGGCCCCATAGTTGCACTTCTAGGAAATAATTAAGTCAGGGTGAGGCGTTCCTGTGAGGATGTACATCAAAACAGTGCTCATGCTAGCAAAGGGGTATCAAGAGTGAAGAGCTGCCCTAACCGGTTTGGCTCAGTGGATAGAGAGTCGGCCTGCAGTCTGAAGAGTCCCAGGTTCGATTCCTGATAAGGACATGTACTTTGGTTGTGAGCACATACTGAGTAGGCAGCTGATGGATGTTTCTCTCCCATCGATGTTTCTAACTATCACTCTTCCTTCCTCTCTGGGGAAAAAAAACAAAAAACAATAAAATATATATATATTTAAAAAACAGGAGAAAAAAAAAGGGCTGCTTCGGTGTCAGGCAGGATTGTTTTTAGAAGCAAGGCAAAGCAGGTACCTATTTGTCTGCATGGCCGAAGCAGGTTATTTGGACACGTAACCCCCACACCTCATACCAGGGTTCTCTTGGGGTAGTGGGTACATGGTTGCCCCCACTTTCTACTTTCTACTGTTTTTTTTAATTTAATAAATCTTTATTGTTCAGATTATTATAATTGTTCTTTCCCCCCCCCCATATATCCCCTCAAACTGGTTCCCTCCCCACCCTCTGCCCTTACCTTCCCCCCCACTGTCCTCATCCACAGGTGTATGATTTTTGTCCAGTCTCTTCCCACACCCCCACATCCCTTTCCCACTGAGAATTGTCAGTCCACTCCCTTTCTGTGCTCCTGATTCTATTATATTCACCAGATTATAATAGAATATAATTCTGTTCATCAGATTCTTTTTTTTTTTAATATATTTTATTGATTTTTCACAGAGAGGAAGGAAGAGGGATAGAGAGTTAGAAACATCGATGGGAGAGAGACATTGATCAGCCACCTCCTGCATGCCCCCTACTGGGGATGTGCCCGCAACTAAGGTACATGCCCTTGACTGGTATCGAACCTGGGACCTTTCATGCTGATGCTCTCTATCCACTGAGCCAAACCGGTTTTGGGTGTTCATCAGATTCTTTATTCACTTGATTTTTAGATTCACTTGTTGATATGTATTTGTTGTTCATAATTTTTATCTTTACCTTTTTCTTCCTCTTCCTCTTCCTCTTCTTAAAGAATAACTTTCAGCATTTCATATAATACTGGTTTGGTGTTGATGAACTCCTTTAGCTTTTTCTTATCTGTGAAGCTCTTTATCTCCCCTTCAATTCTGAATGATAGCTTTGTTGGGTAGAGTAATCTTGGTTGTAGGTTCTTGCTATTCATCACTTTATATATTTCTTGCCACTCCCATCTGGTCTGCATAGTTTCTGTTGAGAAATCAGCTGACAATCGTATGGGTGCTCCTTTGTAGGTAATTAACTTTTTCTCTTGCTGCTTTTAATATTCTCTCTTTGTCTTTTGCTCTTGGCATTTTAATTATGATGTGTCTTGGTGTGGTCCTCTTTGGATTCCTTTTGTTTGGGGTTCTGTGTGCTTCTTGGACTTGTAAGTCTATTTCTTTCACCAGGTAGGGGAAGTTTTCAGTCATTATTTCTTCAAATAGGTTTTCAGTATCTTGCTCTCTCTCTCCTTCTGGTACTCCCATAATTCTGATGATGATACGCTTGAAGTTGTCCCAGAGGCTTCTTATACTATCTTCCAGTTTTTGGATTCTTTTTGCTTTTTGCTTTTCCAGTGGAGTGTTTTCTGCTTCTTTTGTATTTCAAATCTTTGACTTGATTCTTGCGTTCCTCTAGAGTCTGCTGTTAGGTTTCTGTATAATATTTTTTATTTCAGTCAGTGTATGTTTAATTTCTAGTTGATCCTTTTTCATCTCCTTTTGGGTCTCGCTAAATTTATCCATCTTTTCTAGGAAATTCTTGAAAAACCTTATAACCATGGTTTTGAACTCTATATCCAGTTGTTTCCTCCATTTCTTTCGTTTTTGATCTGACCCTTTGTCTCCGAATTTTCATTGCTTCCCTTAGTTGGTAGAGTAACTTTGTGTGCTCTGAGTCCTATATGGGCCAGTGGCTCAACCTCCCGTTACCTGAGGTGGACACTCTTGGTGCACCCCTTTGTGGACTGTGTGTACAGCCTTATTGTAGTTAAGTCTTGATTGTTGTTGTTATTACTGGGAGGAATTGACCTCCAGGTCATTTGGCTCTGAGGATTAGCTGTGTCTGCTCGGGGAGAACTTCTGTGCTGGAGACACCCTTATGGGACAAGACTTGCAAAATTGCAACAGCCTTTGTACTCAGTTTGGATGGGGAGGAGTCTCAGGGCAGGGCAGAGACAGCCTTGGCTTCCTGTCGGCTCTGCCTTGTGCGGCCCCTGGGTCTCAGTGTCCCTTAGAAAATCGCTCTAAGCACTTTTGAGAGAGAGTTGCTTTCAAGTTTCGCCCACTTCCAGACAATCCAGTTTCTCCCCAAATGAGTCTGGGTTCCCAGTATGTCGCTCGGAACTGGAGTTGAGCATAGTTGGGAGCTTCTGTCTCCCTCCCTCCACTTTAGAAAGCCAGCCACACACTCAGCTGCCTGTGCATTCAGCTGTCAGTCCTCTCTGTGCGCACGTGCCTCCGGACCTCTGTCTCTGCAGCTCCCTGAGTCTCAGTGTGCTTTCTCTTTTCCTTACAGTCCAGTTTTTCTTCAAATGAGTTTGGGTTCCCAGAAACGCCCGGAACTGGAGATCAGCAGAGTCGGGAGTTTCTGTCTCCCTCCCTCCCGCTTTAGAAAGGCAGCCATGCACTCAGCAGCCCATCCTCTCCACACGTCTCTATACCTCAGCCTTTTGCAGCTCCCCTGATTCTACTCAGCCAGCTTTCCTGTGGTTCTGGACGGTGTCCGTTTTGTCTTTTAGTTGTAATTTTGAAATTGTTTTGCAAGGCAGCAGTTTAGGTGTTTACCTATGCCACCATCTTTGTTTTTCCCCTACTTTTTTTAAAAAACATTTAACAAGAATGTACATTTATCAGAAAAGAAAAATTCCATATTGGGAAAGATGTTCTTTTATTAGTTTTAAATTGCTATGATCAAGTTTTCTCTAAGGGGATATATTTATAAAATTAACATTTATCTCTATTTCCGGCAACAAAAATGTAACATGTGGCTTAAGGCTTGGTTGGACCTTGTTCAGAGTAGATGCTATTGGCAAAACCCTATAGGAGCCTTTGGAATATTGTGTGAGGGGAACCTGTCCCTCAGTGAGGCCTGGAGACCACAAGGGTCAAACACCATCAGGATCTGGCTCTGGCAGAGCCCAGAGGTTCTGGACTGAAGGATAATCCAGTAGAAGGCATGGCACCTTCTGCTTCTCTCCTGCAGATTCTTTACTTAGGCCCAATGGCAGCACCTGATGTCAAGGACTCAGGAGTGCTCTGAGGGACGGGCTTTCCTTCTGACCGCTGTTGCCCCTCCCCTGGGTCACAAGCTCCTACTTCCCTTCGCTACAAGCTCCAATGCCACCCTCATTTGAAATAGTAAAGTCTGCATGTCACATATCCTTCATTTGTGACTCATCAGCACAGTGCTCCTACCACTGCTGTTGGTGCTTATCTCTCAGGATCCTCACCAGCTTGTAGCTCAGAAAGGGTCTCCACTTCAGCCTGGTATGTTGGGTCAGGCCCCAGGCCTTGCTCAGTCTGAGTCCCAGAGACCCTCTGACAGTACTGGGCAGAGAAGGACATTGATGCTAGTTGCTGCCAGCTGCTTTCTCCATTGAGACAGAAGAGCATCTAAGAAGCAAGGCAACTGTTTTGTTATTGTTTCAGAAAATCCTATATAATAAAGCAATAATAGGCAAATTGACTGTCATTCCAAGACACAAGATAGCTGCACCATGTGGTCAAAGATGACCACCCCCATGTGGGCACAAGATGTCCGGCAGGGGAGGGCAGTTGGAGAGAACCAGGCCTGCAAGGGAGGACAGTTAGGGGTGACCAGGCTGGCAGGGGAGGGCAGTTAGGGGCAATCAGACCAGCAGGGGAGGGCAGTTAGGGGCTACCAAGGTGGCAAGGGAGGGCAGTTAGGGGTGACCAGGCCAGCAGGGAAGGGCTGTTGGGGGTGACCAGGCCTATACGGGAGGATAGTTAGGGGCAACAAGGCCAGCAAGGGAAGGCAGTTAAGGGTTACCAGGCTGGCAGGGGAGGGCAGTTAGGGGCAATTGGGCCAGCGGGGGAGCAATTAGATGTTGGTCAAGCTGGCAGGGGAGTAGTTAGGGGGTGATGCAGGCAGAAGTGGTTGGGAGCTAGCAGTCTTGAATTGTGAGAGGCATCTCCCAGATTGGAGAGGGTGCCGGCTGGTCTGAGGGACACACACGCACACCCTCCCCGTGCACGAATTTCGTGCACTGAGCCTTTAGTGTTGTCATAAAAAAAGTTTAAATATTAGAGAAATTGATAGAATAGTATAGCAACCACCTGCATACTCTTCACTTGAATTTACCAGTAGAAGTCAAGAGAATTAGGTGCTCTTTTTTGTAGAGGCTAGTGTTAAGGTAGCTTGAGTAGTCTTCATTCAGTACATAGTGAAAAAGATAAACAATTTCGGCCAATGGTGGACAAATGCAGCGCCACCTCTGAGATACAGTGTTGAGTGAGCCAACTGTGAGGAACCCATAATGGGTGCCTCCAGCTCTTAAGGGCTTCATTTGCTCACCTGACTACTCTGGGCTTAGATACCCTACCTCTTACATTGTCATCTCTTCGAGAGGTGCTTTGAGACACCCAAGAAAAAGTTTGGAACAACTTAAGGTGGTGTGCCAGCTCAGTGAAAAGTTATCTATCTGAAGCCATAGATCTGAGGCAGAAAGCCTACTGTCTGGCATGTCCCATCATAAGTTCTAGAACAACGGTTCTCAACCTGTGGGTCGCAAACAGCTAGCAGGGTCTCCTAAGACCATCAAAAAACACAGATATTTACATTAAGATTCATAACAGTAGCAAATTACAGTTATGAAGTAGCGACAAAAATAATTTATGGTTGGGGATCACCACAACATAAAGAACTGTATTAAAGGGTTGTGGCATTAGAAAGGTTGAGAACCACTGTTCTAGAAGGATTTAAGTACTGTAAAACGTGTGCCAGGCATAAGTTTGGGTGCTGGATATGTAGTGGTAGTAGAGCTGGGGCAGGGCAGCTATTGAAGCTTACTGAATCATCTTGTTAATGTGTGTGTGTGTGTGTGGGGGGAATCTGTGAACAGGGATGGGCAGGGTTGACGAGTAGAGCTTGGGGGTGGGGGTGATGTTGGGCCAGGTACCTCTGTAGACCGAATACAGATCTGAGGATCTGGGTGGTCTTGGCGAGTCACAGGGGAGCAGAGTCCCTCATTCTGGATGAAAGCATTCCTCTAGTTCTATGTATATAGGAGCAAGGCAGGGTACATTGCATCCATTTTTTAAACAAACTTTATTTTTAGAGTCATTTTAGGTTTACAGGAAAAGTGAGTACAGAGTTTTGCTATATACCTCCTTCCTCTACACATGTTCTCCACATTATGAGCATCTGATATTAAATGGTACATTTATTAGAATTGATAAACCAGTATAGATGCATTATTAGTTAAAATCTTTCAGTTGATGGTTGTTAGCATCATTCAGTGCCAATTGAAATCTCCATTTTGGGTGTGGTAAAGAAGGAAACTATTTAGAGCAAAACAACTTAGTTGAGATATAACATATCCAGGCCTCTCTCCAACTAGACAGCTCTGTTGTCCTCCTGGATGGTATCCTCAGCTTCTTGCCAGTGTGTTTTGTACTGCACTGGTCTGCTCTGCGGTGGTTTGGTCTGCTCGGTTTTGAGCTAGTCTGCTCTAGCTTGGGCTGCTGTGTTCAGCAGTGCACCTTCAGCCAGGGAAACAGTCTTTAGTAGTCAAAGGAAGGAGAAAGTGTGCTCTCAGAGTCAGAATGGAGCTGGCTAATAGGGATAGAAGTCCCCTCCCCTTGTCACTGATTGCTTTTTCAAGCAAATGAGGACTCCAGATCCTAACAGTTTGATTAGTTCAAAAGGGACTGTCCTGATTGGTCAGAATAGAGCTCCTCTAGTTGGTTGGAGCTGCACAGCTCCAATTGAATGGGGAAAACCAGTTCTATTGGTTGGAATGGGATTCCAGGAACTTCTTTATAAGGGCTGGCTCCAATGGTAGAAACAGTGCAGGCAGGCAATTCAGTACTGGCTTCTTCCTAAAGTGCATTTTGCATGAGAGGGTCCTATGTATAAATAGCTACTAGGCTCTTTGTTTTCTTTTTCTTTTTTTTTTAATCCCCACCCAAGGACATATTTTTCATTGAAACTAGAAAGAGAAAAATATCAATCAGTTGCCGCACACCTGCACCTCAACTAGGAATTGAACCTGCAACCTGGGTATGTGCCCTAACCAGGAATCGAACCCATGGCGGTTCAGTGCATAGGATGGAGCTCTAACCACTGAACAACACTAGCCAGGGTGAGGTTCTGTTTTCTTAAAATTTGAGCCCAGTTAGCCATGAGGAGACCTTTTTAATAGGTGTCTTATTTCTCAGGATTCACAAGTCCGTGGTTCAATTCTGAGTTTCGACAAATGCATAATGTCCTGTCTCCACTGTTACAGGATCCTGCAATTTCACTTGCCTAGAAAGCCCCTGTGCTCCATCAGTTTATCTTTCTTCCCTACGGCCTAGCAGCGTCTGATTTTGTAGTCTTCATAGTTGCCTTTTCCAAGAAAGTCAGAGTTGGAATCATACAGCAGGTAGCCTTTTCAGACTAGCTTCTTTTACTTACATTTCTGAGTTTTTACATATGTGTAGAGTTGTATACCACCACAATCAAGATACAGGAGAGTTCCATCATCCAAGGTTTCCTTGTGCTGCCCTCCTGTAATCATCCTTTTCCCATGCCTGGCCCCAGCAACCACTGAGCTGCTTTTCGTACCCTGTAGTTCTGCCTTTCGCAGAATGTCATGTAAATAGGACAGTATGGGTGGCCTTCTGAGATTGGCATCTTCCACTCTGCAATATACACTTTGACATCTGTCAGTGTGGCTGCATGGGATCTGGTCATGCCTTTTCCTGCAGAGTTGTATCTCCAATGTGGCTGTTTCATGGTCTGTTTATACATCCACCAGAGGAACAGGGCTGTTTATAGAAAATAAGCAACTTTAAACATTTTTTCTCCTGGGCACATCATCAGGGGAGAAGATGGTAAGTATGCCTAACTCTATATGGAACTGCCAGAACTTTCCAGGGAGAGTTCCAATAGCTCCTTTTGAATCATCCTAGTGGGAATAAAGTGGTATTTCATTGTGGGGGGGGGGAGGGGAGGGAAGGGGAGAATTTAAAATGTTTTTATTGATTGCAGAGAGGAAGAGGAAATAGAGAAAGAGAGAAACATCAATGATGAGAGAGAATCATTGATTGGCTACCTCCTGCATATCATACTGGGGATGTAGACTGTAACCTGGGCATGTGCCCTGACCGGGAATGCAGCCAGGATTTCCTAGTTCATATGACAATACTCAACCACTGAGCCATGCTGGCTGGGCTCATTATGGTTTTGATTAGCATTTCGTGATGACTAATGATGTTGAGCATCTTTCTTGTGCTTTACCATTTGTGTATATCTTCTTTGGTGAAGTGTTTGTTAAAATATTGTGCATATTTTCTTATGCTTGAGTTTAGAGAGTTCTTTATATATTTTAGACCAGCAGTTGCCAACCAGTGGTCCATGGACCACTGGTTGTTGGTGAGGTCCAATCACTGGTTTAAGGAAACCTTTGGAGCAGCAATCGCCAACTGGTGGTCTAGGTCTGAAAGGTTGGCAATCGCTGTTTTAGACACCAGTCTTTTATCAGATAGGTGATTTGTAAATATTTTCTTCCATTCTGGACTTGTCTGATCATTCTCTTTACTAGTATCTTTCAAAGGGCAGAGTATTTTTTTTGATTAGGTCCAATTTGCCATCCTTTTCCTTTGTGGACTAAAGTGTTGTATCTAAGAACCCTTTGCTTAATAAGATCACAGAGGTTCTCCTGTTTCCTTCTAAAATATTTATAGTTTGATGTTTAAATCCATGATGTACTTTGGATTTTTTTTTATCTTACGTAAAGTTGATACCTAGGTTCATTTTTGGGGGGCCTATGCATGTCCAGTTGTCCCAGCCTTTTCTGTAGAAAGGACCATCATCTAAGGTCAATTGACTGTACTAACTGTGTCTTTTTCAAGACCTTTAATTCTGTTCTATTGATTTGTGTCCATTCTTTCACCAATAGACATCAGTTTTTTAGTACAAATGAAAAGCTTGTGAAGGTGAAACAGAAATGTGGGGAAATTAATACAGTGCCTTGATTGAAGACCAAAAAGCATTGAGTATTTAACCAACTTCCTGTCTATGTTTCTCTTACAGACCTTTTTCAATTAACTGTGGATCTCATTTTGTTATAAAATTATAGAACTAGATAAAAGAGTAAATGAATTGAGGAAAGCTCCAAAATTAAATCTTACTACATTGGTCACAGATCCAGCAGCATGGTTATTGAATTTATCAAATAACTTTGCAGAGAAGAAAATAAATCTCTCAGAATGGAAAGCCAGACTCCCATGCACTTAGAGGGATTATTCTGTTGTCTGTTTTGACCAAGTAACACTCAAGTGCAGGGGTTCAGATATCATCCTCTGTTTTGTTACATCCCATCATAGTCAAGCTGGCCTGTCCTGTCAGTAGTCTCACCTGTCTTCCAGTCACAGGATTGGTGTGTGAGGGTAAGGAGGATAGATCATGTCCCAGGACCAGGGCCAGGCCTTGAGAGCCCATTTCTGTGTGAGCTTGAACATGGCTTTACCTTTTACAGCCTCTAAACTCAGGCTGCTCATAGAGCTTCCATTTGAGACAAAAGGAAAGGAATTGTATTCTCAGAATGGTTATCTAGTCATAAAAAGGGGGCTACTCAATTTCACTTTTTTTTTTAAAAGGAAGTCATAAAATAACATTTTGTCAGAAAATGTGATCATCACAAACACAGGTGCCACATGACACAGCTCCACCTGCTCTTTAAGTCTTGCCTGCTACTGTTTTGTTTTGTGTAGTAATGGGCAGAAAAGTCCACCTATCTCCAAAGCCCTTTATTGAAGGAGGTTGTCTAAGAGTCAACTTGGTGCTTAATTACTGCTGCGTTAAAGCTCTCCTCCCAATTTCCTCCTTGGTATCACCTTGTGGCCCAGGATCACCCATGAGTTCAGGTGGCTAAAACTCAAGCTTTGGTCTAGGTAGAACCTAGTGGTTGTTCATGTGGACTCTTACCCTCTCTGAATTGCTCTTCCTGTCAGAATTGTGGGGTGGGGAGTGGGGTTGGGCTAGCTTCCTGAGGCCACAGCTGGGAGTTAGGCAATTTAAAAAGTTGGTTAAAATAGAGTCATAAAACTTCATGACACTTAATACTGAGCACAATATGGGCAAACCTCCCTGTTGTGTGGGTGTTGGAGAACAGAAGTATAAACCTTTCCTGGCCATGGTTTCTCTTCCCCTGTCTGCAAATCCACTTAGTAAGGTGACTTTGTTTTAAATAGAAATTTAAAATATAGGTTATATGTTTGCCTCTAGAAGACAAACAAAAAACAGAAAACAAAGTTATAAAACAATATACATGGACCTCGAAACTTTTATAAAACAGAAACCTATATTTGTTTACCAGACACAGGGGGCCTGGCCAAGGCCTTTTCTTTGATGGAGCCCATCCTCAGAGTTCTGGGTTGTTTTTATCTTAGAAGCTCTAGTCAAGATGCATCACCTGCGATTAAGCATTTTTCAAGTGGAACGAGCATAGAAATACATAGCAGTGGGACTGCAGAGTGCTTCCAGGTCACCCTCAATCTTTTATAGTTGTCTTGCCCACACTCAACTTGACTGCCATTTTTGAGTAATTCCAAAGTATTCTAAGTGTGTTTATTAGAAGAAACTAGTTTTGTGGCTCTTGTCCTCATTTATAGTATTTCTTTAATTCTAACACTACTAGAGGCCCCATGCATGAAAATTCATGCACTGGACAGGAGGGGTCCCTCAACTCATCCTGTTCCCTCTCACAGTCCAGGAGCCCTCAGGCAGGAGGCAACACAGCGATCAGGGGAAGGCGGTGGCCTATAAAACCCTCTGCTGCTGCCACTGGCCCTGGTTACCTGGTCCTGGGCTGCTGGGCAGCAGCCATCTGAGGCTTGCCTCTACCTCAGGCTGGCCCTGGGGGGCTGAGAGACTTGGGGGATGCCATCTTTGAGGGTGTGACAGTCAATTAGCATATTCCTTTATTGGTTGTGGGTGCCACCATCTTTGAAAGTGGGGCAGTCAATTACCACGTTTCCTCCTCATTGGCTGTGGGCACTGCCATCTTTGTGATGGTGTGAAGGTCAGTTAGCATATTCTTTCTTTATTTGATAGAGCAGTTTGCCGCTCTGTTGACTAATGAGTTGGCCGATCACTGGGATAGGGCCTTAATCACAAGGAACAACAACAGCCTGTAATTATTGGAATCAAGAGTCTAGGTCAGTGGTTGGTAACTCTAGTCAACAAAGTGGCAAACCGTGACTTGCAAGCCGCATGTGGCTCACAAGCCGCAGTTTGCAGACCACGGAGTTAGGTTATAAAGTACTGCCACCCCAGTGTTCACATTGTCACCTCAGCTATGACAGACTTGAAGCAAGCCCACTGATTTGATGTCTCATGCCTCCTGGCTGTGGATGCCTTATATTCCCAGGCCCCAATAGTATAGTTTACAGAGGTACTGGGAGACATTGCTGATGTGAAGATGTGGTCTCCTCGAGTTGGGTTGAGGTCACATAGAGATGGGGTGAAACCTACTCTCAAGGGACCCTGAGGAGAAGAAAGAGAAGGAGAGAAGGGTACATCATCTGATATCTGAGTAGGGCTCACTGTCATGAGCTTTCCAGGGGGTCAGACAGCAGCTGATGCTGCAACCATTACTAGGCAGAAGGCAGGGCAAGTTTCCTGTGAATGGCAGGCAAACCCTTTGCAGTGTGAGGTGTGAGTGGGAAAATATTGGACATCCAGAACCATGGGGATGAGCAGGAACTCTGAAGGCCAGGATGGGCACCCAGGGCCCTCCTCCCTGTGTAGGATAGGGAGCTACTTATTGTTCATTTAGAGGTCTCAGCATTTCCTTAAAAATTTTTCCCAGGGCCACCACAGTGCGTTACAAAGGAAGAAACCTGCGAATCAAAGCGCCCATGTGCCGAGCCCTAAAGAAGCTTTGTGACCCAGACGGTACGTAGAAGGTGGGCTGGAGTGGGGTCGAGTGCATGTTCTCTTCTGCTCCATTTAGCAATTGATAGGCTGAGCTCTCTGTCTGAGCATTCCCAAACCCATGGGCAATTCTTGGGTCCAAAGCGGTGTCTCTACTCACAGCATTCAGATGGAGTGTTAGTGGTGGCAGCAGGGAGTCCAGTGGCCTCGTGTGGCCCAATCCTTGCCCTGGCTTTGCGGGTACCCTAGTGGCCTTGTTGGTGCTTTTCTAGGTACAAGTTCTTATGGGCTTCTCTGCCAGCTCTGCTTCGCCTCCCAGTCCATTTGTCCATGACGACTCCTTCCTGAGTTGTCTGGCCAAGCACTTTGCTTTCTGAGTGGCAGGCTATTGACCAGGCTCTCACAGCCCCTTCTTGTCGCAGGCTTGAGTGATGAAGAGGACCAGAAGCCAGTGCGTCTGCCCTTGAGAGTCCCCGTAGAGCTACAGCCAAGGAACAATCATGCCTGGGCGCGTGTACAGAGCCTCGCCCAGAACCCCAGGCTCAGGTAACTGCCTTTAGAGTTTGGTAGGGAGCCAGCTGGGAGGGATGTGAACAGAGGGTGGTATTTGGGTTCCCTCGTGGACCCCTGAGTGAGCAGATTTTTTTTTTTTAATATTGGCAAAAAATATTTTTAATGGATAATGTTAAGTGCTGAATTTCAGTCTGCAGGTGAGAATATAAATTGGAATCACCACTTGGGGGACAATTTGATAATTTTTTTTAATAAGTCTTTTTATTTCTTTTATTTTAATAAATCTTTATTGCTCAGATTATTATAATTGTTCCTCTTTTTTCCCTCCACCCAGCTCCCACCCCTTTCTCTGCCTTTACCTCCCCCCATTGTCCTCATCAATAGATATATGATTTTTGTCCAGTATCTTTTTGCACCCCTCTCACCCTTTTCCCACTGAGAATTATCAGTCCACTCCCTGTCTATGCCTTGATTCTATTATACTCACCAGTTTATTCTGTTCATCAGATTTTTAATTCACTTGTTTGTAGATATGTATTTGTTGTTCATAATTTTTATCTTTTACCTTTTTCTTCTTTCTCTTCTTAGAGAGTACCTTTCAGCATTTCATATAATACTGGTTTGGTGTTGATGAACTCCTTTAGCTTTTTCTTACCTGTTAAGCTCTTTATCTGCCCTTCACTTCTGAATGATAGCTTTGCTGGGTAGATTATTCTTGGTTGTAGGTTCTTGCTATTCATCACATTGAATATTTCTTGCCACTCCCGTTTGTCCTGCATAGTTTCTGTTGAGAAATCAGCTGACAATTGTATGGGTGCTCCCTTGTAGGCAATTAACTTTTTCTCTTGCTGCTTTTAATATTCTCTCTTAGTTTTTTGCTCTTGGCATTTTAATTATGATGTGTCTTGATGTGGTCCTCTTTGGATTCCTTTTGTTTGTGTGCTTCCTGGACTTGTAAGTCTATTTATTTCACCAGGTGGGGGAAGTTTTCAGTCATTATTTCTTCAAATAGATTTTCAGTATCTTGCTCTCTCTCTCCTTCTGGCACTCCCATAATTTTGATGGTGATACGCTTGAAGTTGTCCCAGAGGCTCCTTACACTATCTTCACATTTTTGGATTCTCTTTTCTTTTTGCTTTTCTAGTGGAGTGTTTTCTGCTTCTTTGTATTTCAAATCTTTGACTTGATTCTCGTGTTCCTCCAGTCTGCTGTTAAGTCTCTGTATAGTATTTTTTATTTCAGTCAGTGTATGTTTAATTTCTAGTTGGTCCTTTTTCATCTCTTCTTGAGTCTCGCTAAATTTATCCATCTTTTCTAGGAAATTCTTGAAAAACCTTATAACCTTGGTTTTGAACTCTATATCTAGTTGTTTTCCTCCATTTCTTTCGTTTGTGATCTGTCCCTTTGTCTCCGCATTTTCACTGCTTCCCTGAGTTGATAGAGTATCTTTGTGTGTTAGGTGTCCTATATGGCCCAGTAGCTCTGCCTCCCCAGTTACCTGACGTGGATCCTCTTGGTGCACCCCTTTGTGGACTGTGTGTACAGCCTTGTTGTAGTTAAGTCTTGATTGTTGTTGGTATCACTGGGGGAAATTGACCTCCAAGCCAGTTGGTTGTGAGGATCATCTGTGTCTATGCTGGGAGAACTTCTGTGCTGGAGTCAGCCTTATGAGATAAGCTTGGCAAAACTGCAAAAGCCTCTGTGTTCAGTTTGGATGGGCCAGAGTCTCAGGGCTGAGCAGACAGCCTTGGATTCCTGTCAGCCCTGCCCTACATAGCCCCTGGGTCTCAGTCCCCTCGGTAATCGCTGCAGCCCTCTCTGTGTGCACTCACACCTTCAGACCTCTGCCTTTCCGGCTCCCCTGAGTTTCCGTGTGCTCTGGGGGCCTGTATGAGTCTGCGTCCCCAGTGTCTCAACTGAAACTGGGATTTATTTCAGTGGGAACGAGACTTCAGTGCAGTTGGGAGGTTCTGTCTTCCTCCCACTAGAGAAAAACCAATGGCACAATCAGCAGTCAATCCTCTCTGTATGCAATGGCACGTTTCTCCAGACCTCTGCCTTTCGCAGCTCCCCTAATTTTCCGTGCATTCCTCCCTTTTCACGACAGTCCAAACTCCCCCTGTATGAGTCTCAGTGCAGTTGAAACTGGGGTTCAGTGCAATCGAGAGTTTCTGACTGGTCCCACTAGAGCAGTGGTTCTCAACCTTCCTAAGGCCGTGACCCTTGCATACAGTTCCTCATGTGGTGGTGACCCCCAACCATGAAATTTTGCTACTGTTATGCATCGTGATGTAAATATCTGCATTTTCCAATGGTCTTAGGCAACCCCTGTGAAAGGGTCGTTCGACCCCCCCTCCCCCCCCGCAAAGGCGTCTCGACCCACAGGTTGAGAACTGCTGCACTAGAGGAAGCCAGCCAGGCACTCCACCGCCCATTCTCTCTACGTGCGCGTCTCTGTACCTCAGCTTTTTCAGCTCCTCTGAGTCTCCGTGAGCCCCTCTCTTTTAGTTGTAGAATTTCCACTCAGCCCGCTTTCCTGTGGTTCTGGATGATGTCTGTTCTGTCTTTTTTAGTTATAGTTTTGAAATTGTTGTGCAAGGCAGCAGTTTAGGTGTTTACCTATGCCGCCATGTTGGTTTCTCTCCTGAGTGAGCAGATTTTACCCTGTGCTCCAAAATTATATGGTGTAGGGTGTGGGGTAGTGTATTGTTGGGGGCCTTGAGGCATGAGTCTCACAGTCCAGGAGCGGATGTAGGAAGATGTTGTGATTAGCAAATTGATGACTATAGCATTTTTCCCCCATTCCCTTTCCCTTTGTCTCTTACCATCCCTAAAGTTTTGTATCTGATTTGTGGCTGGGGCACAAATGAGTACAGATCATTTTCCAGTTATACATTTTTATTTTTATAGATTGAGGTAAAAGTCATATAACATAGAATTAACCATTAGCCATTTTAAAGTATCCCATTCAGGACACTTGTGTACTTTCACAGTATTGTACAACTACCATTTCTATTTAGTTCCAGAATATATTTATCACTCCAAAAGGAAACCTGGTATCCACTAAATAGTTGCTTCTCATCCCCTGTCCTGGTCCTTGGCCCCCAGCAATCACAAATGTACCTTCTGTCTCTATAGCTTTGACTGTTCTAGACATTAGGCATAAGTGGAATCTCATATTGTAGTCCTTTCTTTCTGACCTCTCACTGAACATTATGTTTTCAAGGTGCTGCGCATCACATTGTAGTGTGTCTGTGCTTCATTTCTCCCAAATGTATTTTTATTTTTGGAGGTTAATTAAGGCTGGCCAGACCTTCCCTTCTTGAACCCAAATGGTGCTTATTAGAATAGTTTGGTGGGTTGTGCCAAGGTCCATGTTCGGGGTGAGATCTTGCACTGTAAAGACTACATAGGTCTCCACTTTATCTTCTTGTAGTTTTGTATAAGTCTCTACTCAATTTAAAAGGTTCATATTTTAAGGAAAGGAGTCATCATGGCTCTGGCTCCGTATTGATACCTTTCCTAGATGCCTTTACTCTTTATGGCATTGACTTGCTGTCAACAGCCTCAGGAGCTCTTCAGAAGTTCCATCCCATGGTGACAGCTTTCCTCTTCCCATCTATTGTTTCCTATAGGATGATCGTGGAACTCCATCGGAAGGTCTCCAGCCTCATTGAATTTTTGAAGCAGAAGTGGGAGCTCCATGAAGTGCGAATTGTATCTTTTTCCTACTAAAGCAACCCCCCTGCACCACCATCACCATATCTACAGCATCTGCTGCCTCAGAATGGTGTATGCCCTACCTCTTGCTTTCTGGATTGCACTGGGGCCTATGCAGTGTAGCAGCTATGCTTTAAGATGTATACAGCCAGAACTAAAATCCATAGCCCCTTGTCTTCTGAGTTTCGGGGATGAGATCCCATTTTAGACCTGGCAGTGTTAAGAACTCTGTCACAGGAGCCCTCCATGGGTAAGTAACTACCATCTGGCCCGTGGGATATGCCATAAGCATCCCTGGGAGCAGGTTGATTAAATGTCTAAGGGTAGTTTCAGACTTCTCCTTAGCCAGCTCCCAGCCCTGCCCAGTTGACAGCCAGAACAGTGTGTGCTGGGAGTAGGTTCCTAAAGAAGGAAATACCTGAGTCATGCCTTTCCCAAGGCCCTGTGATGCCCAGGGGCGGGTGCTGCTACAGGTGGTTCCTTGACAGTGCACTAAGCGAAAGACACTCGCAGAGCGGCAGCTGCAGGATTCCTTTGTGGAGCCATCACAAGAGAAAGTAATGTTGCACCTGTTCCCAGGGGAAAACTGTACGCTGACCCCACTTCCAGGAGTGGCCCGTGTGGTGCACTCTAAGGCCTTCTGCACAGTGCACTGGCAGGAAGGTGGCCGGTGCAAACAGAGCTCCAAAGATGCCCACACGCTGCCTCCAGCTCAGATCCTGGGTATCCAGAGTGGGCAGGGTACAGCCAGGGGCCAGGTAAAGTGCCCAAGGAGCAGCACTGAAGGCAAGGGCGGGGGGCGGCCTCCTCCCTCCATGGACACTTCTCAGAGCTCTGGAGAGAGTTCCCCTGAAAGTGCCCTTGGGGAGGGGGCTGCCCCAAGCCTCAGCAGCCCGAACGCTCCCGACAGGCTTCCCCCTGGGCTCCAGGATGCTGGGGTACAGACTCCTATGGCAGCTCCTGTAGAGATTGGGGATGGCCCACCCCAAGAGCCCAGGGCCACGACTTGTGCCTGTGGCCAGCTCCCAGAGCTGGAGGACGATCTCTCCCTCCTAGACCCCTTCCCCCGCTATATGAAGTCCTGCCAGGACCTCATCCTCCCTGAGCCGTGCCACTGTGCAGACTCTCGGCTCTCAGCATGTGTCTCTCCAGAGACTCAAGTCCCTAGCCATGCAGAGGTGGCTAACCTTGCTCGGACCAGGGCACCATCTCCTGTCCGTGGCCTATCTGGCCTGGAGCCTCAGCCCAGCCCAGGGCTCCAGCCAGATGTTTGCACTAAAGACTCAGTAGATGCTCCTGCGGAGGAGCCCCAGGAGAAGGTGAGCCCCTCGGACCCCCTGCCACCTCAGGGACAGCCTTCTGCCAAGCCTCCAAAAGATGTCCCTGCCAGCCGGCTGGCCCAGCAGCTCCGTGAAGAGGGCTGGAACCTGCAGACCTCTGAGAGCCTGACACTGGCCGAAGTCTACCTCATGATGGGAAAGCCAAGCAAGCTGCAGCTGGAGTACGACTGGCTGGCCGAGCTGGGCCCTGAGGATCAGGCCTCTGGTGGTTCCCCACCTGCCGCCTTTCACAAGCAGCGCCTCCTCAGCTGCCTCCTGAAGCTCATCTCCACTGAGGTCAACCCCAGACTGGTGAGTGAGTGTCGCTACGTCTCTGTTGGCACCCAGAGGTCAATCAGGCCCAGCCCCATAGCAGGTGGCCAGAAGTCCACAGGCTCCTCAAAGAAGGGCAGGAGGCAGGAGCCTCAGTGACCAGAGAGGCAGAAGTTCTCACAGTCCAGGTTTCATTCTATTAAGTGAGGCCATGCTGAACACTGGCCGGGGCTTTGGCTTCTTGCCAGACAAGGGCCCTGTCCTTTCTTTCTAGGCTCGCACAGGGCTCCAAAGAGGACAGCAACCAACAGATGATGCCTGTTGGGCCTTGCTAGGATCCAGTGATTCTGCTGAGCCCTGAGCGTGCCACGCCAATGTGTCAGTGTACAGAGGTGAGGTGGCAGGCTTGGCCAGGACTGAGCCAGATTGGACTTCAAGTGTCAGGAGTATTGCAGGTTTCTTCAGAGTAATGACAACGTCAAATTTGCACTTTAGAATGGCTGTCCTGGGAGGATAGTGGTGGCACAGCCTCAGTGAAGGGAGTGGAGCTAGGAGGCAACAAATGAAATACTAGGGCTGAGATCTGCACCGTCTGGGGCTTAGCTTTGTGGGGCTACACCCAGAAAACCTCTGCAGGCCGACATCCATGGATAGCTGTCCAGGAGACGGCTGTTGAAGTGTCGGGCTCCTCAGGAGGATCCAAGGTGAGTGGGTGATTCCTGAGCCCAGGGAGTGACCATGATGGACCAGGGAGGGGGTGATCGTACCAGGCAGGCCATGGCTGTGACCCCAACAAGAGGAGGCCAATTAGCAGAGCTGCAAATGGGGCAGGCACATTTGCTGATGGGAAAGTCTTGTAGGATCTCTTGAATACAAGAGCAGAGTCCTAATGCAGGCTGTTCCCGAAATAGCAGTGTGTGAGTGGTGTTTAGAATCCTGGAGGCTCATAGGTTCCAGGAGGAACAGCTGAGGGAGCTTGAATGCTGTGGCTTTGGGAGACAGGCCAGGACTGCGGGCTCCCTGTGCATCCCTCCGTACAGATTCATAGTCAGTACCAAGTGTAAGTGCTACCTGAGAGCAAACACCACACCTTCCACTTTCCTGAACAGACACTCAGTCTGTGAATTTGCTATTCTGTCGTGGTTTCTGGTGTGACACTCCCACCAGATTCCTCTCTGTTTTCTCAGTTGTGCCCAATGCAATGCTTGCACACAGAGGCTCTCAGTAGAGCAGGTGAAGTGAATCAGTGCTGTGAGAGAGGTACGTGGGAACTGGCTGGATTCTGCAGAGGCTGGTGAGGCAAGGCCTGAGGGTGAGAGATGGCGTTTGGATTTCGCAGCATGGAGTTGCCCCTTGGTCAGGCATGGGCAGTACTAGCGTGACTGGGCAGAGATTGAGTTTAAAAACGTTTTCAAGTTTGTCTTTTGGAGGTGGTCAGGAAAAGACTGGGGGACACATGAGTATGTCCAGTACTTTATGGAAGGAGGCCAAGCTGGACTGGCTCCTGAGAAGGCTGGAGGAAACATGGCTGAGGTAGTGGCCTTGTCCTCAACTGAAGAGGAGAGTGGAGCAGGTTGGAAATACTGTTGCAGAGAACACAAAGCAGAGTGCTCTGAGCCATGGTTCCCAGTCAACAGTCTCAGCTTTACCTGAGAACTTGTTAGAGATTCAGGTTCTTGGGGCTTTATACACCGTGTTGTTTTTAAAATATATTTTTCTTGATTGCGGAGAGGAAGGGAGAGGGAGAGAGATATATAAACATTGTTGAGAAAGAATCATTGATTGACTGCCTCCTGCATGTCCCCACTGGGGATTGAGCCTGCAACCCAAGCAGGCATGTGCCCCAACCAGGAATTGAACTGTGATCTCCTGGTTCATAGGTTGACACTCAACCTTGTGTCACACCGGCCAGGCTATAGACCGTGTTTTGACACCCTCTACCAGGTGATACTGATGCTTCTCAGGTGTGAGAGCTGCTGACCAGAAGCCCCAGCTGAGAATGGGGAACCTTGAATTAGAGATGGATAGCCTGACTTTTTGGTCTCCCTCCTGCTGAGGTTTGGGTGAATTACTCAGTTGGACAATTGAATAATGAGTCAGATAGAATAAGCTAAGTAGGAAGAAATGGAGAATGGGGGCGCGGGGAGGGGTTTCCCAGGGAAAGGAGAAGGTGGGTCAGGGCTGGGTGGCTGAAGGGCCATGGGAGGTACAGAGGAGGCATGGGGCCTCTGAGCAAGCAGAGCAGGTGAGGCTTTGCTGGGAGTGTATATAATGGGTTCTGTAATTTACTGGAAGGTCCCCACCAATGAGCCTTGGGTGTGGGTACCTAGGAGAATGTGGAGGTCAGGGTTGGTAAAGTCACCAGGGTGAGAACAGAGCTGGATGGAAGGGAGTATCTCTGTTGAGGACTCAAGTGTGGAGGCAGTGCCCTCAGGCAGCAGTCTGTGAAACCCATAGGGTTTGGGATTTGACTCAGCAGGGAGCCCTTCAGCTGTGATTATGTTTCATTATAGAAGTTAAATCTTTATGTCTTTTATATTTCAATAAGAAGAGGCCATGGCAGTTGTCTTAAGCTTGATTTTTAAAGGCTAGTTGCGGTCCTCTGCAATGCAGCATCTTCTGGCAGCTAGAGTCCTTCCTGGGCAGGCCGGGATGCTCACTGCTTTCAGCCATATGTTCCCCCTCCCTCTCTTCCTCTAGTCACTTACTGATGGTTTGTGAGTCCATACCACCTGCCTGTGGACAGTGAGGGCAGAGCCCTAGTTCCCCTGAGTGCCTACCTGACTGGTGATTTTGAACACTGGCACTGCTGAGTGACAGAGGGATGCTGACCTTTGCCATCATAGAACGTGGTCGCTTAGCCTTTGCTGACAGTTTGATTTTAGGGAGTTCTTGTGCTTCCTGCTCCTGGGCACTCATTCCAGAACCAATGATCATGGGCTGAGTTTGGCTGTAGTTTCTGCCCATTTCTGTCCTAGGCTCCAGAATCAAACGCCAGCTCCATTGCCTCAGCGAGACCCACTCAGGAGGAACAGTCGACGACCCCCCCTGGAAAGGTGGTGAACATCAGCTCCCGGAGCCCCCGCTGCCCTCGAAACCAGTCTGCCCTTCGCAACAGCAAGACTTTCTCTCCCAGCTCTGCAACTTGTCCCTCCTCAGGTGAGGCTCAATGGCCACTTTGACCAAGGGCCCACCATTCTGGGTGCCCTGCTGGGCATGGGGGCTGTGCCAGATCTGAAGGCACAGGGATTCTTGAAGCCTGGCCCCAATCAGCCACGGTCCCGCCGGGGAGGTGAGGAAAATGGAAATCACCATTTCCTCAAAGGGAGGGTGAGTGTGGGCCTGTCACCAAGGGCTTTGGGTCCTAGGGTGCATGAGCCAGTGGAAAACATAGGGTAGCCCTTGCCAGTCCATTGACTTCAGGGTGAAAGGGCTTTGTGAGGGCAGCAGAAGCCTCCGTAATGCTGAGTTGGAGGTTTAGAGGCTGAGAAGGGTTGGTTCTTTCTGAATCTTCTAAAGACTGTTTTCTTTTTTATTATTTTTTTATTGTTAACGGTTACAAAGACGTTTTCCCCCCTTTAACCTTCTTCCACTCAGCCCCTACAAACCCCTACAGGTCTTCACCACCCTATTGTCCATGAGACTGTTTTTCTTTACACCTAAAATATTCGAGTTTAAAGAAACCCAAGTTCAGGGAACTCCCAGTAATACAACACAAATCTTGGAAAGAGATGGTCTGACTTGCCAGTCCACTGTGTTCCTTGGGCCCAGTTGTATATCTGGGAATCATTTTAACTCAGGGTCCTTATTTGGGTTACTGGGTACATAAAACCAGGATCAACCTGACTTGCTTCTCTAAAGTATCAGTTTTCCTTGCTTAGTTTTTGTTTTGTTTAATGTTTTTGAGGAAGTGTGTGTGTGTGTGTGTGTGTGTGTGTGTGTGTGTGTTTGTATGTGTTTTTAAGTATATTTTTATTGATTTCAGAGAGGAAGGGAGAGGGAAAGAGAGAAACATCAGTGATGAAAGAAAATCGTTGATGGGCTGCCTCCTGTATGCCCCCTACTGGAGAATGAGCCTATAAGCCAGGCATGTGCCCTGACCAGGAATCAAACCGTGACCTCCTGGTTCCCACGTTGACACTCAACCATTGATCCACACCAGCCCGGCCTTGCTTAGGATTTTTATAGTAAAACATTAATAACTGCCATGGCTAGAATCCTGAATTTTAATGGTAGAAAAAGAAACGTGCATGTGTTCTACAGCCCTGCCCTGTGTGTCTCTGGTGTAAGGCCATGCCAACTGCACTTGAGCCTTCCTTCCTCTCGACCAGCAAAGTCTTGTAACTCTTCCTGAGGCTGACCTGATGAGATGGGGATGCAGGGACAGCGAGGCTGAGGGCTGGCATGTTCCTTTGAGTCTTGTGGCCAAGAAGCCCTCCACCCCAGGCATGAAGAGTTACAGGAACCTCTGCTGTCCTGGTCTCTGCAATGGTGACCAGTGTGCATCATATAAGAGGCGAGGCGGTCCTGCTTCTGATCTTACTTTGGCAGTAACTTTTGCCTGAAGAGACCTAGTGCCTGGTGTTTTACAGTTCTCTGGGGTTGTGATTTTCAGCCTTTTACATCTGATGGCATGCATCAACTAATTACAAAAATTCTGTGGCACACCAAAAAATACATTTTTTTGTCAATCTGACAAAAAAAAAAGCATAATTTTGATTCATTTACATGGATCACTATTGTGTTGGCTGTTGCCATTGTTTTTATTTGACATTTTAAGGGAAGAGGTTAGTGTCACTGACTAAATACTCAGATATTGCATGTTTTAAAAATACTTGTGGCAACAAATTTAAAAATCCCTACTCTAGGGTTATTTTTTGGTCAGTGAATGTTATTAGCATTATGTCTTCTCTAAGGTACTGTGTTGAAAATAGCCCTCCTGTTAAGTGCTCAAAGATTCCATTTCCTTGAGAGCACTTCATAGAGACCTTTAAGAAAACTAGGCTGCTGCTGTGTCGATTTCTTTGCCTCCTACAGCTCTTAGTTTTGTTTTCTCTGCCTTTATCCTGTTTCCTTGCTATAAGTCATGAGGAGGGCAGCAGCATATTGTGAATTGGTTGTTCTCACAGATATGGGCACTGTACTTGATAGTAGGGCTAGCTGGTAGATTGTATATTCTCTTTGCATTCTGTTTTTAAAATTTTTGATTCTGTGTACTCTTTAATATCTGTCCTCTTTATTAACTAAGGATGCTTTTAGACCAGTGGTTGGCAAACTCATTAGTCAACAGAGTGGCAAACTGCAGTTCGCAAGCTGCATGTGGCTCGAGCCACAGTTTGCCAACCACTGTTCTAGACTAATCCATCTGCAGTGCTAGAATCCATACTAGTGCTTAGAGGATCTGGTCTCTGAATACTATGAGTGTCAGTGTAACCTCACAGATTTACAAACAAAGAAAAAGGGAAGGAGCCTAGCCAGTGTGGCACAGTGGTTGAGCCTCAACCTACGAAGTAGGTCATGGTTCGATTCCTAGTCAGGGCACATGCCTGGGTTGTAGGCTCGATCCCTGGTAGGGGGAATGCAGGAGATAGCCGATCCAATGATTCTTTCTCATCATTGATGTCCCTCCCTCCCTCTCCCTTCTTCTCTGGAATTAATAAAAATGTCTCAAAAAAGAAGAAAAAGTAGGGAAGGAGACCAATTCTACCACAAATCAAGGATGCTTTGCAGCAGCATCTATGATAATAAGAACAGCTAGCAGAGTCCCAAAATTGTGGTTCCTAAATAACTACTTTCTGTCCCTCTATTTCTGGGTTTGTTTTTTATATAATTAGAGATTTAGACCAGGCATCAACAAACTATTGCCCACGGCCTTGTTGTTGTAAATAAAGTTTTATTGGCACATGGCTGTGCTCACTGGTGCATACACATGTTGCCTATAGCTGCTTTCGTACAACAGCTGCAGAGTTAAAGTTAGCAGAGGCTGGAGGCTCACAAAACAATATTTATTATCTTTAAAGAGAGAGTTTGCTGACCTCTGTTCTATACTATATGTTCTACTAGGTTCTTCTTGCTCTGCAAAATGAATGCCTAGTTGCCTTTCCCACCAAGGATCAAACAAAATGGTAAAGTTGCTTTATCCTGTCAGGAAGAGCTATGATCTGCTCAGGTTGGAAACTAGAATTTCAGGAGAAAAATAGAAAAGCGGATTTTATGGGACTAAGAAAAACGGAACTCCTTTCCAGGAAATGGAACAGGTTGTCAGGAACTTTTCTTGTTTTTTTTTTCAGTAGAACTCCATTCACACTGGAGATGTTGCTGGATGAGGGTAGTTTTATTCATTTTCCCTTATCCTTTTCTAGGTTTGAGAAACCCTCCAAGACCCCTCTTGGTGGCTGGTTCCTCTAATACAGGAAGCAGTGACTCAGATGGTGGGCTTTTTGCTGTCCCAACAACTTTGCCACCTAACAGCCGACATGGGAAGCTCTTCTCTCCTAATAAAGAGACAGAATTGACTTTCCTTCAGCACCTGAACTCCATCAGCGTAAGTGCAGGGAGTGCACCCCTCTGCTTACCTGCAGACCCATGTTTGCTGTGAAAACACTCAGGGATTGGGCACTGTTTTCCTCATAGATGCAGTCGGATTTCTTCTTGCCAAAGCCCCGGAAACTGCAGAACCGGCACCTACGGAAGCCTCTGGTGGTCCAGGTCAGGAACACTGGTCAGGTTTGCATAGCTGGGCTCCCCCTGGCCAAGCTGTCCAACACACTGGTTTTCTCCCGTGTCTTGAGTGTTCAAATGAAATGGAGAATCCCTGCCACTTTCTTCCTTCTTATGAATAGAATAGAATAGAATAGAATAGAATAGAATAGAATAGAATAAAGTAACAGTGACCCTTACTGTACCTGAAAATAAAGATAATCTTACTTCGGCCTCTTTGCTGAGTGGTTAAGAGTGTTGGCTTTCAATCTGAAAGGTCACGGGTTTGATTCCCGTCAAGAGTAACGAACCACATTTGTAGGGTGAATCCCTGGCTCTGGTCAAGATTCATGCAGAA
This sequence comes from Lasiurus cinereus, assembly GCA_011751065.1. Classification (NCBI taxonomy): domain Eukaryota; kingdom Metazoa; phylum Chordata; class Mammalia; order Chiroptera; family Vespertilionidae; genus Lasiurus; species Lasiurus cinereus. Next base: position 2,901,570 of record JAAGEH010002525.1, read on the forward strand.
GGCAACTAATAGATGTGTCTCTCTCACATTTATGTTTCTCTCTGTCTCACCCACCTTTCCAGTCTCTCTAAAAAAAAAATCAATGGGAAAATATCCTCGGGTGAGGATTAAACAAAACAAAAAAGATAATCTTTATATAACAAAACCACGTGCAAAGAAGACAGAAAGTTATGGGACTCGAGTCCTAAGAATGTTTTGGATTGGGATATATTTGAGGATGCTCAGAACATCTCTTTGTAAATATGTAGTCAGTGTAAGCAGTCAGTAAGGTATATGGATAGGCCGTAATGATAAACCCTGCTGGATCTGTAGGTGATACATGCAGACCAGAGAGGGAGATACAGGAATGAGACACACGTGAGAAAAAGACAGTTTATTTGGAACTAAAAGGATAAAAATGTGAAGTGGAAATTCTGGAATGACTTTGGACTTAGAAAGTTATTAATGTGCATTGTTTTGGGATCAATGCATAGTTCTCTTTTGTTAGATCCTTAGAAATCTTTGGAGATTAATTTATATAGAAATGAGAGATTGCATGCTGGTCCTAGGAAGGAAGTTGTATTCTAAAGCCCAAGTGGGTCTTGTATGTTTGTATGTGTAGACTACAAGTAGACTCTTGAACAATGCAGGGGTAAGGAGTGCTAACCTCCTGCACAGTCAAAAATCTGTATATAACTTTTGACTCCTTCAAAACTTAAGTTGTGCCTCAGTATCTGCAGGCAATGGGTTCTAGGATGCCCAATGGGCACCAAAATCTATGGATACACAAGTCCCCTATATAAAATGGTGTCAGTCAATGCATATATATAGTTGGCCTTTTACATCTGCAGACTCCCAACAGTGAATTGAAAACAGTGCACGTAGTTACTGAAAAAAAATACATGTATAAGTGGACCCGCACAGTTCAAACCTAGTTTAGGGCCAACTGTAATTTAGTGTTAATGCATTTGATTTTAGTATATTAGATTATTTTAACAGCCTTATTGATATATAAATCATGTAAAGTTTACCCATTTAAAGTATGCAGTTCGATGGTTTTCTGTGCATCACACTATCTAATACAGAATATTTTCATCATCCCAAACAAAAACCTTGCACATATTACCTGCATTGCCCCCTCTGTCAGTCCCTGCAACCACAAATCTACTTTTAGTCTCTGTCGATTTGCATGCTCTGGGTATTCATATAAATGGAATCACACACAATATGTGGTCTTTCTATTTACTGTTTTCATTAAACATTTAATTGGCACACAGCCAGTCGTTTATTTCCCTAGTGCCCACAGCTGCTTTCACACCACCAGGGTGAAGATCAGTAGCTGTAACAGAACATATGGCCCCAAAGCCTAAAATGTTCCTCACCTTGTTAGTCCTCTCAGAAAGTGCATTTGGAGCAGAGATGGCACATCTGCAGTTCCTCACCTAGTTAACAGGTCACCCTGCCGCAGCAGCAGCATCCAAGCAGACCTAATGTCGAGGTTGCAGCCCGAGTGACACTTCCTCTACTCTTTGCCAGCAATTTGGGGGCGCCTCTGAGGGGCACAGAGATAGATGTTCCTTATGCATTAGTGGAGATGCAGCTGTGCCTCAGAGCCAAAGGTCCTTGGGACACTCTTTAGTTGACAGATACTTTCTGTTAATGTTTTCTTCAATGAATAACAGTTTGAGCAACTGTTAAACTTTTTTTAAAAGTTTATTTGATTTTTAGAGAGGAAGCTGGGTGGTGGAGAGAAAGAAAAAGAGAAAAAATAATTTGTTGCTCCATTTAAATTGGTTGGTTCTTGTATGTACCCTGGGGATCAAATCCTCAATCTAGGCATATTGGGATGGATGATGCTCTAATTGAGCTACCTGGCTAGAGCTAATATAATTTCTTTAAATGGTGTTCTTCATGTTAGACCTTAATTATTCACACACTACAGGCCCGGTGCATGAAATTAGTGCCGGGGTTCAGGGGGTCCCTCTCCAATCCGGGACCCCTTGGGGGATGTCTGATTGCCAGTTTAGGTCCAATCCCAGCAGTCACTTCCCTCTCAAAATCCAGGACCGCTGGCTCCTAACTGCTCACCTGCCTGCCTGATTGCCCCTAACTCCGCCAGCCTGATCACCCCCTAACTGCCTCTACCTGCTGGCCTGATTGCCCCTAACTGCCCCCCACCGGCCTGGTTGCTCCCAACTGTTCCCTCCCACCCCCGGGTCGACCTGGTTACCCCCAACTGTCCCCCTGCCAGCCTGGTTGCCCCACCCAGCCTGTTATTCAGTCATTTGGTTGTCCCTCACTAACCCCTGCCAACCTTGTTGCCCCAGGCAGCCTGCTGGTCATTACTGTTACTGTGATGATGTCCTTAACTATTTGCATATTCCTCTTTTATTAGTATAGATAGGAGTCCTGGGCAGACAGGGAGGAGTGGGCATTGGGACTGTGAGATGGGGTGGAAGGCCTCAGGCCTTTAGCCTGTCTGTGTTATAGGCCGCAACTTTATTTTTACACCCCAGAATATGTGTCTTTTTTAATAGTCCACATAGAATGGTTATAAACATAAATATATGACTAGTTGCCTTCCATCCAAATTCAGAAGAACATTCTGAATTAATAGTGGATGGTTCTGACATTACTTTAGTTTCCCTGGGGGAAGGTTTGATCCCTCAGGATTTTCTTCAGAGAAGACCCAATGTTCAGAGTTTGCCAAGTCCACGGGATATAGCCATCCTCAGACTGTCCCAGCGCTCTTAATGTTATTATTCCTAGAACCCAGAACCATCTGCTTACAAACTCAGCTCACTGTTGTCTGGAATATCCCTTTACAAGTCTTTGCTGGTTTCCTGAGTGATTTTTATTACCTGATTGGCACTTTTTCCTTCACAGAGAACCCTGCTTCCTAGACCCTCTGAAAATCAGTCCCACAATGTCTGCTCCTTCTCTATCATGTCAAATTCCGCCATAACCGGTAAGCACTGGGTCTCCTGGGATTGGCTCTTCACTCCTTACTTACTTTCATGTGGCCTTGTCTTTGGGGATGACAGGCATTTGCTTTGATGGCTTGTCAGTTGTTTTTTTGTTTTGAGCTTGTTAGTTTGTTTTGGTTAGTTTATTTTTGTGTGTGTTATTTTTTGTTAGGCATTTTAGGGAAAAATGTACAACTCAGGCCTTCATAGGTAGGTCTCTAAGGTCAGTGGGGGCCCTGGCTCTTTGAAGTAAATTTTCTTACTTCAGTGAGAATTGTTCAGTGAAACACATAACTCTAATTTAGCTTTTAAATCAGTCTTGGGGTCACATTATCTCAATTCATTGCAGTTCTGCTTTCCGACATATGTTGCCAATTTGGCTCAAATAAACTCACAAAAATTCTTTAAAAAATAAATAAAGACATCAGTCTTGATTTTCACATTTCAGACTGACTGCTAGACCCAGACAGCTGTTTATTGCTTTTTTCGTGCCTTCTTTTCATCTTCAGAAAGCCTACTAGGAAAGAGCCCAATTGCAGAGGCAGAATCTTAGTCCAAGATTTGATGCTCTTGTTGCTTCAGAGGAGCTTGTAGCTTCACTTGGGTGTGCATCACCCTTAAAGGGCCATCCCCAGGGGATGATAGTGCTGACAGCACCCTTTTCAGCAGCTCCCATGGGCCACAGTGGTGCTGTCATCACAAGTGCCAGAGCTTTCTCCTCATCGGAGGCTTATTTGACCTCTGACTTCCCCAAGATAGCATGTTTTGGGGATGTTTAGTGTCACCTTGGCTCAGTTTCCATGGTCCCAAATGGCTAGGAAGCCAACCCTGTGTAGTACCCGCCATGCAGTCAGAGAGCACTGGGGCAAGTGGGCTTGATACGGCTACTTCTGTTTTTGTCCTCACAGGTAGAGGCTCATTCCGGCCCATCCAGTCTTCCCTCACCAAAGCGGCTCTGTCTCGGCCGATCATGCCCAAGGTCCTTCCGTCACAGGCCACAGGCCACCTGGCCAGTAAGTTTTTGTGACTGGCATGGTGACAGACACCCTGTGAGGCTTGTGAATGATGTTTCTGTTTTCTTCTTCCCCTGAACCATGCTCTCATTATCCTCCAGAGAGAACAGGAAATCTGTTTACCCTGCCTTAAAATGAGGTGTGAGGGAGAGGCTATTTCTGTGAGCGCTGTGGAGTATGTTTGGGATGTCAGTAGAGCTCCAATTAGCAGTGTCTTTTTCTGTTGCCAGGTGCTGTCGACTTAGCAGCTACAAGTGCCGGCATCATCCCCGGGAGCCCCCTCCCTGTCTTGGATGCTGAGGGTTTGTCTGGCATCTCTCCACTGTCTTCAGATGAGGCAACAGCTACTCTTTCGGGTCAGGACTCCACTGGCACCCTTCAGAATGGAGACCCCATCCCCACTGTGGGGGTGAGTGTTTAAAAGGGCTTCTTCGATTTACCACCAACTTTCAGGATGGGTTGGTCACTCTCCAGAGGGATGGGATCCAAGATAAAGGGGTTGATGTCATGCTGGACCCTAATTCTGCCTCAGGAATGGAACGAGCCTGATGGACCAGAGGAGAGTCACTGAACCAGGGAGGTTGGGGCATGCATGAGCTCTACGTGGCTCAGGGGGAAACCATGGAAGGAGATAGAGTGAGGACTGGTTTGCTGGGTGACACTGGAGAATCCAGAACTGAGATAAGCAAGATCTCTGTCAGCAGACTTCTTAGATGTCAGCTTGGTCTGAGAAGGAACTTTAACCAAGTGGACCAACAGTGGGCCTAGTGATCCCTGACTGCCACTCCTCTCCGATTCTCTCAGTGCTCTGTTTTCACAGCCAGCCTGGCCTGAGGACTATGAGGTTTTGAATTGATAATCTTAAGTGCAGTGATTTCCTGGCCCACCTTCTGGAAGCAGTGAGCTTGCTTGTCTTCATAGGAAGAGTTTTCTAACATAGACCTCAATGGGTCCCTGTAATGTTGACTGTTAAGAAGCCGGGAAGTGGAATGGCTCTTGTCTCAGGAACTTAATAGCCGTTGGGCAGAGTTTTGGCATACTGATTGTAAGGGCTCTTAGGCATTCATGGTGATCTTTTCTTGTAGGGTACAAGCGATCCATTCATCAGCATCCCCTCGAGGCCTGAGCAGGAGCCAGTGACGGAAGGTTTCCAGGTAGAGTATGCTGTTGGCTGCTAAGCAAAATAGCTGCCCCAGAGCCCCCCTCCAGTGCTGAGTTCTTGTGCTCATGGTCTTGCTAGCAGACCTAGCCTCCCCGCTGTGAGTTGCCACGATGTGACAAGGACACTCGGACATCCAGTGGTTTTATCTTCCCATTCCCTATATAGAAGGAGCACGCATTGTCTATCTCAGGTTTCTTCTCTTCCATGTGGCTGGTTGATTCAGACACAGTTCTGGAAGATCAGTTTCTTGGGCTAAGGGGAGGAGATCATTAGCTGGCAGCACTTTTTGGCACTTAACTTCTGCCTGGGTGTTGTAGCTGTCTTGCTGGCAGGGAAAGCAGGTCCAGATGTCCAGGACATCATGGCCAAGACCCCTCTGGCCTGGCCTTCTAACTCTGAATCCTCAGAGTAGTTTCTGGAGAAATTAATGTGTTTCTTACTAGAAAGGAAAAGGTGTTTTCTATGGTCACCACCTCTGTTGACTTGCCTATCACTTGGTTATCATCTTTTGGGGTTGAGGCTGATTTTTTGTTTCTTATTAAGCGATTGATTGATCCATTGTATCTGAACAATTCCCATCTCCCACTAGGGTTCACCTGTCCTCTCCTTAACTGAGCTATCCAAGGCTCCTCTGCACAATGGACTTTCCATCCAATTGCCCTTGGTAGAGGCCTCCAGCACTCGGCTCTCTCCGCCTAACGTTTCTGCTCTACTGGACATCTCCCTGCCTGGCCCACCTGAGGATGTGCTCTCGCAGGGAGAGCCTGCCACTCAGATCAGCGACTCCATCATTGAGATTGCCATCAGCTCTGGCCAGTATGGTAAGGAACAGGTTCCCCTACACACCCTTCTTGGAATAAATTCCCCATTAGGAGGGGGGATCCAGGATTATCCTTGACCTCCCAATGAGCATTTGCCAAACCTGCTGGGTATGTTCCCATTTCACTCCCACTCTTGCACCTGCCACCTATATGGCCTTGCCCGGCAGAGGCAGAGGCAGCACCAGTAGTTGTGCTGTACAAGGTACAGATAGGACCTACAGCTGTGTATGGTCGGGTGGGACTGTTCCTGGCCTTGAGACCAGCAGGATTAGATGGGCTGTTGTCCTAGTTAGTCATGAATCTAGGTGGGATGACTTTGGGTTTTGCATTTTCCAGGAGGGGGTTGGACTGGTATCCTGGTAACAGTGGTGTAGTTGGCACTTGCTGGTATGATTCAGGCCATGGATTCAGATTAAACTGAGTTCACAGGCTAGTAGTGAGTGGCTGTGGGCAGGTCACCACTCATTTGTGAACTGGGAATAGCATATAATTTCACAGGGCTTTTGTAAGCAACCATGAGAGGATTTAGGTGAAGCTCTCGGCATAGTGCCTGGTTCATCAGTGATAGCTGTGGCCATTGTCGTTCCCTAAAATGGGTATGTGTTCCTGCTGCAGGGGATCCTCTCCACAGATCAGTGTTGTTCATCATCTGTGGGGATCCTGGACCTCCAGAGTTTAGTGGCACACAGCTGTGCTGACTCGCTGCCTTAGTGGTAGGTTGGAGAAGCAGAGTGCTGTTCACCCCATGTGGCATCTCTGACCCAGGATTTTGGTTGACAGGCGAAGGAGTCCCTCTTTCTCCAGCAAAACTAAATGGCAGTGACAGTTCCAAGAGTCTTCCTTCCCCATCCAGCAGCCCCCAGCCAGACTGGATTGCCTCCCCGACCCATGACCCCCAGTGGTGCCCCAGTGACCCTACGGACTCATCTCTCGGCAGTTTGTTTGGTGAGTGTCTTGGGGGGGGGGGGGGGGGGGGGATACTCAGATCTCTGTTCTATACCAGCAGGGATGAGCAGGGCTTCACCTGGTGAACTTGGTGAGGATCTAGAGTCTGGATTCTCTTTGCCATCTGGCAGAACTCCCACTAGGACTATTTACTTGTTTTTCCAGGATTTATTTTTCTGCACCACTTACATTTGGGAAAATGTCCAGATCTTCAGTGTACAGTTCACTGAGCTTTGACAAATATGACATTCTTGTAACCCAAAGCCCAGTTGCGATGTAGTTCACGTTCATCTCCCCACACAGTCCCCTGTGCTCTTCTTTAGTCCGGTCAGCTGTCCTGGCTCCTTCATTTCTAGGGCCTTCTGCTCTTGCCACCGACGGCAGGGTAGAAGAAATTGGCTTCCCTCTTTCTGTTCTCAGTAAAGTGTTCTGATGTGGAGAGTCCAGCTGTCTTGTGACATACTGACCAGTTTGGCACGTTCACAGGATGTGTTCATCCTCATTGGGCACCAGTGTTCATGTGATGGGAAGGGGATGTTGGGGAAAGACACAATGATCTCAGTGTCCTACGTAAAGAGAGGCTCTGGGACATTCCTGAGATTCATGCGCTTTGCATTTTTAGAGAGCAGCCAGTATGTGCACCTGGCCATCAGACTGCAGCCCCAGAGGGGGTTGTGCTGTACACATGTTGAACAGGATCAGCACCTTGTGTGGATGCCACACGTGATGGCCCAGAATGTGGGTCTGGTCTGGGTGGTGCAGGGAGCCAGCACCTGATGAGTGTTTCCTGTTATATAAGGTCTTTAGAACAGTACAGATCTCTGCAAAGTCAAATACAAGTCGTGAAAAATGAGAAACCACAGTACATGGAGATGGGAGTGGTGACTGGACAGGGGAGCACTGAGGGTCCCTAATATATGAGGCCTACTTATATGTGCTTCTGAGGACCCACCAAGGCTTCTTATTTGAGAAAAGCCAGGTTGGCTACAGCTCCACACCAAGCGCTGTGTGCAAGCATGCAGATAAATGCCTGCATGGGCCTGGTGAGGGTATCTCCAGCCCTCAGGATTCTTCCCTTGATCTGGAGCTGACCAAGCCATCTCGGGGCTTGATCCTCCTTCTCTTGGCAGCGAGCTTCATCTCCTCAGAGAAAGGCCGAAAGATGCTGCCGACTCCAGTGGGGACCCACAGTGGCACCTCCCTGCTGGGCCCCAGCCTGCTAGATGGAAATTCAAGAGATTCGTTTGTGTCCAGATCCCTGGCCGATGTGGCAGAGGTAAGTACACAATCTTATGCCTGGACTTGACCACCAGCCCTTATTCCAGAGGTGGCCAAGTCCCTCAAGCAGACCTGTTTGGTTATTAAGAATTTTTCATCAAGATGTTAAAACCAAGAGCCAGCACATGTACATCCAGGTTTCTGGCTTCTGAGAAAGGAATTCTAGTGGCAAACAACAAAGTAATAACTGAGCTCTGAAGGCATTAAAACCTGGGAAATTCAGGGTTGACTGGGGGGTGAGGGGGGAGCTCTGCAGGTGACCAAAGCACAGATTGGATCTCATTGTGGCCTCTACCAGCCGCTTGACCTCAGGGAGGTCATGCTGCCTCTGTGCGGGGCTGATGCCATTGGTAGAAGAGTAAAGAGTACTTGTAGGTGACTTTGTCATCACTGCTGGTACCTGACAGCCCCTCCCTGTGTCGTTACTTGTTGCTACTACCCAAGCAGGAAAATGGGTTCTGCAGGAAGGGCACAGATACTCCCTTGGGCTCCTCCCATGGTGAGGGTGAAGATAACGAAAGTCACATTATGGTAGACCCTCGATGTGCAGGCAAGGCTCAGTTTGTGACCCTCATCTTTGGACCAGGATGCAGTTGTTCCTTTTTCTTAGGCCAGGCTATCTGCTCATGTAGCCACCCAGGCTCCATCCCAGAAAGCTTGCAAGGATGTGCACTTACTGAAGGAGTAGAGACAGATACATTTAACTATAAGGCAAGGAATGAAGTAACAGGTGCTGAAAGAATAATTTAGACAGGATATGCTTAAAATGAAGAGATTCCACATGTAGAATGCCACATGGGCTTGGTCTTATTGTTAAAGTACTGGAGCAGCATTTCCAAATCCTGGCTTCCTGAGATGCTAAGCTGTTGGTAGGTGTCCCTCGGGGTTTTATAGTAAGACTAGTGGCTCAGTGCACGGATTCATGCACATTGAAAGGACATTAATTAGAAGGTGGCTGGCAGGGCAGGACTGGGCAAGATGGGACACACCCTCCTGTGGTCCCTTTCTGACCAGCTGCACCTGGGGTGGTTCCATGGCTCAAAGGGCATCTGTGGAGTGAGTGGCATCTCTCTGGCAGATGGGGCCCCCTCGGCCTGGCCTACTGGGATCAGGCTGAAACTGGCTCTCCAGCATCCCCTGAGTGGTCCCAGAGTGTGAGAGGGCACTCTGCAAAGTTGCTGTTTTACAGAGTGTGGAACGCAAACACAAGTGTGCAGTAAACCAGATTTGGGGCCAATAGTGCCCCAGCAACAACATATCCCATGGCCAAAGGTGGAATCGTGTGGCCCCTGCAAGGAATCGGGCTCCCTTCTCTCTGGTTTCGGAGTATATCACCCGTGAACTGTCACTGCCAAGTCACTGCAGCTTGGCAGCCCCTGCATTGAGCATCTGCCCCCTGGTGGTCAGTGTGCATCATAGCAACTGGTCGGACAATCAGATACTTAGCATATTAGCCTTTTATATATATTGATTCTTGAGGGGATTCCTGGATCAGACAAGGCTAACACAGTGGTGTCTCATGGCCTCCTTGGCTCTCAGTATCCTGATGTGAGTCTTAAGATCTGAGGAGCTTGTGGGAAGGCTTTTTGGAGGATTCTAAGCCAGTTCGAACCATGAATGGAAATTCCACCCAAATACAAACTAAACAGAGTAATATAGTACATTTCCTCTTCCTTGATGAGCATTTCTGGCCATAGAACCTTTATTTAGAGAACACCTTGTGACTGTAATGTCCCAACAAAGCTGGTCTCTTTCCCCTTCCTGTGTTTATGTGGGCATTGTTTATAAGCCCCTGGCTCTTGTGGAAGTGACCACTGCACAAACATCCCAACATGACACACCTGGACCCACTGCAAAACACCTTGGATTTGTTAGAAGGGCAGACTCTTGGGTCCAGCCCAGGGCCAGCGAACCAGAACCTGCATTTCTAACAAGTTCTCTGGGTGGCTTGTTGCACACAAAGGTAAGCAGCACAGAACAAAGACAGGTACTATTCATGAACTACTAAATCCATAGCTAGTAACATATTTACCTCCAGAAATAGCAGTTATTTAACACAAAGATCTGACCAAGAACCCTCCAACTCAAAAAACATGAGTGTGTTTTTTACATACTGATTGTCCTTATGATCTAGAAGTGCATTCTGAAATGTGGGGCTGAAATGATCTGATGTTGGGATTTGAACAAAAGTGATGGGAGCAAAGAATGATTGGGAGATGTGGGCCTAGATTGGCCACAGATTGATGAAGCTGGTGATAGATACATGGGGAGAAAACAAGTCGCTATTCTATTTTTTTCCTTCCTTTTAAAATCCTCACCTGAGGATATTTTTTTCCAGACAGAGCAGAAGGAAGGGGGAGGGGAGAGAGAGAAATGATGTGAGAGAGATACATCAATTTGTTGCCTCCTGCATGTAACCCAAATGGGGCCGAGTATTGAACCCGCAACCAAAGTGCATGTCCTTGACAGGGGTACATGTCCTTGACAGGGACTCAAACCCAAGACCCTTTGGTCCATAGGCCAACACTCCGATCTCTGAGTGAAACTGGCCAGGGTTTGCTCTACTTTTTGAAAACAAATTTAAGTTTGTTTTATATTTCTCATAATAAAAGATTTAAAATTCAGCTCAGGCCCTACTCAGAATTTTCCAAGGCTTTTTAATTTCATTATATCATGCAGTTTATTCATGATGTTCCAGACACTGCTACAGGAACTGACTGAATAAAACAAAGGCCCGTTTTCATGATGCTTTCACTCCAGCAGAGGAGGAAAACAGTAAATCCTGAAGACTGTATGGCAGAATGTTCCATGGTTTTGTCCACACACACACAAAAAAAAAATCTTTAAGGCCCTGCTGTACACACTTAAGTCTCTTTCCTCTTATTCAACTGTTGTCCTTACTCACAAGTCACATCCACCAGTTTTCTTGTTTCTGGAAGGGCCTTTGCACTTGCTGTTTCTTCTGACAGGAATGTGCTTCCCCTTTCCCCCATGGCAAACTCTGTCCCCTTTCTCCACTTATGTCTCCTACAGGCCACCCCACAGTTTCTGCTTTCCACTCTGTCGTTTGCCTGTTTGTTTGACTCTCTTCCCTGACAAATCTCATATGAAGAGAAGCACTGCTCTGATCCCAGCAATCAGCTGTGCCAGGCTCACAGTAGGCACTCCTGCACACTTGTCAAAACAGTGAGAGTTCAAAACAATGGGCGATTCTGAGATTCTTCCCAGAGTACTAGGCCACCATTACATGGCAAGTCAATGGGAGATTCCAGTCTTCACTGTAGAGAGACCCAAGTTCATTCACTTTCTCCTAAAAGTCCTGATGGTGGCGAGTCTCTTCCAGTCTAGGTGGCAGGCCACCACCAGCTGATGTGGTCTTACCTTGTGTCCTCTGCCCACAGGTTGTGGATTCCCAGCTGGTGTGCATGATGAATGAAAACAGCGTTGATTATATATCTCGATTCAACGACTTGGCCCAGGAGCTGTCCATTGCTGAGCCCAGCCGCCGAGAAGTTCTGTTTGATGGCAGTGGAAGTGGCCCCCCTGTCAGTGACCTATCCCAGTGAACTCACAACATACCTCGTGGTGGGGGCATCCTGGAGGTGTCAGAAGAGGGCTTTTATAGGGCTGGTGGTCCAGTCCTCAACTGTGATAGGTGTAGAGAAAATACAAATCAAGCCCAGGACCCCCAGAAGATGGTCAGATTAGAGACACCTCTGTACCCCAGAATACGCAAAATGCTGGAAGCTATATCCCAATGGGGAGAGGGCCGTAGTGGCCTAAGAGATGAGGACAAGTCCTGGAACGTCACACATCACTGGCATTGGAGCCATTCTTTACCATTCGTGGGATCTCATATTGGGGTCTGTGTAATGACCACATTTCTGCCCATGCATCTGCCTTGGTTGTTGTGTTGGACAGTTTAGTGGGTTTTCTTTCTGAAAGAAAGGAGTGGGTGTGTGCCCCATGGAGTCTTTGTGCCCTGGGGAGTTGTAATCTCCCTGCTCTCTATAAGGAGGCTCCAGGTCATGGCTGTATTCTTTCTGCCAAACCTTTACCACACTTTGATTGCTTCTCTGCAGAGTGATGATGGGAGAGCGTGGGGGGAGGGAGAGGACACAGGGGACAGCTGGACCTGGCCTGGGCTTTGCCTGGTGGTATCTGTACCCTAAGACAGTGGACACTTCAGGAGATACTGATCACAGGACAGCAGAAGGGTCTCAGGCAGTGAAACTGGAGCCATCACCTCAGAAATACTGATCCTTGACTAGTGCTTCCCTATCTAAATGTGTTTTCTGAACAGGACAGGAAATAAATCATGTCTTGTCCAGGTTATATGGACTTTTAGAAAAGAATCCTGCTAAGCTGGTTGGAGAATGTTTTTCTTGTGTTTTAAGAATTAGACAATGAGGAGGTAAACCAGTTTAGTTGGTTTCCTTCTTGCATCCATCTACAATTTCTTCTAGGTGATCTATAATGTTACTTCTCTCTATTGGAATGATCCTAAGCACTTGTTTAACCACAGTTAAGACTTTCCTGATGAGTCCTTGAACTTCTGATGTGTTACTGTTTAGCATCTGAGACAAATGTACTTTGCAGGGGAATTTCTTTTTTTCAGTCTTCTCTTCCTTTCATTAGTCTAAGAGCAGAGCACACTGTGATGTGCAGGTTTATTCCCCCATGTCTCCATTTGCCCAGTGGTCTCTTATTTTACTCCTTTCTGTTCAGGGAATGCAGACAAGGATCATACATCCTGATGCAGTTTGAGCACTACCACATCCCTGTATTGTACTCAGTGAGCCTCCTTGGGTGACCAATTGTCACTATTGCAAGTAGTCCAGTGTCCAGTTCTTCCCCAGAATGGAGCTAACAAGGCTCCTGTGTTTGTTCAGCCTTGGGAAACTCAACACTTAATTCACCCTTTAGCCCACATTATGTGTGACCAGAAGCCAATGCTCTTGTGTTGGACTAGTAATACCTGAGCCACCATCCCACCTGCTGCTTCACCCTCCACCGACAGCCATGATCATCTACCTGAACCAATCTTCATTTCTGTTGCTCACCTTTCCTCTTTCCCTGACTGGCAGAAAATGGCAGCTCTTGAGGCCAGTCCTGGTCCTCTACAGAGGCTTCTCCACAAAGAGAGATCAGCCTGTGTGAAAAGGAGAGTGGACACTCTTGATCCCATTGTCTCACCAGCTGTTTGCAGCCCTTTTAGGCTGAAGGCAGGGTCATTTGCTCTCAGCCATGGAGGAAACAAGACAGTTGGCTTCTAGGCAATAGCTTTTCTTTGTTTCAATTGTTTCTGAAGCTTTTGCCTCTAATGTGGCTTCATTCTTTTAGATCTGGTTCTAGGCACCAACATCTCTTAAAAAAAAAAAAAAGGCCTTCTAGGCTCTTAGGAAAAGTCTCCAAGCTCTGGAGATATGAAAGAAAGGGACATGCTACCACTTTATTAAGAGATATTGACAACACTGAACCAGAGTACTTGTGTTTTGTGATCAATATATCAGCTTTCTGAAATTAGCACCTTATATTGAACTGAACAACATCAGGACCGATCTCTCACTCTCTGACACTCACTCTCACTCTCTGGCCATCTGACTCTGTTAGGCCATGACTAGCTTCCTCATACTCCTCCACTGTCTGGGACCAGAACCCATCAAGTAACATTAGAGCTGCATGTGTTGCCCAATGGCAGTGTGTACTGTACCAGAGACAGTAGGGCTCCTGAGTTGCTTGTTCATCAGGGTTTCCTCAAGGCAGTCTAGTTGGTAGGCTGGCACCTGTCACCCAGTGACATCTAAAAAAGGAGAAAAACTCTGGAGACTCGGATCAACTTTAGTAGCTATTTAGCTGCAGCTCCTGCCTGGGTTTCTGGCATAGAATCCTTTTGGGAGTACCTGACTGGCCAGTATCATTCAGTGGGGAAGTGAGCTAGGGAGGAGAGTAGACTGATTCTTCTAACCTCTAATACAACTCACAAGATTTCAGAGAATTCTGCTGCTTCCCTAGCTACCAGAGAAGTGTGTCTGTGACAAGCCAATTCTCCAGGCATAACCCAGGTGTGAGACTCAAAGCTTTCCTACTGACAAGTTTGGAAACGGCAAGGTAAGGGATGGTGGGTATGTTGTATGTTTGGATGGAGAGGTGACTTATAGGAGATATTTTTTAAGTGGAATCCTTTTCAACTCAAAAAACAGATATGAAAAGCAAGGTGAAGAACACACACACACACACACACAAAGTAATTGTTAAGGGCTGGAATTTTCAAAAGACCCAAGTTTCCCACCTGCTGCATCTTTCTCTGCCTTTCCAGTGGAAGTCCCAATCTCATTATGCACCCGTGGCTTCCTTGTGCATTTGAGCATGTTATAATTAGGAATAGATCAGTTTCTGAGACCTATTTCCATGGTCACTCTAATGTCTGGCATCTTTTTGCTGACTCATTTTTTGTAAAGAGTGAGATTGTTTCTGGTCTCAAGAGAGTTGGTGTTGTGGCCTTAATTCTTATTGTGACTATCCAGTGGTTAGCATCTTTAGAAAATGCAGAGGCAGATCAAAATTTATGGTTCCACATGAATTCTTTATTACTCTGTATCTTCTAGGTGTAGAGCACTTGCTCTGGGACTGGGGATAGTTGGAAACATTTCATAAGTTGATCTACTTGCTTTCCTACATCTCTGGGTTCTCAGCCTCAGAATTCCATTCTTTATCATTCTGTGTCACTACTGATGGGTTTCCTTTTCAGTGTAATAGCTTTTTTACCATCCAATCCAATCTGTGCATAGAAAAGTTATGGAATAGAAACACTGGAAATAAGTGGATGAGAACAGCAGCTGCTGTGGGTTTTTTGTTGTTTAAAACTTTGAGACCTATCAGATGCATTTGTGAGGAAATAAGGCACTTTGTCTTAAGGTGTGGGGTTGGGGAGGGGAGAAAGAAACCACAGCAAACCTTTCCTGACTGTCAAAGCTCTCTCCTAATCCCACAGTAATTTGTAAGTCATGTTAAGTAAGTTCAGTCTTGGAAGCACTACAGCAACCTGTACCCCGCATTCTGTAACAGGATAACTGGCTCCAGAACTTCTGGTCTAGGCAGCAGAACTTACTGCTGTTTCTTTTAATAATTGTTAAGCCATATCATCTAAGGTTTTCGGCTTGTTTGAGATGTGAATTTGTTTAATAGATAATATACATATACAGTGTATGTATAAAGCGGAATGCCTGTCCTTCCTGATTACTTTTTGTACCATATTGTAAATTACATTATTTATTCTTTACCAATTTTGGGAATAAAAGGTGTTTTGGTTATTTAATATAATAAAAGCTGTTAAACTTCTTATGTTTAAATTTCCAGTTTAACTTGTAAATCTGTTTTTATTATTGTGCATAAATACATACTAATACTTGATCTAATAATTATTGTTTCTGCCTTTTTTTTAAAGTATGCACTTTTTAAAAAATATACTTCTTTATTGATTTCAGAGAGGAAGGGAGATTGAGAGATAGAAACATCAATGATAAGAGAAAATCATTGATTGGCTGCCTCCTGCTGGACCCCTATTGGGGATGGGCACGCAACCTGGGCATGTGCCCTTGGCTGGAATCAAACCTTGGACCCTTCAGTCCCCAGGCCGGCACTCTTATCCAATGAGCCAAACTAGCTAGAGCTAAGTATGCACTTTAGAAACAGTTCAAGTTGGTTGCACATTGTCCTATGCACAGAAAGGCTGCAGGTTCAATTCCTGGCCAAGGCACATACCTGGGTTGCAGGTTCTATCCCTCCTCCCCTTTAGGGGAACTGATAAATGTTTTGCTCTCATAATTGATGTCTCTTTCTCTCTAAGCATTTCCACTGGCAAGGATTTAAATAAAACTTACCCTAGCCGTTTTGGCTCAGTGGATAGAGAGAGGGTCAGCCCTCAGACTGAAGAGTCCCGGATTAAGTTCCAGTCAAGATCACATACCTATGTTGCAGACTCAAACCCCTGCCCTGATCCAGGCACGTGTGGGAGGCAGCCAATCTTTGTCTCTCAAATCCATGTTTCTGTCTCTTCCCCACCCTACCACTCTCTAAAAACCAATGGGAAAATATCCCTGGATGAAAATTAACAAAAAAGCTCAGGTGCTTTTCATTTGGTGATATCTCAGGATAGATGGGCTGTTTGCAGTGTAATTTAGCAACACTCCCAACTGTTTTTTGTGGGGGTTTTTTGAGTCACAAATAGGGAACTGGCGCAATTTACCTCTTGCTCTTATTTCTGAGTATGTCTTTCCATGAGGCCCTTCTACCCGCTAGGACTGCTCAGGACAGAAACTGCTGAAACCCTGAACACAAAATTCGAATTAGCGCCCCCTTTTGCCAACTAGCGGGTGTCTTTGACCGTTTCTGCAAAACCCAAAAGCAGCGGGTCAGAGGCCTTGGGGGCAGCGGTTGCCGCCTAAGAAAAGTATAGACTTTACCCCCCTGTTCCTCCCACCCTGGCTTGTCTGGGTCACTCAGGCTCCCGCCCAGGAAGAGGTGGCCGAGGAGAGGGGGCGGGGCATCTGGCCCGGCCGCTAGCGGCATGGACCTACGTCCGACCCCGCCCACCTCAGGGCAGCCTGCCTTCTGCCGGCCTGTTGCCCAATGCCGACACCCGACGCCGTCAGCGGCACCTGCTCTCACCAATCGGCTGCGAGCGCGTCCCTCCACACGCCCTCGCGTCCTGGAGCGGGGGCG
Organism: Lasiurus cinereus; assembly: GCA_011751065.1. NCBI lineage: Eukaryota > Metazoa > Chordata > Mammalia > Chiroptera > Vespertilionidae > Lasiurus > Lasiurus cinereus. Next base: position 2,918,458 of record JAAGEH010002525.1, read on the forward strand.
GGGCCACGAGCCGAGATAGGGTGTGTCAGCATGACTGGCATCGGCGTTGTCCTTTAAGCGCAGGCGGGTGAACCACTAGCTGCGCGTTGCCGGGCGGGAACCGCGGCGCCTCAGACGACCAGGCACCGAGCGGCGGGCGACATGTTCCATGTTCCGGAGAGCGAGGGCGGCCGAGCCAGCTCCAGGTGCAGCGCGGGCGCGGGTGTGGACGAGGGCGAGGGAGCGGTGCGGCCGGCGGGGAGGCCTGCGGGTGATCTCACAAAACCACGGCCCCTGCTTCCGCGTCGAAGAGATGGGCGCACATGCGGATGTGCTCCCGGGTCCGCCAGCGTCCGGGCGGAGGGCCTGAGGTGCTCCTTTGCACATTTTTCGACTATAGCGCACCGGAAAGATGCCGGCAGAGTGGTTTGCCGCTTCGGGTGGGCAGTTCCGTGCGCCCGGACAAGGCGCGTGTGTGCCGGGCTGTGGGGCACCCTCCTGATGTCTGTGCTGGAGCCTGGTGGCGGGCCTCTGGGGAAGGTCACCATCCCGAAATCCTCTCCTAGCACCGCAGACCTGTGGAACCAGGTGGAGCTCACTCCTAACCCCGCCGCCGGGCAGCCAGGTGGAGCCTTCCCCTGATCCCGGAGCTTGCCTCTGGGTCGGGTGGAGCCCTCCCTTAATCCGAGGCGGTACCTTCTAGCCTTGCAGCTCTGGGAGGGAGGTAGGCTCTTCCCAAATCCCGCAGCCCAGGAGGTAGGCCAGGTACTGCTCTCCCTGCTTTGTTTGATGAACTAGTCAGGACTACAAGTAACAGAGACGGAGACTCCCATTGCAAGTCTCGGCTAGGCGGCCACATTTAGGAATACGCCTCAGCACGCGTTCTTTCTTTTATAGAGATTTTTTAAAATTGATTTTTAAAGAGAGAATTGGGGAGAGAAACATCCATGTGAGAGCGGAGTACAGCCCTCTCTCCGGGATCCAGCCGGGAACCTGGCCTGGACCCTGACCTGGAATGGGACCGGCGACCTTTGCATTAGACCTCTCCCGACTGAACCACAGTGGCCAGGGCAGCACGCTCTCTTTCTAAGTTACAGGGCTGTGTATGGTAAGTCAGATAAATCAGAGCTGGCAGAGCTGTCGAGGTCTGTCATGCCACTGGGGAGCCAGCTTGCACTACTGTGGAGTTTTGGGTCTCGGATACCCAATAGTTTTCTTTATTGTGAGCTCTTAAGTGGCCGAGCCTTTCCATCAGAGTAGAAAAGAATGTGTGTGTGTGTGTGTGTGTGTGTACCGTTAAGATAAATACTGTATAGACTAGATACTAAATAAAAAACTGTAAGCTTGGGGGAGTTAGGTCAGTATTCAGTACACCTAACAAAATAAGTAGTCATTAATCCATGGAACAATGTATCTAATTCTATAAGAATTGGGAGCCAGAAGTTTCCCCTGGAGTGAGGGCTCCGGATGAATCAGGCTCCTGGTGCCTGGTCACTGCTGTTCTGCCCACCCACACCAGCTTCTTCCCAGCACTTTTCCAGTTGTGTTCATTAAGTACATTCCCTTGTTTACACTGCCTGACACTGAATGCCCAGGAAATGTTGGTAAAGGAGAAAAGGCCATGAGTCACTGATAGAATGCTGACTTCAAGCTACAGACGTTAGCTCAGAGCTGGTGCTCTAAAGTAGCGCTCCACACTAATTTGGGAGATTCATTTTTGAGAGGACATTATGAAGAAAGAGAAAAGTTTTCCTTTCACGACATTGAAGAAGGAAAAGGAGTCTTAATTGGATGATTACATGTAGTTGGAAGCTTTGCATTTGACCCCCTTCTTAAAGGAATTGATTAACTAGGGCAGTGGTGAGCAAACTGCGGCTCTGTTGATTAATGAGTTTGCCGACCACTGGAATAGAGGCTTAATCACAAGGAACAACAACAGCCTGTAATTGTTGGAATCCAGAGTCTAGGTCAATGGTCGGCAAACTAGTCAACAGAGCGGTCAACCGCATGTGGCTCTTGAGGCGCAGTTTGCCCACCACTGAACTAGGGCGTTGTAGGCTTCACACTTTAATTGACTGGGCCAAGAGGAAACCCAAGTGGTGGTGTAGGATCCATCACCCAGCCAGGTTTTCTTCTCTCAGACCTGTATCGGTATTCTTGATGAAGGATGATTTTGTGTTAAAAGGGTTTTGAATTATGAAAGCATTTCATAAGGTCTTTTCTTTAAGATATAAGGTGTATATTTGTAAGGAAGTTAATTCAAGCCTGTTTCACTGCTTTTCTCCAACCCTGACCAATCCCCAAAAGCTTTTATGACCCATGGACAAGATGGAAGATCTCTGCTCATGTTGTACATAGTCCCTGAGCTGCGTGTTTTCTCTTCTTGTCACATGCCCCTTAGTTCCTCTTGAATTTTGAATATCGTTGAAATATATTGAAAGGATATTACAAAATGAAGAAGTAACTGGGAGGCAGCCCCACCATGTGGTTTCATATTCCCACCCCATCCCCAAAACTAGTGTCATAGTGGTAACAGTGCAACTGGTTGAGCCACATTGAACCCTTGTGGGTCCTGTTTTTATTGAAATATCTATTTAACTCTTTGCCGCATTTATTTGAGACCCTGTTGGGGCAGCCTGGGCAATTTGTGTGACCGCCCTAGGATGGCTGTGTGCTCTGCCTTTGTGATGAAGTTAGTTGCTGCCTCTTCTCTGGGAGCTTGGCTTGTTATGCACAGGAATCTCTGCTGTAGTATTATTGGCTCCACTAGCCTTTCTTCACTTGTTTTCAAAGTAAAATAAAATTCAAAAAGTACACAGAATAATAGAATAAACACTATATTTCCACCACCCCAGTTTAACATTTCATCATTTCAAATAGAGCTCTGGTTTGTCTCCTGTGTCCCAAAGGCTCTTTCCTCACAGAGATTGCAGGCTCAAGTTTGGGCCTCTCCAAGGATGCCTTTGGAGTTCCACTAGCACTCAGTGCTTCTATGGCATCGCTCACAGAACACTGAAACCACCTCTGCACAGCTCTCTTTTTCCCAGCAAACCTGAAGATTCTCTAGGCCAAGGACCTGTTCTTATTCATCTTTCCATTTGCAGTGTCTGCCGTAGGCTTGCCAGCAATAGGTACTCAGTGGACATGAATTGAACTGAATGAAGCAAGGGTGAGGGGCTGAGGAGACTTGGGCGATCCAAGAATGTAATATGTGAGAGTCAAGAAAGCGTCCTGAGAGCTTTGAATCAAGATGAGTCTACCCAGAATCTGATCTGACAGTTTTCTGGGACCTTTAGGACTTGAAAGAAGAGCCATGTTTCAAATAAGTTCGTAAAATGAGAATTTTAACTGATGACAGCATGAGATGGAGTTAAATTCAATTCCGTTCTGAAGATTACAGGTCTCTATTCCCTTTTTCAAAGAGATGGCTGTGAAGACTCAAGCATGTTATACTTGCTGTAGCTAGCCAATAAAAATATGAAGAATATCATTGTGACCTGGGCTCGGTGACTTATAAATACATACAGGGATCACATGACCTTACCGTGTCCACCAACAAAGTGCATGATCAATCCTATTAAGTCTTTTAACTACTTATTGTTAGCTTAAAAAAAATTTCCCCTCAAGCTGAAGTAATTTTTTTCCTTCATTAAATCCTGAAGGAAACGCTAACTGCTCACCAGGCACCTACCTTTGCCCTCCTCTCAAGCAGACAGACACTATGGGCACCACATGGAAGGCCTGCCAATTGCACTCTTGACTTCTGTGGTGAAGAGTTGGCCTGCTGGTCTCTTCTCCAGCTGGGGCTGGCATGTCTGCCCTCTGTAGAGAAGATGAGTGCTTTCTGCAGTCCTGCTTTACTGCCATGGAATCTCAGAACTGTTCACTTTAAATTGCAGTGAATGATTATCTCCCATTCTAGCTCTTTTGAGGAAACATTGAAATAGCCTATTTTCTGAACTAAATCTTTGACGGTGTTTATATAGCTTTCCAGTGAGGCCTAACCTCGAATAAGAGCATTCATGTGGTGTTGAGCTCTGTAATTTCATCTATCTCTAAATGTTGTTATTGCTTAGGACTAGTAAAAGAGCCTGGACCACTCACCAGTTTAAAAAACTCAATTTTAGTAGGCCCCTTTTTCCTATAAGATACATTTAAAAAGTCTTTCTAGCCAAGGCTTAGTGGATAGAGCATCAGCCTGTGGACTGAAGGGTCCCAGGTTCAATTCCAGTCAAGGGCATATACCTTGGTTGCGGCATATCCCCAGTGTGGGGTGTGCAGGAGGTGGCTGATCGATGTTTCTCTCTCATTAATGTTTCTAGCTCTCTGTCCCTCTCCCTTCCTCTCTGTAAAAAATCAATAAAATATATTTTAAAAATAAATGAATAAATAAATAAGTCTTTCTAGGTGTTCTAAAAAGATGCCATGAATTCACTATGTTGCTGCTTTGTGAAAGTAGACAAACTCGGGGTATCAGGGCAGAGCTTTGTGAAAATATAATTCTTCATTTATTGCAACAGTGACTCAAGGTCCTGATCTTCCTCTTCTGAAATGTTCATTTTAAAACCTCCCAAGATGGGGTAAGTGAACAACCAAAGGACTTGTATACATGCACATAAGCATAACCAATGGACACAGACACCAGGACGTGAGGACATGTGCTCGGTGGTGGGAGAGACTGGAGGGGAAGTCAGTGGGGGGAAAAAGAGACATATGTACTACTATTTGTAATACGTCAAACAATAAAAAAAAAAATCCTCCCAAGAGGGACACTTCAGGTAGATACTGCTATTGTTGGCTGAACAGTGGAAATGCCACTATTCTTTGTAGGTGTTCAATTAAAATCAACGCTCATGTACACTATTCCTCTCGAAAGCTTGCCTGCACCTTTCTTTTTTCTCAGGCGTGCATCTCCTAAATTTTAAGGGACCCCAGGAGAGCAATGGGCAGCAGTGCTCATCCCAGGCTCACCCCCTGAACCTGTCTTCAAGGCCCCTTTTTTCTGAGTTTCCATTGAGCCAAAGCAGCCTGTCCAGTCTCCTGTTGTTTCTTCTGTCCTAAGCCCTTCCTTGTTTGACTGTCCCAGCTTTAATTAAATAGACTCTAAAAAAATAATAATAAAAACCAGCCCGACTGGCATGGCTCAATGGTTAAGTGTCAACCTATGAACCAGAAGGTCACAGTTGAATTCCCATTCGAGGGCACATGCCCAGATTGTGGGCTCAATGCCAGTGTGGGACATGCAATAGGTAGCTTATCAATGACTCATTGACATTTCTCTCTGAAATAAATTAAAAAGTCCTTACTTAAAACTAATCAACCATAGGTGTTTTATTTTTAATATATTTTTATTGATTTCAGAGAGAAAGGGAGAGGGAGAAAGAGAGAAACAACAATGATGAGAAAGAATCATTGATTGACAGCCTCCTACACTTCTCCTACTGGGGATCAAGCCCACAACCCAAGCGTGTCCTTGACTGGAATCAAACTTGGGCCTGGGACCCTTCAATCTGCAGGCCGTCGCTCTATCTACTGAGCCAAACCAACTAGGGCAACCATTGATGTTTTAGAGATGACATGGTACATATGTTTGATCTGAAATGAACAGTTAGTGCTTGCAGGTATGTTCTCTGATAATCTGATGTTTGACATTTCACTGGTTATACTGGATTAGAGGACCAGAGGTGATTATCTTGGTGTAGATTCTCAGGACTCCCCTGGATTAATGTTGGTGGCACTCCTTGTGGTCTAAGTTGACACTTTCAAATAAAAGTGTAAGCCACATAAGGAATTTTAAATGTTCTAGTAGCCACATTTTTTAGGTTTAATAAATCTTTATTGTTCAGATTATTACAATTGTTCCTCTTTTTTCTCCCATAGCTACCCTCCACCCAGTTCCCACCCCTCCCTCTGCCCTTACCTTCCACCCATTGTCCTCATCCATAGATGTACGATTTTTGTCCAGTCTCTCCTTGTACACCCCTCACTCTTTTCCCCCTGAGAATTGTCAGTCCACTCCCTTTCTATGTCCCTGATTCTATTATATTCACCAGTTTATTCTGTTCATTGGATTTTTTATTCTCTTGATTTTTAGATTCTCTTGTGATAGATATGTATTTGTTGTTCATAATTTTTATTTTTACCTTTTTCTTCTTCCTCTTCTTAAAGAGTACCTTTCAGCATTTCATATAATATTGGTTTGATGTTGATGAACTCCTTTAGCTTTTTCTTATCTGTGAAGCTCTTTATCTGCCCTTCAATTCTGAATGATAGTTTTGCTAGGTAGAGTAATCTTGGTTGTAGGTTCTTGCTATTCATCACTTTGAATATTTCTTGCCACTCCCGTCTGGCCTGCATAGTTTCTGTTGAGAAATCAGCTGACAATCCTTTGGGTGCTCCTTGGTAGGTAATTGTTTTTATCTTGCTGCTTTTAACATTCTCTCTTTGTCTTTTGCTCATGGTATTTTAATTATGATGGGTATTGGTGTGGTCCTCTTTGGATTCCTTTTGTTTGGGGTTGTGTGTGCTTCCTGGACTTGTAAGTCTATTTCTTTCACCAGGTGGGGGAAGTTTTCAGTCATTATTTCTTCAAATAGGTTTTCAATATCTTTCTCTCTCTTTTCTTCTGGGACCCCATAATTCTGATGTTGGTACGCTTGAAGTTGTCCCAGAGGCTCCTTACACTATTTTCACATTTTTGGATATATATATATATATATGTATTTTTTTTTTAACTTTTCCAGTTGAGATTTTCTGCTTCTTTGTATTTCTAATCTTTAACTTGATTCTTGCATTCCTCTAGTCTGCTGTTAGGTCTCTGTATAATATATTTTATTTCAGTCAGTGTATATTTAATTTCTAGTTGGTCCTTTTTCATCTCCTCTTGGGTCTCGCTAAATTTATCTATCTTTTCTAGGAAATTCTTGAAAAACCTTATAACCATGGTTTTGAACTCTATATCCAGTCATTTGTTTTCCTCCATCTTTTGTGTGTCTCCGCATTTTCGCTGCTTCCCTGAGTTGATAAAATAGCTTTGTGTGTTAGTTGTCCTATATGGCCCAGTAGCTCCGCCTCCCCAATAACCTGAGGTGGACACTCTTGGTGCACCCCTTTGTGGACTGTGTGTACAGCCTTATTGTAGTTAAGTCTTGATTGTTGTTGGTATCACTGGTGGGGATTGACCTCCAAGCTAATTGGCTGTGAGGATCAGCTGTATCTATGCTGGGAAAACTTCTATGCTGGAGTCAGCCTTATGATACAAGACTTGCAAAATTGCAAAACCCTCTGTGTTCAGCTTGGATGGGGCAGAGTCTCAGGGCTGAGCAGAAAGCCTTGGCTTCCCATCAGCCCTGCCTTATGAGGCTCCTGGGTCTCAGTGTCCCTCGGTAATTGCTGCAGCTCTCTCTGTGGGCACTCATGCTCATGTGCCTCCAGATCTCTCTGCCTTTCCGGTTCCCCTGAGTTTCTGTGTGTTCCGGGGACATGTATGAGTCCGGTCCCCACGGTCTTGCCCAAATCTGGGGTTCATTGCAGTTGGAACTGGATTTCAGCGCAGTTGGGAGGTTCTCTCTTCCTCCTGCTAGAGAAAGCCAGCAGCATACTCAGCAGTCTGCCCTCTCTGCACGAACATGTGCACACACCTCCAGACCTCTGCCTTTCGTGGCTCCCCTAAGTTTCCATGCACTCCTCTCTTTTCACAACAGTCCCGATTCCGCACCCCCCCCCCCATATAAGTCTCGCCCGAAACTTGGGTTTAGTGCAGTCGGGTGTCTCCATCTCCCTCCCACAAGAGGAAGCTAGCTACACACTCCACTGCCTGTACTCTCCACGCACGTCTCTGTACCTCAGCTTTTTGCAGCTCCTCTGAGTCTCCGTGAGTCCCTCTTTCCTTCTAGTTGTAGAATTTGCACTCAACCAGCTTTTTTGTGGTTCTGCATGATGTCCATTCTGTCTTTTAGCAGTAGTTTTGAAATTGTTGTGCAAGCAGCAGTTTAAGTATTCATCTATGCTACCATCTTAGTTTCTCTAGTAGCCACATTTTTAAAAGGAATCAGGAAAAATTAATTTTAATAGACATAATTCAACTTAATATGTACAAAACACTATTTCAACCTATGATCTATATAAACAACAAGATTAAAGAGAGATTTTGCCTTTTTGTCTTCGAAATCTGGTGTGTAGTCTAGTCATAATACACTTAAGTCTTTACTTCAATATCCAAGTGTTCACTAAGCACAGTGGCCAGTGGCTGGCCTTCTGAAGACCCAACTCTGTGGGTCAGACTTGTTCTGTGGTTAAATTGTGGGCTTCCCCCTCATTTTTTCTTGGAGGTCTTTAAGAGGCATTAGGGCATAGTCCGAGCTCCAGATCCAGACTGCCTGGGCTTGGATCCTGGCTCTGCCACTCCTTGTGTGACCTCTCTTGTAATTTCTCTCTATCTCAGATGCATGCTCTGTGAAAACAATGCCTGCCTTAGAGGGCTGTGTGTAAGGTCTTTGGAACAATAGCTGGCATATAGTAAGCATTTGGTAAATGTAAGCTACAGCATTAAAGACCACTGAAATTATTTACTGTATACTCATTAACATTTGTATTAAAGTCTACTGAATGTGGCTCAACTTGCCTGTTTTGGGGAAACTTCACTTATAAGAGGTCCCAGGAATAATTTTAAAATACACACATTTCAATTGGGTTTTTGGCATAATCAAGACATAACAGAGAAAACTTTTAAGGAAAACTTAAAGGCAGTAGAGGAGGTTTGCCATCTGTAAACTAGTCATGCCAGTTTGGAGCAGTTGCATAATTTTTCCATAAACATTAATTATGGACATTGACGTCCAGGTCAGCCTCCATCTCTCATGCTTGCTCTGTGCTTGCAGGGCCATGCAGCCCCCCGGAGGAGCATCAAGTAATCTTTTTGGAAGTCCAGAAGAAGTTGTTCCTTCAAGTCGCCCCAACAGGATGGCATCAAATATTTTTGGACCAACTGAAGAACCTCAGAACATGCCTAAGAGGACCAACCCTCCAGGTACAGGCTTTTGTGACTCCCTCGTTCTTTGGCCTCTACCTGTTCTTATGAAGCTGTTCTTTTGATAAAATTTTCTTTTTTTATATATTAATCCTTTCACATATCTTCTGGTATACGTTATCCATTGCTATCAGAATTCTAGAATGTGAGAAAGGGTTGCTTAGTCATTCTTGAATTCTCCCTCTTTATCAATAGACATTGGCTGGGTGTAAGCACTGAGAATGCAAAGGCTGATGGTGGAATACTGGCTCCGGCCAGAGAGATTCTCCCAGTTGTACCATTCCTGAAATTGTGTACAGATAGATATTTTTCTTGCCCTGGCCAGTATGGCTCAGTTGGCTGAATGTTGTCCCGTGCACCTGGAGGTTGTCAGCTCTATTCCCTATCAGGGCACATGCCTGGGTTGCAGGCTCAATTCCCAGGGGGGAGAGAATGAGGAGGGAGGCAGAAGACAGAGAGAGGGAGAAGAGAGAAACATTGATATGAGAAACACATTGACTGGTTGCCTCCTGTATGCTCCCTGAATGGGGTTGGAGATCAAATCTGCAACCGAGGCACGTGCCCTTGACTGGGAATTGAACCTGAGACCCTCTGTTCTGTGGGCTGACACTCTATCCACTAAGCAAAATTGGCTAGGGCTGTTAGTTTTTTAATCCTCACCCAGATATGTTTTTAGTGATTTTTTTTTTTAGAGAGAGAGAATGAAATATTGATGTGAGAAACATTGATCAATTGCCCCTCATTCGCATCCTGATCAGGATCAAGCCTGCAACCTTTTAGTGCACAGAACAACTAAGTGAGCCACCAGGGCAGGAAGGAAGGGTATTTTTTTTAATCAGCTTGTTGGTGGGATTGAAACTCTAAAAAAGGCTGACTTGGTCTAGTACAGTGGTCGGCAAACTCATTAGTCAACAGAGCCCAATATCAATAGTACAACAATTGAAATTTCTTTTTTGAGAGCCAAATTTTTTAAACTTTAACTTCTTCTAATGCCACTTCAAAATAGACTCACCTAGGCCGTGGTATTTTGTGGAAGAGCCACACCTCAAGGAGCCCAAGAGCTGCATGTAACTTGTGAGCCACAGTTTGCCGACCACTTGTCTAGCACACATCTGTTAGTTCTGACCCCACATTCTGGTGATTACAGTGGGAGAGCATCTTAGAACAATGTTTTCCTTGGCTAATAGATTGTCCAGTTGCATGATCATACAGTGCTAGTTACCTAAGGAGCTCTCCCCTGTCTGTATCCATGAGGAAAAGGAAGAATCATTTTATCTTAAAGGTTTGTAAGGCTAGACATAGGAATCAGTATTTCAAACAGATAATAAAATCAAGCAGAACCAGAGCTAGAGCTGCTTGCCACTCCACCTCAGTTCTAGGCGTGTGTGTATTTGACAGGTGCACATATTTCTTGACCAAACCCAAAGAAACAAAAGCAGTAGATTCAGAAGCTAGTGTTTTGTTTGATTTGTTGGGGGACAGAGAAGGGTAGATATAGTTGGAGTAGAGAAGCAGGTAGTTTGACTGAATAGTATTCTCACTGTATACAGTTTATGAGTGTAGAGCCAGGAGTGGTCAGCCCTGCACATCATTTGTACCAGTAATAGCATAACAATGGGTCATGTGGCTGATGGAATCAAATCTTGGGAACCTGAAGGTGGACAAGCCAGCTCCCTTAGCTTTGACTCAACAGAGTGCTTATCTGGAGCTATACCTGAGGAGTCAGTTTCCCTGGAAAGTGTTGCAACTTGGGAACAGTGCTACTCAGAATCTGAGAGCTGGTAGCAGAGGATCCAGTGGTGGTTATGTATTTGCTTTGTCTTTGTGATGATTGTGTCTTATGAACTTTCCTGGTTGTTCCCCAGCTCTTGTGCCCTATGGCCACCCTAGGCCCCTCTTGATCTGAGAGTGAGAAAGCCTCTGTCATTCATGATTACAAGGTGTATTAACAACCAGCATGATTCCTTTTGCTGAGTTCCTCCTCTTTGTGGTCCTATTGTTTGGGGTTTGTTTTCTGTCCTGCCAAGTGCTCTTTTTTCTTTTTACAAAATATATTTTATTGATTTTTACGGAGAGGGATAGAGTTGGAAACATCGGTGAGAGAGAAACATCGATCAGCTGCCTTCTGCATACCCCCCGCTAAGGATGTGCCTACAACCAAGGTACATGTCCTTGACTGAAATCGAACCTGGGACTCTTTAGTCCGAAAGCTGACACTCTATCCACTGAGCCAAACCAGTTAGGGCATGTCAAGTGCTCTTTAAAATAATTGTGATGAGCACAGCCAGTGTGGCTCAGTTGGTTGAGCATAATCCTATGCACCAAAAGGTCGCCAGTTCATTTCTCAGTCAGGACATATGCCCAGGTTTGGGGGCTCAATCTCCAGTAGGGGGCTTGCAGGTGACAGCTGATCAGTATATCTCTCTTTAATGTTTCTATCCCTCTCCCTCTGTCTGAAATGGGTTGTTCCTTTTTAATATTATTGTATCAGAGAGAGAGAAACATCAGCGATGAGAGAGAATCATTGATTGGCTGCCTCTAGCACACACCCCACACTGGGGATCAAGCCCGCAACCCATACATGTGCTCTGACCAGGAATTGAACCATGACCTCCTGGTTTATGGGTTGACACTCAGCCACCACACTGGCTGAACTGAAATCAGGTGTTGTTTTTTTTTAATTAAATGAGCCAAAACCGGTTTGGCTCAGTGGATAGAGCATCAGCCTGTGGATTGAACAGTCCCAGGTTCGATTCTGGTCAAGGGAATGTATGTTGTTTGTGGGCACATCCCCAGTGGTGGTTGTGCAGGAGGCGATTGATTGATGTTTCTCTCTCATCAATGTTTCTGACTATCTCTCTCCCTTCCTCTCTGTAAAAAATCAATAAAATATATATTTTTAAAAATGAAATGTGATGAATTCTCAAGGGAAGTTGGAAATGGAAAACTGCTAATTTTTTTTAAAAACCTGATTTCAGTCCAGCCAGTGTGGTGGTTGAGTGTCAACCCATAAACTGCTCATTGTGTCCACAACCCCAGACCTAAACTCCTGCCTTGTTTCTTTTTTAGTCTTGCAGACTTAGCCAGCACAGCCCTTCAGTGAGAGACCTGATTGAGAAAAGTGTGAAGGGCAGTGTGTGTGACTTAGTACGTGAGTCACTGAAAATTTACCAAAGATTTTCATACCCAATGTTTCATTAACTCCTCATTCATGTGCTTTGCTAGTGGCCTTGTTTAGATCTTCTACAAATTGTTTTTTTGGTAGTCTAAAAATGATTGATATGTGCAGATTAATATCTGCCAGGGAGTATGCTAAATGCTTTGCATGTATTTATTTAATTCTCTCTACAAACCTAGGAGGTAGGTGGTATTACTCCTTTGACATGGAGAAAACTGAGGCTCAGGGTGGTTCACAGGTGTGTTAAGTCCCACAACTCATTGGTAGCAGAACAAGTCTTTGCATATGGGTTTTTTGACTCCAGAACTCCAAAGCCTACCTCCTGAGTATATCTACTGGGATAAATTTCTCAAAATGGAATTGTTGAGTGATTTAAAATACTGATAGATACTTCCAACTAGTCTTCAATGGGTGGCCCAGTGTTCACCATGACCCATGTAATGTTGCTCCTCACACTCTACTGCTAGATATCTTGAATTTATTTTTCTTCAATTATGGATGGATTAAGCACCTTTTCTGTCTTCAAAGCTGACTTCATCTTTCAGGTAAAATATTAAGTAATAGACATGACTAATTGAAGTTATTGCTCTAACTGATTTGGCTCAGCAGATAGTGTCGGCCTGTGGACTCAAGGGTGTCCTGGGTTCGATTCCAGTCAAGCACATGTACCTTGGTTGCGGGCACATCCCCAGTAGGGAGTGTGCACGAGGCAGCTGAACGATGATTCTTTCTCATTGATGTTTCTGACTATCCCTTTCCCTCTTCTCTGTAAAAAATCAGTAACATGTTTAGGGTTGACATACAGTAAAACTTAAAAGAAATAAGTTTGTAGTTTCTAGAAAATTGAGGCATGGAGTGATGTGAAAGAAATAGTCAGGTTTCTGTGAGCTGGTAGTATCTATACAATCTGTTGGTGGGTATGTGGGTGTTTGTCTTTATTTGTGATAGTTGTTATGAACTTTTCTGTTATGTTTTACAATTAAAAATTTTTTTTAAAGTTGAATAGTCATTTTAAAAACTAGAGGCCTGGTGCATGAATTCGTACACACGTGGGGTCCAGCCAACTGGCAGGTTTGGGGTGGGGCCAATCGGGGGGAGGGGCTGCAGGTAGTTGGCTGGCTGGCCCTGCTTCCTGGTTGAACTCCCAGTCGAGGGAACAATTTGCATATTAGCCTTTTATTATATAGGATAGGATAATTTACTTTAGCCTAACCAGAAACAATGCCATAAAGGGATGACCTCAAGCATTACTTTTTTTTTTTTTTTTTTTTAGTATTTTATTGATTTTTTACAGAGAGGAAGGGAGAGAGATAGAAAGTCAGAAACATCGATGAGAGAGAGACATCGATCAGCTGCCTCCTGCACGCTCCACAGTGGAGATGTGCCCACAAGCAGGGTACATGCCCCCAACCGCAATCAAACCTGGGACCTTTCAGTCTGCAGGCCAATGCTCCATCCACTGAGCCAAACCGGTCTCGGCAACCCTCAAGCATTACTTTTTCTTCACTTTGTGGTCTAGACTTTTTTGCTAATAACACACTGTTAATAACAACAGCTTGGTAGCATTACTGAGGACTTACCCACTTCCTGTATATTAATTCATGTATTTCACCAACTGCCCCAGGAAGGTATTATTATTATTTATACCTTATTAGAGTTGAGAAAATGGGGACAAAAAAGGTTGAAGCCACTTATCCTGGCTCACAAGTCAGTGACTGAACAGGGTCTCCATCCAGCAGTCTGACCACAGATCAGTTGTCCTTAACACCATGCAGGGCTGGTTTCCCATCCCCAGAGTTCCCAGCTTAGTGTCTGTGGCTCCTTGGAAGGTCCATAGCCAAGGTTCAGGTTTGTAGTCACCCTGATGATATATGAATGTGTGTGTGTGTGTGTGCACATTTTCCTGCAGAGCAGTCCCACATATTCTGCGTTCTCCCAACCAGCAAAGGTAGGGAACTGTAGTCCAGTTGCTTCTTTCTATGCACTATGATTCTACGTGTCCCCTAGAGCAGCGGTCGCCAAACTTTCGGACCTTACAGACTACCAGTGACCCGCAAACCATCAGTTGGCAAGCGCTGTCCTTGAGGACTAGCATCCTGGAAGGCCACTCTGCTTTATTTATTATTTATGTATTTTTTACTAGAGGCCCGGTGCACGAAATTCGTGCTGGGCAGGGGAGGTCCCCCTCAGCCCGACCTGCACCCTCTCATAGTCCGGGACCCCTCACTCCTCACTGCCTGCCTGCAGCAGAAGTGGGAGAGGCTCTCTCCAGTCGTGAGCCCCACTTGTGGCTGAACAATGTTCCCCCTATGGAAGTTCACTGACCACCAAGGTGCAGCTCCTGCATTGAGTGTTTGCCCCCTGGTGGTCAGTGCACATCATAGCGTTCTGCTGTTCAGTGGATTTGCATATTAGGGTTTTATTATGTAGGATTTCAGAGAGGAAGAGGAGAGATAGAAACATCAGTGATGAGAGAGGATCATTTGATCAGCTGCCTCTGCACTCCCCCTACTGGGGGTTGAGCTTACAACCCGGGCATGTGAGCTGACTGGAATGGAACTGGTGACCTTCTAGTTCATAGGTTGATGCTCAACCATTGAGTCACACTAGTTGGGCATCCACTCTGCTTTAGAATCTACTCCAACAGCAAGGGTCTGAAGGCTAGAGAAAGAACAAACCCCAGAGGAGCCTCTTCCTCTCTGAGCTCACACGAGGCTTGTCATTCATATTCTTCTTAGTGTTCATGGCCTTCTATTAAAACAGTGTGGGTCACTATAGCCAAGAAGTGACTGTAATCACTTTTCCTTATTCAGATATGAACAACAAAGAATACCACCACCACCCCTTTTTTTTAACGTTGTGTGCTATGTAGATTGTTTTTGTTTGTTTGTTTGTTTGTTTGTTTATAAATATATTATTGATTTTCCACAGAGAGGAAGGGAAAGGGATAGAGAGCCAGAAACATCGATGAGAGAGAAACATCTGTCAGCTGCCTCCTGCCCCCCCCCCCCCCCCCCCTGGGGACATGCCTGCAACCAAGGTACATGCCCTTGACCGGAATTGAACCTGGGACCTTTCAGTCCAAAGTCCAAAGCTCTATCCACTTAAGCCAAACCCGTTTCGGCCATGTAGATTGTTTTTACACTGTTTTTCACAGGACAGTATGTCCAATACATAGAAAATAAAGCCAACATTTATTGAGCATTTATGTCCCAGGCATTGTTCTAAGCATCTGACACATGAGCTACAGTAAATCATTGTGAAGAAGATCTTTTTATTATCCCCATTCTACGGATGAGGAATTTAGGGCAAAAAAGGCCAAGTAACGTCAGTATAGCTATTTAATGGAATCCATCTTTTTTCCTCCTATAAGATAAATTGTTGGTGCACCAGGGCTATGATCGTAATGGTCCCAGCATTTAGCATAGCACTCTGTGGAAAGGAAATGTGTGAGTGGTGGTTGCTCAGTGAATAAATGATCTATTGGTATTGTATAGTAGCTATTTTTCTACTTAATGTATGGCATTTAAACATTTACTTTTCATGGCCAGCCCTTAGTGATCTGCTTATACAGAGTTATATCGTAGATGCATGTCTTGCTTATGTCTTATCAGATGACTTATAGTTGGCAGCAAAGATGTTAAATGTCTGTGATTTGCTGACATATCTACTTGTCACTGGAAATTCCAGCCAGAATGAGGTCAGAAAATTACTACTAAATGTTATTTTCCAGATTACAGCTTTGCCTCTAACAGAGCATGTTATTAAATTCCATCTTTTCTGTCTGACCTAAAAACTTAGAAACTGTTTGCTTTTAACCTACTAAAGAACATTTCATGGGTTTAATGAAGAAGATTCTTTAACAAAGTCATGAAAAGTTCAAGGGTAAAGAAATTGGGGGCGGGAGGAGAAGCCGTTTTATGCCATCTCACCATCTTGCCTCTAGTGGCCAGGCCAGTTCAGCTCAGTTCCAGAAACAAACGCCCTAGCAGGCACCTGGGAAAGGGAACTCTCACTGTCCCAGCCTTGTTGGCCTGAACTCAGGACTAGACTAGGGTTACTATGAGAGGAGCTCTCTGAAGTGATGAAAGTGGAAGGCAGGAGATGAATGTGAACATTTGCAGGAGATGTTCTGGATTGCTCACTGCTCTGTGCTTGTTTCTGCAG
This sequence comes from Lasiurus cinereus, assembly GCA_011751065.1. Taxonomy (NCBI): domain Eukaryota; kingdom Metazoa; phylum Chordata; class Mammalia; order Chiroptera; family Vespertilionidae; genus Lasiurus; species Lasiurus cinereus. The sequence goes on from JAAGEH010002525.1 coordinate 2,934,810, forward strand.
GGGGAAAAGGAAGTGGTATCTTTGAAGAATCAATGCCTGTGCACACTCGACAGCGTCTGAACCCACCTGGTGGGAAGACCAGTGACATTTTTGGGTCCCCTGTGACGGCTACTTTACCCTCGGCACATCCCAACAAACCCAAGGTATGGACTACATTCAGATAGCAGACATAAAAGAAAGAAAAGCAAACATTGAGCCAGTTCTTTTTTCTCAAAGGCCCTGAGGAAGCTTTGACATGTTATTAGGAATAGACAGGAAGGGTGACGTTGGTTTTCCTGGGTGCAGTCATTAGTAATTGAGTTTTGAAGCTCTCCTGAGTCATCGGAGAAATAGATTCCATCCTTGTGATGACTGAGCCCTGAGGGAAGCTGGTCTTAGTGTGTTGATAGCAGCGACTGCCCACTGCAGATCACTGAGGAGTGGCAAGAATAGTTACAGAATTGTTCATACAAAAGAGGAGTTTACGTTTCACAAAAATTTCACAATGTTTAATGGCTGTTGATAAGTACTGCTGCATTGGAATAAGATTCACCAAGTATTTAGAATTCATGGATTCCCTACTTATACTCTTTAAAATTTTTTTGTTTTGTTTTTCAGTCAATCCTTACCTGAGGATACTTTTCCATTGATTTGTAGAGAGAGTAGGAGAGAAAAATATTGATGGGAGAGAGACACATTGATTGGTTGCCTCCTGCACGTACCACAACCATGGCTGGAGATCAAACTTGCAAGATACATGCCCTTGACCAGACTCAAACCCAGGATCCTTCCGTCCTCGGGCTAACGCTATATCCATTGAGTCAAACTAGCTAGGGCTATTTTTTAAAAATCTTGTTTATCACCTTTGGAAAATGCCAGAGGATCAACTCAATATCATGAAAACTGCTAAAAGACAGTCAAACATTTGTTTGCTTGTTTTAAATATGTTTTTACTGATGTTAGAGAGAGAAGAAGGAAGAGAAAGGAAAAAACATAATATTATAATATTTAATTGGCTGCCTCCTGCATACTGCCTACTGGGGATTGAGCCCATAATCCAGGCATGTGCTCTGACCAGGAATTGAACCAGTAACCTTTTAGCACGGAACAATGCTCTACCAACCTAACCACACCGACCAAGACAGAATCAAGCATTTAGACAGCATTTTCTGCATGAATTGTACTTCAGGATATCAGTTCTTAAGGCAAATTTGCCTTTTATAAAAGTACTCAAGCCTATAAGTGAAGAAGGGATAGCAGAATTCAGATATCACCATTTTGCAGAGATAAAATGAAATTGTGGATCTAGGCAGTGATCATCAGTGGTTCTTAACATCACAAAACAAGAGACAAACCAAAAACTATAGGACTCATAATAGAAGGCCATCATGGACCAACTTTGATTATCAAAAAAAGCAGGCCTGAAAGAGATCAAACCTCATGTTAGTTGATACCACAGGGTTTCAGTGTTATTGAAAATATGGGAAATGAATAGCAGAGTGGAGGGATAGTCTAATTTTTTTTTAAAGACTTAAGAGCACACTCCCTATCAAAGTCCCAACAATGCTTTTAAAAAAAAATAGACCCATTTTAAAATTCATATTTCCATATGAATTTCAGTGGGAGAGACCCAAAGAAGTTAAGGGACCCAAAGGAGTCAAACAACCTCAAAAATTAAGAACAAAGTTGGAGATTTACTCCTTCCAATTTCAAAATTTACTACAGTAATCAAAACTGTGTGACACCTGCTTAAAGATAGACATATAAACCAATGGAATAGAATTGAGAACTAAGAAATAAATTCTCACATTTTTGATTAATTGATGTGTCTACACGGTGCCAAGATCATTCAGTGGGGAATAGAACAGTCACTTCAACAGATGTTGCTGGGGAAATTGGATATGCACATGCAAAAAATGAAAGTGGACCCTTACTTTACACCATATAGAAACATTAACTAAAAATGGTTCAAAGACATACATTTAAGGGCTAAAACTACAAAATTATGAGAAGAAAATTTAGGGATAAATCTTTGACCTTAGATTTGATAGTGGCTTATGACCCCAAAAATAAAGGCAACAAAATTTCAAAGAAATAGGACTTCATTAAAATTAAAAACTTTCGGCCCTGGCCGGGTAGCTCAGGGTTAGAGTGTCGTCTTGATATGCCAAGATTGTGGGTTCCATCTCCAGTAAGGGCACATACAAGAATCAACAAAGAATGCATAAATAAGTAGAACAAGTTGATTTTTCTTTCCTCTTCTCCTTTTCCTTCTTCCCTTTCCTTCCCCCTGCTCTCTCTAAAATCAGTTTAAAAAATTTTTAAAGACACCATCAATGTAGCATTAATTACAGTAGCCAGGATATGGAAGCAACTAAGTGTCCAGTGATAGATAAATTAATAAAGAAGATGTACATATATACAATGGAATATTATTCAGACATAAAAAAAATGCACTCTTGCCATTTACGGTAGTTTGGATAGAACTAGAAGGTATTATGCTTAGTGAAATAAGTCAATCAGAAAGATAAATACCATATGATTCACTTATATGTGGAATCTAAGAAACAAAGTAAATGAACAAACTCAGATGCAGAGTATGAATTGGTGGTTGCCAGATGAGAAGGGGGTTGGGGTGCTGAGTGAAAAAAGTGAGGGGGAAATTGCCAGTTATGAAAATAGTCACAGGCCTGGCTGGCATGGTTCAGTAGTTGAGCATCAACCTATGAACCAAGAGGTCGCTGTTAGAATCCGGGTCAGCGTACATGCCCAGATTGCCTGCTTAATTCCCAGTGGGGGGCATGCAGAATGCATCCAGTCAATGATTCTTATCATTGACGCTTCTCTCTCTTTCTTTCTCTACTCCCTCCCCCCTGTCTCTCTGAAATTAGTAAAAGACTATTTAAAGCCCTACCCAATTTGGCTCAGTGAGTAGAGCATTGGACTGCGAACTGAAAGGTCCCAGGTTCGATTCCGGTCAAGGGCACATGCCTCGATTGTAGGCTTGATCCCCAGTGGGGGACTTGCTGTTAGAAGCAGCTGATCCACGATTCTCTCTCATCATGGATGTTTCTATATCTCTCCCTTTTCCTTCCTCTGTGAAATCAATAAAAGTATATATATATTTTTAAAATCTATTTAAAAAGATAGTCACTGCCGAAACTGGTTTGGCTCAGTGGATAGAGCGTCAGCCTGCAGACTGAAAGGTCACAAGTTCAATTCTGGTCAAGGGCATGTATCCTGGTTTCGGGCACATCCCCAGTAGGGGGTGTGCAGGAGGCAGGTGATCGATGTCTCTCTCTCTCATTCATGTTTCTAACTCTCTATCCCTCTTCCTTCTCTCTGTAAAAAAATCAATAAAATATATTAAAAATAAAATAAAATAAAAAGATAGTCACAGGGCTGTAAGTACAGCATAGTGAATAGAATCAACAATATAACTATGGTGTCGAGTGGGTAATAGACTTATAGGGTGATTATTTTGTAAGGTATATAAATGTCTAATCTTTTGTACACTGGAAATTAATATAATATATGTCAACTATAATTAAAAAAATAAATTAAAAAACACTATCAAGAGAATGAAAACACAACCCATAGAATATATGAAATCACAAAGCTGATCAAGGTTTGCTATCCAGATTATATAAAGAATTCCTACAACCAAACAACAAAAGACAACCCAATTCAAAATGGACAAAAGACTTGAATAGACATTTCTTCAATCAGCACATGATAAGATGTTCAGTGTTCTTAGTCCTTAGGGAAAGGTACATGAAAATTATAAAATACTACTTCACACCCACTAGCACGAGTAAGAAAATAACAAGTGTTATTTATTGGCAAGGATATGGAAAAATTGAAACCTTCATACCATGCTATTGAGAATGTAAAATGGTTCAGACAATGTGGAAAACAGTTGGAGTTTCTGAAAAAGTTAAACATAGACTTTACCATGTGATCCAGCTATTCCCTCTTAGGTATATATCCCCAGAATTTGAAAACAGAAATTCAGATATTTGTACACCTATTTTTTTAAATATATTTTATTGATTTTTTTTTTTTACAGAGAGGAAGGGAGAGCGATAGTTAGAAACATCAATGAGAGAGAAACATCAATCAGCTGTCCCCCTGCAAACCCCCCACTGGGGATGTGCCCACAACCAACGTTCATTCCTGGGACCCCTCAGTCCGTAGGCCAATGCTCTATCCACTGAGCAAAACCAGTTTTGGCTGTACACCTATTTTAATAGCAGTACTTACAGTGATGCTATTAAATAATACAAGTGTCAACCAACAGATGAATGGATAAATAAAATGTGTTATACATACATACATAAAGAGATATTCAGCCATAAAATGGAATGACATTTCTCATACATGTTACAACATGTTTCAACATGAACCTTGAAAACATACCCTAATCTAAAATTTGGTTAGGTATTAGGTATTTAAGGAATCAATTATTTTTACAATTGCGTGTGTTATGGATGCTTGGTTGGATTTTAGGACATTTTTTAAGAGCTTCCTCTTGAATTATTTATGGGTAAATGAAATTTCTAGTATTTGCTTTAAAATAATTCCACAAGGGGGTGGAGAGATTGTGATTGGGAAACTGTGGCTGAGACCAGGATGGCAATGAGTTTTATGTCATTGCTATTCTACGGCGGGTTAATGAGGGGATTCACAGTGCTACTTTGTTTATGGTTTAAATTGTCCACAATAAAAACGAGTTTAGAAGTTGAAAAATGAACCCACATTCTCCATGCATTTCTTGATTCTCCATCCACACCTTTCATCGTCCATCTGAATGAGCATAAAATCGTTCTGAATCAAATATTGACATGGGGGTTTGCCTTGTTGCAGGACCATGTGCTCCTGTGTGAAGGAGAAGACCAAAAATTGGGCCTTACAGGTGAGTTTGTTTCCTTTCCCTTCCCCTGAGTGCTCTCACTCTGAAAGAGTTGCTGGTGCACCCCAGAGAATGAGAGGTAATATTCCTGTGTCCCTTGCAAGCCAGCTGCGAAAAACAAGATTGTGTTTATTGCTAAGGATTTAAGATTTAAAGAAGGCCAGGGAAATGGGCTCAGCTATTTCTGATGAAACCTTTTCAACTGGTCAGCACTGGTTTTTCTTTACATCTTATCATTACTCATCAGCCAAGGCTTAAGACACAAGGTGTCCTATTTTAGAAGCTGATCTTTTGTAGGGAAGGGCAGGGATCCCAAGTTCTGTGACTGTGGGCAGAACTAATGCAGAAAAGAAGGGCATAAGAAGAGCAGGGACAGGAATGATGAGAAGGAAGAATGTAAGGCTTGCATGTGGTGGGTAGAGGTGGTGCTTCCATAATCCATCACCCGGGTAGTAAGCTGCCCCGATGGTGGGGCTAGATATCAGACTTGGAGTCCCACTGTTGTTCTCTAAGCTGACAGCACTGATTTCTACCTCCATTTCCCTCAGGTGATGGCCAAGATACATGGGAATTTATTCATTCACTCAAAAAGTCCAGAGTAATAGTGTCAGAAAACCTTGCCTCATCTTGCTAGACCCTACAGTTAAGACTGGCTTCCTCTCTGTTCATGCTTACTTTGAGATAGTGTGCTTTTTATATTGTGGTGGAGAAAAAGGAAAATGGAATCCAACAAGCAATATAAAGAAGTATTGAGCTTATTTAGGAATTTATCAAGGATTATTTATAGTACTGAACCCAACTTTATGCCCAGTTCAAGAATGGCCTCTGCTAATAATCAGTGAGTCTTCTTGGCACAGACGGAAGCCTTGCTGTTTTTCTCTCTTCCCATTACAGTATGCATTTTTTGCTAGCTGGTCTGTGTCACAGACTTTCCATATGCACAGCTTGCCCATCCAGGTGTTGGGGAGCCTCTAATGGGATGGTTTGCTGCTTTGTCCCACAGCTGCCATGAGCACCTTGCCCAGAAAAGAGCCAGGCGAGAAAGGTGGCCCAAGAGAAGCAGACTGTGCCCAGGAGCCCCAGCCCACACCTACAGCTGACAGCCATGAGCCCAGGTTGGGCCCACGTCCTCGATCTCACAACAAAGTCCTGAACCCACCTGGAGGCAAATCCAGCATCTCTTTCTACTAGAGAAGCTATTGCTTCCACTATAGCCAGATAAGAAAATCGAGAGATAGGATTTCAAATACTATAGTTTCCTTTAGCCCAAAGGAACGGGGTTGGGGAGAGGGTCTGTCGTGTATCTGAAGCCACTGCTCAGGCTCCCCTGCCACCACAAGAGCCACAGAGGACCTCACCTTCCAGACTGCTGAGAGACATGTCTTTGTGGGGGGAGGGGGGAGGCTGTGACGCCTTGGTGAACAGTTGTCATACATAACTTGGGATGTGAGAGGAACTTTCAGTTGAGCTGGATGGGGAGCTGGTGCAAGGCTACAGGGGCCCTGATGAAGTGAGGTATTCCAAGCCCTTGTTACATTGGTGACCTGCCAGCCAATTGGGTATCTAAGAATCACTTCACACAGTAGGAAAGAGGTTAAAGCCTCAGAAAGAAAGCCAAAACAACCTGTGCTTGGGCATAAGCCGAAATACTAGTCTCCATTCTTGGGACTACTGCTGCTAACCCGAGACCTCCTTTGCACCCAGGCACAGAGTATTCTGCAGTCTTTTCTTAAAGCATTTTGATTACTTTCCTTGAATATCTGTTAACAAAAACCAAAAAGTTTTCTCAGTCTTATGCTTTATGGACAGATTTTGTACCCTGATGCTCGGGTGATCTATCTGCCTTTCACTCACAAGGGACTGGACTCGGTCTCTTCACAGACTGGTTTTGCTTGTGAATTGTTTTTGTGGGTTCTTTTGTTTTTTTTCCTCTCATCCTTAAATTTCAGCCTTAGCTCTTCACCAGTAATGTTAACAGTTCATTTATCTGCAAGGCCCACTGACTTCTGTAAGACTAAATCTATCCAGATACATAATTGGTTATTTAAATCTTTCATGTGTCTTTATTCTTGTTGACATTGGAAAGAAGAGATGCTTGAGAACTTTTGAGTTTTTTAATATCTAAAGAGCTATTCTTAAATACCAAGTGACTATTGACTCTGGTCTGTTTCTGACACCTCTCTAGAAAAAAGGCAGTTGTTCAGGTACGCCAAAGTGGAAGAAAAGTTTGCTTAGGACACCCTTTATCAAGCTTTACAGAACCTTCGGAACATATTCAGTTTCCAGAAGAGACTTGGAGACCTTGGATTGGTTTGGCAAAAAAACTTTTAAGTGGCCATTTCTGTAATATTCACCAGCAAAGGTAACGATCTGGCAAGTTGTGTTGCTTTTATCTGTCAGGCATAAGTTTCTCCCATTGAGCTTCCTAAGAATTAGAGTCTACATCACTCATGCTGGACCAGTAGTTAAGAGGAGAGAGAGGGTTTGTGTGGTGGTGGCTGTTGGTATGAGTGCCTGCACAGCTAATGCCAGGTGCTGGAAATGTCTTTGTCGTCAAAATTGAGAAAAGAAACACATGTGTTTAGTTATAGCCACAGTGGCTGAGACACTTAAGTGCCTACAGGATCTGCCCCCCAAACCCCACTTGTTACACCCGGCACATCTAGGGGTTCTGCATGTGACTTTGTCAACCAAAGAGTTTCCCTCCTTTTAGTTATTCTGCTGACTTTGGAGCCAACAAATACTTATTTCATGTAACTTTATCAAGTACTTCCTGTCTCCATGTTTCAAATGGTCATTTTTAAGAAAATTGAAATTCAGAATATTTTTTCCCCATTAAAACATGTCATAAATGGTGGTTAACTTTTAAGCCCAAACACACTAATTTGTTTTAACTTATAATGAAATGTACTAATGGTAGAAATGACTGCCATTTATAACTACATTTTGCTTTTTAATACACAAAATAATTTGCGAATTCCAAATTGGGTTGCTGGCATTGTGCTGCTGGCCCTTGTGGCCTCACCCTCACCGTCAGGCAAATGAGAGGAAGGACTCTAGCTCTATCCACTGGCAGGGATCCATGAACTCAGCATCCTGTTAACCTCTAAGCTGCATTGAAAAATTACCGGTCTATTTTTATTAAGCCTTAAAACTTTTTATGTGTATTTGGTGCCAACTTTTTTCTAGAGCCGTATCAAAAACAACAAACCTGTACTCACATCACAATGTAATTTTGATAAGAACATTTTGTTATTTTTACATGGCAGAATTGGGTGTAACAGTTGAAATAAACTTAGTAATCATGTCTCTGCCTATTTGGTATCTGTGTCTGTGGGGTACACATACTTTCCTTAACATCCATTCTCCAACTTGCCTACAGCTGTTCCTTCCCTTAGAGCAGCGGTTCTCAACCTGTGGGTCGCGACCCGCAAAGGGGTTGAACGACCCTTTCACCGGGGTCGCCTAAGACATCCTGCATATCAGATATTTACATTACGATTCATTAATAGTAGCACAATGAGAGTTATGAAGCAGCCACGAAAGTAATTTTATGGTTGGGGTCACCACAACATGAGGAACTGTGTTAAAGGGTCGAGGCATTAGGAGGGTTGAGAACCACTGCTTTAGACTAAGGCTTAGAGCATTTCATCAGTGAAAGGGTTTGCCTTCCCCTCCCCCCCCCCTGTTTAGCCAGGGGATGCCCAAATTAATCTCTAAGGTTATGGATTTAGATGATTTTCACTTGAAAACCAAAGATTCAGCTGTCTTCTAATTTTATTTTGTTATCATATATCCAATTCTTGTTTTACATATATATACTCTGTGTGTGTGTGTGTGTGTGTGTGTGTGTGTGTGTGTGTGTGTGTATTTTACTGATTTCAAAGAGGAGGGGAGAAGGAGAGAGATATAGAAACATCCATGCTGAGAATCATTTGTATGGCTTCCTCCTACACGCCCACACTGGGGATTGAGCCCACAACTCAGACATGTGCCCTTGACCAGAATCGAACCCGGGTCTCTTTAGTCCAAGGCTGACCCTCTATTCACTGAGCCAAACTGGCTAGGCCAAAGATTCAGCTTTGAGTAGAGTGAGCGGGAATGTTTGAGAGTCTCTTTCAGTTTCTGTAATTTAAAGATTCATTTTTTTCTGCTACTCGTTTTCCTAAAAAATTGAAGGAAACTGTCCAGTGGCAAGCCTTCTCATGAGTAGATGAGGTGCTGAGATGTTAAGAGTTTTGCCTGTAGATTCAAGCTCTGTAGAGAAGGCACAGATTGAACGTCTTTTCTTCTTATATATGACCTATTATCATATGTCCTACAAGCAAATTTAATATTTTTGTATGCATGATGTGGGTTCGGGATAATGAACTTTTCAGACTGCCTGCCTGCAGAGTTCCCCTACAGGAGACTCCACACTTCTGCTGACTGGATCAGGATCAACTACCAGAACATCGGTTACCTAACATGATCTTCAATTGTTCCCCTGAACGTTTTTGAGAGTGCAGAGACTGTTCCAAAAACTGGCTAGGCTCTGGCAACATTACATTACCTGTGTGTCTGGGCAGCCCAGTGGTGGGAGCATCATCCCGATATGCCAAGGTTGTAGTTCAATCCCCAGTAAGGGCACTTTAAAAAATAAAAAAATACATTATCTCTGTAGCAGGCACTCCAGCCACAGGTGAGCACTGAGGTCTTGGAGTGTCACAAGGCAATGGCTGAGTCTGAAAGGACCAAGGCAGCTCCATCTGTTATGGTGGGGGGTGAATAAAATCAAAGGGTTGCCACTTCCAAGTCCTGTGCCTTGTCCAGAAATATATTGGCTCTTTTGATGGGACATAATTTGTTCCATTATCTTTTATCTTTGTGAATCAAGCCTTTTAAGAGTATATGTACCTCCTTAGCTATCTAGTTCATTTCTTCTGAACTCGTGTGTGTGAGTGTGTTTTGATGGTGTCTTAAAATGTTTTTACTGATTTGAGGAAGGGAGAGGAAAAGAGAAACATCAATTGGTTGCCTCCCATATGCACCCTGACCAGGGATCAAATTTGTAATCTGGGTATGAGCCCTGAACAGGAATTGAGCCAGCCACCTTTTGGTGCATGGAACAATGCTAAACCAATGGAGCCACGCTGGTCAGGGCTGAACTCATGTACTTGATCTTTAGAATTCTTGGAGATCATGAATGAAGTATTTCTGTTTTATGTTTGACTAAAAAGTGCTATATAAAATTCAACTTGGGAATAAATGAGAGGCACATTACAGGGGCTTGGTTGACTTTTCAGCAGGCATTTGTGATATTTAGAATTTGAAGTAGAACTTGTCCTGTCTGGTTTGGCTCTGGATACAGCATCGGTCTGCGGACTGAAAGGTCCCGGGTTTTATTCCAGTCAAGGGCATATGCCTGGTTTCGGGCTTGATCCCCAGGGGACGAGGTGTGGTGCGGCAGGCAGGCAATCAATGATTTCCTGTCATCATTGATGCTTCTATCTCTCTCTTCCTCTCCCTTCCTCTCTAAAATCAATAAAAATATATTAAAGAAAAGAAATTAAAGTAGAACTTTTGAAACCTGTTGCCTCTTCTGTCATTCTAGAATCTTGTAATGAGGAAAGAAAGTTGTGTTCCAAATTATCTTTATAAATCTGAAAGGAAGCCTATTTATTAAGAAGTAAGTTCTGGCCCTGGCCAGTGTTAAGTGATTAGAGTGGCCCCCACACTGAAGGGTCCCAGGTTTGATTCCTGGTCAAGGGCATGTACCTGGATTGCAGGTTCGATCCTCAGCCAGGTGTGTGTGGGAGGCAACAAATCAACATGTCTCTCTCACATCGATGTTTCTCCCCCTCCCTCTGTTCCATCCACCTCTAAAAATCAATGGGAAAAATATATCTTCAGGTGTTGATTAACCAAAAAGTAAGTTCTAGCCCTGGTCAGGTGGGTCAGTTGGTTGGAGCATCTTCCCATATATCAGAAGGTTGAGGGTTCTATCTCTGGTTGAGGTGTGTATCGGAGGCAAGCAATCAATGTTTGTATCTCTCCCTTCCTGTCTCTAAAAATCAAGACATATCCTTTGGTGAGGATTTAAAAAAAAATAAGTTGCTGGACAAGCCGGTGTTGCTCAGTTGTTGAGCATCAACCTATGAACCAGAGATCATGGTTCAATTCTCAGTCAGCACATTCCCAGTTTGTGGGGTCCCCATTAGGGGGTGTGCAGGGGGTAGCCGATTGATGATTCTTTTTCATCATTGATGTTTCTATTGCTCTCTTCCTCTCCCTCTCTGAAATAAAAATATATGTTTTAAAAAGTTGTATTCAGTTAGGTTGTCTCTCAGGAGTGTTCCAGTTGCATTTTTTTTTTCTAAAGTAGATTGTTCTTAAATTTTTTAATTGAGAGGAAGGGAGAGTAAGAGAGATGAAAACATCTAGGATAAGAGAGAACCATAGATTGGTTGCCTCCTGCACACCCCCCAACGGTGATCGAACCTACAACTTGGGCATGTGTCCTGACTGGGAATTGAACTGTGACCTCCTGGTTCATAGATTGATGCTCAACCACTGAGCTATACTGGCTGGGCTGATATGATAACTCTTTTTTTGTTTTGTTTTTTTTATTGATTTTTTACACAGAGGAAGGGAGAAAGAGAGTTAGAAACATTGAGGAGAGAGAAACATCTATCAGCTGCCTCCTACACACCTTCTACTGGGGATGTGACCACAACCAAGGTACATGCCCTTGACCGGAATCTTAACGAAAGACCTTTCAGCCTGCAGGCTGACGCTCTATCCACCAAGCCAAACCGGTCAGGGCTGATAGGATAACTTTTGATGCTTACTGAAGAATACAACTGGAGCCCAGCCTGTGTGGCTCAGTGGTTGAGTGTCAACCTATGAACCATGAGGTTATGGTTTGATTCTTAGTCAGGGCACATGCCCAGATAGCAGGCTGGATCCCCAGTCTGGGGTGTGTAGGAGGCAGCCAATCAATGGTTCTCTCATTTTTGATGTTTTTATCTCTCCCTTGTCCTCTCTGAAATAAAAAATATATCTTTTTTTTAAAAAGTTATCATCATGTTAAAACCTAATTTTGTTTTAACCAATTTCAAGTAACAAATCTGTCTAATCATCCTATCTAATAAAAGAGTGATATGCAAATTGACTATCACTCCAATACACAAGATGGCTGCTCCCATGTGGTCAAAGATCGCTGCCCTCATGTGGACACAAGATGGCCAGCAGGGGAGGGCAGTTGGAGGTGATCAAACCTGCAGGGACGTTGTGGGGGACCCAAGCCTTCAGAGGAGAGCAGTTGGGGAGGTCCAGGCCTGCAGGGGAGAGCAGTTTGGCAGGGGTGGGGGGAGGGAGCAAGCCTGTAGGACAGGGAAGTTAGGGGTGACCAGACCTGCAGGGGAGGACAATTGGGGGTACTAGGCCTGCACAGGAGGGCAGTTGGGGGTGACCAGGCCTGCAGGGAGGGCAGTTGGAGGTGATCAAGCCTGCAGGGAAGGGAAGTTGGGGGGGATCCAAGCCTACAGAGGATAGTAGTTGGGGAGGTCCAGGCCTGCAGGGGAGAGCAGTTGTGGGGGGAGGGACAGGCCTGCAGGACAGGGAAGTTAGGGGTGACCAGGCCTTCAGGGGCGGGCAGTTAGGGGCAAACAGGCTGGCAGGGAAGCATTTAGGCACAATCAGGCTGGCAGGGGAGTGGTTAGGGGTAATCAGGCTGGCAGGCAAAGCTATTAGGGGCAGTCAGGAAGGCAGGCAGGCAAGCAATTGGGAGCCAGCAGTCCTGGATTGTGAGAGGGCAGTCGGACATTCCTCGAGGGGTCCCAGATTGGAGAGGGTGCAGGCTGGGCTAAGGGACATCCATCCTCTGTGCATGAATTTTGTGCACCAGGTCTTTAGTCTCTCTCTCTCTCTCTCTCTCTCTCTCTCTCTATATATATATATATATATATATATATATATATATATATGTGTGTGTGTGTGTGTGTGTGTGTGTGTGTGTGTGTATACATATATACATATATATAAGCCTAAGAGACCATCCAACTGTGTGACTGATAACTATGATATGCACTGACCACCAGGGGGCAGATGCACAATGCAGGAGCTGCCAAGCTGTGGTTCTCAGGTGACACACCTGGAACCAGAGAGGAGGGAGCCTAATTCTGGGATGCATCACCTGAGAACCACTCTCTCACAATCTGGGATGTTGAACAGCTGGTTTTGGCCGATCCCCACAGGCCAGGTTGAGGGACCCCACAGGTGCATGAATCCATACACCGGGCCTCTAGTATCCTATTTAATAAAAGAAAGACATGCAAATTGACTGCACCTCTGCTATGCCACAAGCCACACCCACCAGCCAATCAGGAGCAAGTATGCAATTTAACCCAACCAAGATGTTGGTTAATTTGCATATCCAGGCACAGAGTGAAGACTGAAGACAGCATAGAAGGGAGCAAAGCTCTGGAGAAGCAAGCAAGCAGGGCGGCAGAGAAGGGAGGAAAGCTGGTGGGGCAGCAGAGACCACCACAGGAAGCCCTATTGCAGGAATCTGCCTGCAACAGGCCTCTCGTTAGTAATAAAAACTAATAAAGTTGACTGCCAAGTCAGTTGACCTCTCTTGGTAATAGGGGCTGTCCTGTATTTACTACTTCAGCAAGTCAGCAGGGTCAAATTTCTGGAAAAGGCCTAAGGCAGAAGTCCTAAACATTCTCAAACCACTCACAAGCTTTCTCTGTAACTTGCTCGCCAAGGAAAAAAACCATATTTCATCTCGATGTCCTGATTGACAATATAAAACTAGCCATAGTAGGTTTGGCTCTATAGTTAAGAGTGTCAGTCGGCCTGCAGACTGAGGGTTCTGGGTTTGATTTTGGTCAAGGACAGGTACCTCAGTTGCAGGATCTGGTCTGGTCAGGCCCGGTGCAGTTGAGGTGCATGTGGGAGGCAGCTTATCCACAAGTCTCTCACAGCAATGTTTCTCTCTCTGTGTCTCTCCCCTTCCCACTCTATAAAAAAACAAAAACCGCCCTAACTGGTTTGGCTTCGTGTATAGAGCATCAGCCCCTGGACTGAAGGATCCTGGGTTCTATTCCCTCCAAGGGCATGTGCCTGGGTTTCAGGTTTGGTCCCCGGTGGGGGTGTGAAGAAGGCAGCTGATCAATGATTCCCTTTCATCATTGATGTTTCTATCTCCTCCTCTCCCTTCCTCTCTGAAATCAATAAAAATATATTTAAAAAACAAACAAAAAACCCAAAACCTAAAAATTCTACATAACATTTATTGTATTCTTATCATTTGTTAGAGATAGTGCTAAATCCATTTCATGGAGTACGGGTGAGATAATTTCTGTCAGTATTAAACTGTCATTAATGATTTTGGTTTGGCTTTGGTAGAGTTCACACTACATGTGTGGCCCCGAAGCTAAAAGTGTAAGTCTTGGGTTTATGGTGTCCTCATGCCTGTGAAAGAAAATAAATCCTCTGGAGCAACTCATTTTAAATTGGGGCCTAAAAGTATATCCATAGATGCAGTTCCAAGGAATGCTAACTAGCTCAAGGGAAGGGAGGAGAGCCTGAGCAAGACTCAACCAAAACAATAGACTGCAGAATCAGACCTGCAAAGGCTGCAGATTGTCATTATGAGATTAAAGAGATTTAAAATAAGTAGCTAAAAGTGGATGAAATAAGTGCCTATCCAAATTGGTAGAATACAAGAAAATCGCATAGGATAAATAGAAATTTAAAACTCAATGGATGGGTTACATAGATTACACGTAGCTGAAGTGAAACTGGGAAATCTGAAGTTACACAAAATGCAGGAAGGACATCGAAGTAGATAGACTACATGAAAGAGCTTACTAACTGGATTTGGGGATGAGATGGGCAACTTGCACTGAATTGGAATCCCCAAAGGGACAGTGGATGCCAGGCACTAGGAAGGAGAAGCTCTGAGTGCTTACTGTGTAGGAGTGTTCACTAAAGTGTAGTAAAGCTATGGGGGCAAATCAGAGTGCGCCGGGTCGGCACCGCGGTCACCTCTGAAGGGGAAGGTGGGCGTGCGGATGCTCATTTAAGTCTCCAGACTGTACACAATCGTCTATCTATGCTCTTGGGACATAAACTAAGTCACTTAAATGTCCAAGCCGGACTCTGAGAGCTGGACGGGAACAGGCGCAGGCGGGGAGCGAGGCGACAAGCCCGACACCGCCTTCCTTGCCCGGCTCCGCTGAGCTTCAGGCCCAGAGATCAGCTTCCTCCTACGCGACGGCTCCTGCGACCCCTAGCGGCGTGGCGGCGCAGTGGGACCGGCGGGCACCTCCCCCTCCGCCCCGCAGGCGGGACTTCCGGGCGGCAGGACTTCCGGCCCCTGAGTGACGGACGCAGCATCAGCACCAGCAGCGGCGGTGGCGGCCGAGCCTTAAGGCCACATCTTTAGGGGCTGCTACGGAGGCGACGAACCGCGGTCTACGGACTACGGGCAGCCAGGGCTGGAGGGCAGGCGCGCCGGCGGACAGCGGGCCGCACTGGCGGCGGCGGTGGCCGCAATGATGGAGATCCAGATGGACGAGGGCGGCGTAGTGGTGTACCAGGATGACTACTGCTCCGGCTCCGTGATGTCGGAGCGGGTGTCAGGCCTGGCGGGTTCCATCTACCGCGAGTTCGAGCGCCTCATCCACTGCTACGACGAGGAGGTTGTCAAGGAGCTCATGCCGCTTGTGGTCAACGTGTTGGAGAACCTGGACTCAGTGCTCAGCGAGAACCAGGAGCACGAGGTGGAACTGGAGCTGCTGCGCGAGGACAACGAGCAGCTGCTCACCCAGTACGAGCGCGAGAAGGCGCTGCGCAAGCAGGCCGAGGAGGTGCGTGGGCCACCCGCGCGGGACCCGCGCGGACCGCGTCCTCCCCGCCCCGCCCCGCCCCGCCCCCGGCCCCGCCCGGGACGCCGCCCGGCCGGGGTACCCTGCCCCGCCCGCCCCTCCCAGCGCGGCCCCCGAAGTCCTGGGGCCCCTAGCGTTGGCTTCCCCTTTCTCCTCGCCTGCTGCTCCATCCCGGAGTCCTGAGCCACCTGGCGTCACTGGGGGGCTTGCAGCCTAAACAGCTCCTCGCCTCGGGCCAAGCCTCCCTCTCTCCTCCGCAACCCCCCGTTGATACAGACTCCCGATTCTTTTTGCTTTTTTGTATTTAGCAAACCGGTTTCCTAGACCCAAATTGTTACCTCTTATTGCTGCAATTCTAACCCCTCCCAGAAAAGGGATTTCTGAGGTTTTTATGATCTGTAGCCGAAGAAGTCTGTTGTCAGCAAACCTCTTCCTTGTCCCTAAACCAATGTTTTGAAGGTCTGTGGCATGGGTCCGTCTGAAAGTTGATGTAAACACATAACTAAAGCTGCAGTTAGGCTGCTGCTCTGGTACCAGGTGAGAAAGACCCCAGCGGTGGTTTCTTTGCCCTATGATTTCCTCAGTTGGGAAGACTGTTAGCTTAGATGGAAAAGGTTGAGAAATTCCAGTCTGGCTTCTAAGGAGCTAAAAGTAGAATTTTGAAATGCTTGTGTTCTAGGACATCTCCATAACCTGGAAATCTATTTGTTTGTGAACCAGTTAGAAGAACTGTGCATGGTAGGGAACACCACTTAACTTCATTCACCATCAAATACTTAGCACTGATTATGTGGCAGACTCAAGCAGCTGTGGGATGTGGATTCCCATCCCTGTTTTGCCGTGTGACCTTGTCCACATTGCCTGCCTGTTCTGCATTTTTATTTTCCATCAGTCAAATGAGTCAGTTGCCCCTAGATGATCTCTGAGACCTGACATTCTGTTATTCTAGGCATTTAGGTGATGTTCTTTGATTCATGAATAGGAAACTTCTTATTAAATGAGTTAAACTCCTTTTCAGTTGATTTAGCTGAAGGCATTGTTGACTTTAGTATTGAAATAGATTATTATTTCAGTATTTTGTCTTTGTTGAACCATAGTGATTTATGCCTTAGTTTGGTTTAAAGCGTGTTTATAAAAAGTAACAATGCCTTGTATCGTTCCTATTTAGAGTGATTTATTTTGCTTTGGTTTTATGTGTCTGTCAAGAAACTGTTGTCTATTGATTGGGGTGTCAAGCTCCACCAGAATTGATTTAAAACTCTCTAGGGGATGCAAGAGCTTATAAGATTTTAGAGTTGGGAGTGGCCCAAGGCTTTTTTTACAGGGAAGGAACTGGTTCTGTGAAGTTGGGGACTGGGCCCTGGGAGAGCCAGACCAAGGACCCAGTCTCTTGACTCCTGGCTAGGACTCGTCCTTTCTTGACATGCTGCTATGAGAGGCTAGAGAGATGCACCCCTGGAAACTGGAGCACTGGGGCTCCCTTTGCCCACCCATAGGGCTATGGCTGCCTCTCTGGTGCTGGGCAGTGCCCTCCACTCTTCTGACCACTCTTGGCAGCCATTTGATGCCTGAGGTTTCAAAGAAGTTTGTTTTCTTGCTTCAGTACCTATGTAATCAACATAGTGTATGAGAAGGAGCTAAAAGGAGAAAACCAAGTTAAAGGCTAAGAATTAGCCTTTCCGTTTAAGAATTAGTCTGCATATGGATGAAGTCTCTGCTCTGTGCAGTTCAAGTGAGTATGTTTCTAGCCCCCCACTTCTACTCCCTTGGACTAAAAGCTGCAGGGTGGTGGGCATGTGGTTTGGAGGAGAATGCCTTTGAAGCCCATACCCACCTTTGCCCCAGCTATTAGGAGAAGCTACACAGAGCTTCCTGAGCAGAGGGCCGTGAAGCAAATGCTTGGCTAGCCAGCATCAAGGCTGTGATTAGTTGTCTACCCTTGAAGAGACCACAAGTAAAGGTACTAAATAAAAGGTCTATATCCTGTAACCATTTTAGCATTCTAGCTCGTTTATGAAACCCAGCAGGCATGTTTTTAGTATTGTGGGAAGAACCACCGTGCGTTGTGGATTGGGCTCTTTTTCTCGGCAGGAACTGAGATCACAGATGTGTGTCTGATAACTCAAGAGCTGGCACATTGCAGGCTACAGACATGTTCGTGTCACAGAGCTCCTGCATCTCTACCACTCTGCTCAAGAAGGCTTAGTCAGAGCTGGGTAACCCGAGCTGCCTGCAGCCTTCAGAGTAGACAGAATCTTCTTCTTTTTTTTTAGTGGCTGGAGCAGAGCAAATAACCCTGTCCTCTAATTCTTGCCCATAATAACCACAGCGAGAGATTGCAAGTATGTTCTGATTCTAGGATGGCTCCTTGGTCCCGAGACTGCTCATTCGGTGGCAGTGATGGTAGCCAGAGATAGTGGGGTTCAGAAAGAGAGCCTGGCCTTGGAGTCCACAAACGCTGGCTTGAGCGCCAGCCCTGCCCTTGGGAGCCGCAGGCCCAGTAGACCAATCTTCCTCTCTCTGGCCGCAGTGACTGCCTCAGTGAAGTGAGTAGGTTGCCAGGTGAAAGTCACTTTCATCTCCAGTGCCAAGTCCCATCACTGACTCATTTTTTCTGGGATCTGCTGTGAGGCAGATATAGTGAAGTCAGGGAGGAGCACCTTGATGGATTGGCAGGGCAGCTTTGGTTGGTAAGCAAAGACATCTTAGTCTCTCCTTGTATAGGTTTTGCCCTTGCCATTGACACCAGGGAATCCCACTCAAGCTTATAGAGCTAATTGGACTTATTGCTGGTGTCTGCGATTTCTACAGAGGCCAAAAAAAAATGCCAAAAGTTTAAAAAATACACCAAATTCTTTAAAAAAGGCTGGAAATGGGCAGTTGACAGGGGCAGCTGGAGAATGAATAGATTCCCCTCGGTAGTAACATGAGGCGGGTATCAGTAGAGGGCTCCATGTGCTCTGTGTCCCCCCACAGCAAAGAGCCCTTTCTTTTTTCTTTCTTGTTTTTTCTTCTTCTTTTTTTCTTTTATGCAGTGATCAAGAACTTAGGTTATGGGAGGAGAAAATAATGTTTACGAGACAGGTGTGAGTTTAGTAGCCATCATTTGCCTTAAAATCTTCTTTGCCCCGAAGAAACTACTAGAAACACCCCCAAACTCATCACAAGCAACCCAAGTGGATGTTGTTGCGGATACTGCAGCATTTGGTGCTGTATAAGAAAGGCATCCACATGGAGGAAGGTTTGACCCAGAACTGGTTCCTGGTTATATATAGCAATCCATTTCATACAAAAGTATGTGGATAGGATTACGCTGGAGGGGGTAGGGGAAGCTCTATAGAAATACTACTCTATAGAAATGATCATTTTGCCTCTTTTCATAAGTGAATTAATACATTGAATCACAAGTTTTTCTTCTTGTTTCTAATATTACAAATAGTGAATTCACCACTGCTTGGACAAGGTATGTGATTTCTTCTTCAGCCATGTTGTAATATTAAGAGCAAGGTTTAAAAATTGTGTCCTTGTTTTAGATGAAACCATTAAGATATGGTGGCCCGAGCTGCCTTTCCTCATTGCCTCCAAATGTTGGCCCATTGTAGATGTACCAGAGTCACCAGGAATATATCAAAACCTCCCCCCAAAAATGGGGGGTAGGGAGAAATAGGCATATGAGAGCAAAGAGAGGCGCTTTCCAGCCAGGGTGAACATGTGGGGAAGGTGTCTGCTTTTGGTATGGAGGCCTCTGGCCTGCAGGCCTGCTGCTGGGCCCCTTCCTGCCATGGCGGGAACCCTCTGGTGGCTGGTTCCTGTGCACATCTGGCACAGAGACTGCATGGAGCACATTCAGATGCTGGCTGCTTACGTGACTTAAGTGCACGTTGAGAGTGAATGGTCCCCATCACTCCAGTTGGCCCACTCCAGACCTTCTACAGTGCAGGGCCTGCCCCAAACCCAGGAGCAAGCCTCACACCTGCTTCCTGCTTCACCAAGGGGACAGTGCCCTCCTGGTTCTTTTCTCCATGATCACGCCCCCAAAGAGATGCTAGTCATCTGTGTATGCCCATGAGGGGGAAGCAGCTTCCCCCTACCTCTGTGCACACTGCACTCGGCTGTCTGTTTAGTTCCTGGAGGTCAAGGACTCTCTGCTGTTTGAGTGTGAAGCTACCATCTGTCCAACACAACATCCTGTGATGATAGAAATTTCCAGTTTTGTGTTGTCCAGTTTCATAGCCAATGGCCATACAGAGCCATTGACACTCAAATGTGGCTCATATAACTGAGGAAACAAGTTTTTATTTTTATTTCACTTTAATATAAGTGTAAATAGCCACTTGTGGTTGGGACTATCACACTTGGCACTGCAGCGGAGTATAGTCTGGCTCAGTCACTTTTCTGGAAGGTCAGGCAGTAGACATCTCTGTTACTCAGCTTTAGGCAAGCAAAGAAGTTGGGTGGTTTTGTTGTTTCAGTGAATATGTCCCAGGAAGAGGGAAGATCCCAAAGCAGTGGGGTTTTTTTGTTCGTTTTTTTAAAAATATATTTTATTGCTGAGACCGGTTTGGCTCAGTGGATAGAGCGTCGGCTTGCGGACTGAAAGGTTCCAGGTTTGATTCCTGTTGGGGGCACGTACCTTGCTTGCGGGCACATCCCCACAGTGGGGCGTGCAGGAGGCGGCTGATCCATGTCTCTCTCTCATCGATGTTTCTGACTTCCTATCTCTCTCCCTTCCTCTCTGTAAAAAATCAATAAAATATATTAAAAAAATAAATAAATAAAATAAAATAAAAATATATTTTATTGATTTTTTACAGAGAGGAAGGGAGAGGGATAGAGAGTTAGAAACATTGATCAGCTGCCTCCTGCACACCCCCTACTGGGGATGTGCCCACAACCAAGGTACATGCCCTTCACCGGAATCGAACCTGGGACCCTTGAGTCTGAAGGCGATGCTCTATCCGCTGAGCCAAACCGGTTTCCGCAAAGCAGTGGATTTTGATACAGGAGACCAGATATGTGAGATGAACAACAACAAAAAAAGAATGCTGCCCAGTTGGCATGGCTCATGAACCAGGAGGTCATGATTCGATTCCTGGTCAGGGTACATGCCCAGGTTGCTGGCTCGATCCCCAGTGTGGGGCGTGCCAGAGGCAGCCGATCTCTTTCATCATTGATGTTTCTCTCTCCTTTCCCCTCTCCCTCCCTCTCTAAAATAAAAATATATTAAGAAAATTAAAAAAAAGAATACCAGCTATTTATATGTGATGAAATTCATCAAAGGCTGAGAAGAGATCTAGAGGGAAATCCTGGCACCTAGAAATTGTCTGTGCTTATAACACAGAATTAAAACTTTGTTCCTTTGTTTCCTTATTTCCTTTCTTTCTTTCTAACAACTTTATCAAGGAGGTGTACTAAAATATTTGAAGTGTGCAATTTGGTAAGTTTTGTCACATAAACATCCAGAAATCATCCGCACAATCGAGATACAGTGGTACCTCGAGATACGAGTGCCCTAACATATGAGATTTTTGAGATTCGAGCCGTCGAGTGAGCGATTTTTTGCTTTGAAATACGAGCAACATTTGAGATACGAGTAATCGTGCGGATCGGCCGGCTGCACACGACCCACCAGTTTACAGCCACTCGAGCGTCTCATAGTTTCCCACGCCTCAGTCAGTGTGCTTGTTTACCACATTGTCGAAGCATCTTTTGTGTATTTACATACTTTATCACATTTCTTTTTATAACCATGGGTCCAAAGAAAGCGAGTAGAAAGGTCAGTGCTCAGAAGAGGATGATGTCTATTGAATTAAAGCATGAAACCATAGAAAAATATGAGCAAGGTGTGCGAGTGGCTGACTTGGCGAGGCAATAGGGGCGTAGTACTTCAAGGATATGCACTGTGCTTACACAGAAGGAGTCGATAAAGGGTATAACGCCAGCTAAGGGCGTTACAATAATTTCTAAGCTCCGTAGCTCTCTCCATGAAAAGATGGAGAATCTACTGATGGTGTGCGTGACGGAGAAGCAGCTTAAAGGAGATACATTAACACAGGGCATCATATGGGAAAAGGCGCGAGCAATTTACGGTGATTTGCTGGAGCAGACCCCGAGCACTTCCATGGATGAAGCATCGAAAGACTCATTTCAAGCCAGTAGAGGCTGGTTTGATAACTTCAGGAAAAGGTCCGGCATTCACTCCATCGTCAGGCATGGTGAGGCAGCAAGTTCGGATGTGAAGGCAGCTGAAGATTACCTCAAAACTTTTTCCAAACTGATAGAAGCCAAAGGATATATCCCCCTGTAAGTCTTCAACTGTGACGAGACAGGGCTTTTCTGGAAGAAGATGCCAAATAGGACTTATATAACAGCAGAGGAGAGGGCGATGCCAGGCCACAAACCCATGAAGGATAGGCTAACTCTCGCACTGTGCGCCAATGCGAGTGGCGACTGCAAGATCAAGCCTCTGCTCGTATACCATTCGGAAAACCCCAGAGTCTTTAAGTCACATAAGATTTTAAAAGATAAACTGCAAGTTATGTGGAGGGCAAACCCGAAGGCATGGGTCACCAGGCAGTTCTTTGTGGAGTGGGTAAACCTGGTTTTCGGCCCTTCTGTTAAGAAATATCTCCAGGCAAACAACCTAACCATGCAAGCCCTCCTCGTCCTCGACAATGCTCCTGCTCACCCACCGAACCTCGAAGATGAACTCCTCGAAGAGTTCAAGTTTATAAAGGTTGTCTACCTACCTCCCAACACCACTCCTATCCTGCAGCCCATGGATCAGGAGGTGATTTCTAATTTTAAAAAGCTGTACATCAAGCACCTGTTCCGGCGCTACTTTGAGGTGACAGAGAACACAAACTCACCCTTCGAGAATTCTGGAAGAACCACTTTAACATCGTGATATGCCTCAGAATTATTGATCAGGCCTGGCTGGGTGTCACAACGAGGACTTTGACCTCTGCATGGAAGAAGCTGTGGCCTGAGGCCGTAGCCGAAAGGACCTTCAAAGGATTTGAATCCGAGGTGCCAGTGGAGGAGGAGATAGTGTCTCTGGGAAAATCCATGGGCCTGGAGGTGGATGAGAGAGACATGAATGAGCTCCTCGAGGAGCACTCTCTGGAACTCACCACGGAGGAGTTACAAGAGTTGCAGTCTCAGCAACATGCGGAGGTTCTCCAAGAAATTGGTTTTGAGGAGGAGCCAGCGGTGGAGGAGATCTCTACACGTGAGATAAAGGAGATCTTAGAAATGTGGGAGAGGGTGTCACACTTCGTGGAAAAGAAACACCCCGAAAAAGTTGCTACTGGTTGTGCATCAGAGCTGTTCAATGAAACTTGCCTCACCCATTTCAGAAACATTCTGAAAGGGAGGAAGAGGCAAACCTCGTTGGGCACGTTTTTTTTTTAAATTGGCCAAAAATGCAAAGACCAGTAGCAATTAAGTTCAATGAAGATTAGTTAAGTTACATTCAGTTTAGGAATAAAGTGTAGCATTAAGAGTGTAACGAGTAGGTAAATACACTTTATAAAACCAGTTTATTCCTTTACATTCTCTTTTATTATGTTTTCATACAATATTTGTCATTTATAAATACATTTTTCTTATTCAAAAGCATGTGACAAGAACAACTGGGGTGGCATTTTGGGGGCTGGGACGGATTAACGGCATTTCAATTGATTTCAATGGAGAAATTTGCTTTGAGATACGAGCAACTTGATATCCGAGCAAGGTTACGGAACGAATTAAACTCGTATCTCGAGGTACCACTGTAATTATATGCCCTGGCCAGTTCTGCTCAGTGGTTAGACCGTCGGCCCACAGCCCAAAGGGTTTTGGGTTCGATTCCCAGTCAAGGTCATGTACCTGGGTTGCAGGTTCCCCAGCCCCAATAGGGGCACATTCAGGAGGCAACCAGTCTGTGTGTCTCTTTCACCTTGATATTTCTCTCTCCTCTCCTCCCTCCCTTTCACTCTTTGTAAATCAATGGAAAAAATATACTCGGGTGAGCATTAAAAGAAAAAAGATAATGATCATCATCATCCCCAAAGTTTCCTCATGCCTATCAGGAACTCTCTCCCTGCTTCTGGCCCTTGGTAACATCAATCTGCTTTCTGTCGCTTTTGATTAATTTACGTTTTTAGAACTTTATGTGAATGGAATCGTGGAGTGTAAACTTTTTGGGGGGAAGGGGCGCCTGACTTCTTTCAATCAGAAGAATGATTTTGAGATTCATCCAGTTAGTTGCTAGTGTTAGCCTCTATTCATTCCTTTTATGCTGAGGGGTGTTGTGTGGATGCTGATCCATTCTCCTCTTGAGGGAGTAGCCGCGTCACTGCTCCCTAGCCTGTGTTTGTCACTTCCATGCATTCACACTTCTCAGTTGGTGGCATGCCACGGGTCCAACACTTCCTTAAGAAAGCATCTCCATTGCCAAGGTGGAAAAGTCTCATCCCAAGGAAATGAAATGTTTGCCAACACGGAGGGTCCACATAGTCTTTAATCAGTGCCTGTTTTAGACCACCCCTTTTGGGCAAGAGATTTGGGAAATGCCGTTAACTGGGACAGTGGATACAAGGTTAGGAAGTTTAGACTCTGATTACCTCATGTTTTCCAATGGATCTCTGGGTGCCATTCCTTCTACTCCCCTTCATCTTGGGTTTCTGTTCCTTTAGATTCCTTACCTACACCCACACCGACCTTCTCTTCCCAGGAAACAAATATCCAGACCAGGGCAAAAGCCCTGAGGTGCTCGCTTGTGCTTGTGGCTGTTGGCCTGTCTCAAGTTTACAGTGTTCAGGTCTGGACAAGACCTTTGTCTGCAGAACAGGGAGCTAAGAGTGTCCTTCGAATGTCTCCTGCTAAAGTGCACAAGAGCAAGGTAGACTCTGGGTGGATTAGGAAGTTTAAGAAACCAGTGTAAACTACTAAGATTGCTTTGGAGAATGTTTACATGAGAATAATTTCTCCCAGGGAAAATTTTTCCATGATGGGACATTTAGAGTTTTAGTTTTATCTTCCTTTTTTTTTTATATATATTTCCCCAGGTACCAAACATAATTATATATATTTACTATATAAAGCATACGTTAGTATGTAAAAGATAATATATAAATACATATAAATATACACTTATATATTTTTTTTCTGTCTTACCAGTTTCTTTTTTATTTAATAAATCTTTATTTTTTAGATTATTACATTTGTTCCTCTATTTTCTCCCTATAGCTCCCCTCCACCCGGCTCCCACCCCTCCCTCTGCCCTTACCTCCCAACCACATTGTTCTCATCCAGTCTCTCCCTGTACACCCCTTACCCCTTTCCCCCTGAGAATTGTCAATCCACTTTCTTTCTACTATATTCACTAGTTAATTCTGTTCATCAGATTTTTAATTCACTTGATTTTTAGATTCACTTGTTGATAGATACGTATTTGTTGTTCATAATTTTTTATCTTTATCTTTTTCTTCTTCTCTTCTTAAAGAGAACCTTTCAGCATTTCATATACTAGTTGTTTTTTATGAATGTTTTTTGCCACTTATTTTTATTTTTTTAATTAAATCTTTATTATTCAGATTATTACATTTGTTTCTCTTTTTTCCCCCTCCATAGCTCCCCTCCATTCAGCTCCCACCCCTCCCTCTACCCTTACTTCCCTCCCATTGACCTCATCCATAGGTGTATGATTTTTGTCCAGTCTCTCCCTGTACACCCCTCACCCCTTTCCCCCTGAGAATTATCAGTCCACTCCCTTTCTCTGCTCCTGATTCTATTATATTCACCAGTTTATTCTGTTGATCACATTTTTAATTCACTTAATTTTCAGATTCACTTGTTGATAGATAGGTATTTGTTGTTCATAATTTTTTGTCTTTCACCCTTTTCTTCTTCCTCTTCTAAAAGAGTATCTTTCAGCATTTCATATAATACTGGTTTGGAGTTGATGAACTCCTTTAGCTTTTTCTTATCTGTGAAGTTCTTTATCTGCCCTTCAATTCTGAATGATAGCTTTGCTGGATAGAGTATTCTTGGTTGTAGGTTCTTGCTATTCATCACGTTGAATATTTCTTGCCACTGCCATCTGGCCTGCATTGTTTCTGTTGAGAAATCAGCTGACAATTGTATGGATGCTTCCTTGTAGGTAATTACCTGTTTTTCTCTTGCTGCTTTTAATATTCTCTTTTTGTCTTTTGCTCTTGGTATTTTAATTATGATGTGTCTTGGTGTGGTCCTCTTTGGATTCCTTTTATATAGGGTTCTGTGTGCTTCCTGGACTGGTAAGTCTATTTCTTTCACCAGATGTGGGAAGTTTTCAGTCATTATTTCTTTAAATAGGTTTTCAGTATCTTGCTCTCTCTCTTCTTCTGGCATCCCCATAATTCCGCTTGAAGCTGTCCCAGAGGCTCTTCACATTTTTGGATTCTTTTCTCTTCTTGTTTTTCCAGTTGAGTGTTTTCTGATTCTTTATATTTCGAATTTTTTACTTGATTCTTGCCTTCCTCTAGTGTGCTGTTAGGTCTCTGTATAATATTTTTTATTTCAGTCAGTGTATTTTTAATTTCTAGTTGGTACTTTTTCATCTCTAGTTAGTCCTTTTTCATCTCCTTTTGTGTCTAGGAAATTCTTGCAAAATCTTATAATTGTGGTTTTGAACTCTATGTAACCATTTGTTTTCCTCCATTTCTTTCATTTGTGATCTGTTCCTTTGTCTCTGCATTTTCACTATGCCAGGAGAACTTCTGTGCTGGAGTGAGCCTTATGATACAAGACTTGCAAAATTGCAAAAGCCTCGCTGTTGAGTTTGGATGGGGTGGAGTCTCAGGGCTGAGCAGAGACAGCCTTGGCTTCCAGTCAGTCCTGCCCTACATGGTCCCTGGGTCTGTGTCCTTCAGTAATCTCTGCAGCCCTCTCTGTGCACACACGCGCACCTCCAGACCTCTGCCTTTGCAGTTCCCGTGCACTCTGGGGACCCATATGAGTCTGGGTCCCCAGGGTCTCGCCCAAAACTGGGGTTCATTGCTATCAGAAGTGGATTTCAGCACAGTTGGGAGGTTCTGTCTCCCTCTCACTAGAGAAAGCCAGTGACACAATCAGCAGTCTGTCCTCAGTGGTGTGTGCACCTCCAGACCTCTGCCTTTTTGTGGCTCCCCTAAGTTTCCATGCACTCCTCCCTTTCACAACAGTCTAGACTCCCCCATATGAATCTCGCCCAGAGCTGGGGTTCAGTGCAGTTGGGAGTTTCCTTCTCCCCACTAGAGGAAGCCAGCCAGGCACTCTGCTGCCCGTCCTTTCCACGTGCGCGTTTCTGTACCTCAGCTTTTTGCAGCTTTCCTGAATCTCCGTGAGCCCCTCTCTTTCCTTCTAGTTGTAGAATTTCCATTCAGCCAGCTTTTTTTTTTTTCCATTGGTTCTGGAGGATGCCTGTTCTGTCTTTTAGTTGTAGTTTTGAAATTGTTGTGCGAGGCAGCAATTTAGGTGTTTACCTATGCGCCATCTTGGTTTCTCTCCTTTTTTTTCTTTCTTTTTTTCTTGTTTTTGTTGTTAATCCTCACCCAAGGATATTTTTTCCATTGATTTTTAGAGGAAGTGGAAGTGGGGGAAGAGAGACATCAATGTGAGAGAGTCACTTCAATTAGTTGCCTCCTACATGCACCCTGACCTAGGCTGGGTTGAACCCGCAACCCAGGTACATGCCCATAACTGGGAATCAAACCAGAGATTCTTTGGTGCACAAGGCAACGCTCTAACCATCTAGCCACACTAACCAGGGCTGTTTTGAAAATCAGTCTAAATTAAACCAGTGGCATTTGTAGGCAGATGTTGACCCAGCAGCCCCTTTAACATAAATCTGAGAACCTTTGCTTTTTTATGAAGTCAACCTGGTTCTTGGATTTCTGCGCAGGGGCCTGGCCTCTCACCATGTGTCCAATACTTGGATACAGAAATGCCCATATTTCCTCTCTTGGTGTCACTCAGCAGGTCAGGGTAGCTCTTGTAGTTCCAGGACTCACACGCTTGCTCATGTCTTCTGCTCACCTGCATTCTAGGTCTAAGTGGTGACATAGTTGTGAGAAATGGAGAAAGGAAGCTGTAAAAGAACATCTGTGGTTTGAGCTGTTAGGAGTTAAGTGGCCCAGTGTGAATCCTTGGTTAATATTTGATCATGTCAGGAGGTCACTGTGAGTACCAGGAATCAGCCATCAAGAGAAGAGCATCTCCTCCAAGCACAGTAGCCTGCACCCCGGCATCCCCGGTATTTGCCACTTTTCTTGTCCAAACATAAAAGATCCAAAAAAGCATTTTTCTTCTGAAATTCACTCTAGCCCTCATCCTAGGAAGGAATTAAATGATCAATAATGCAAAAGAACAAGATCTTTGGTTCCTGTTAGGTTCATTTCTAAGTAACCAGAGTTGAGTTATTTCCTATATGTGACCCAGCTTAAAGGACATTTAAGAGGGAAGAATTAAATTTAATATGTTAATTTACTTTGCTATTAAAATAATCTTGAGTTTTGAGAGTTACCAAAACTCTAGTGATGACATTCTGCAAAAATGTTTCCCTAGTCATCTCTTGTATTCTGGGAATTGGGAATACTGGCTTCTGTTGTCTTAATTTTATATTTGACATGAAAAGTCAGCTTCTTAACATTGTTTTTATGTTTAAAATGGGAAGAATGGTCTTATTCCATGGAATGTGGAGAAAAGCTTCCTTTGATTCCTAGATTTTAGAAGAGCCCACACTCATGTTATTTCAGTGAAATTCACCAAAAAGCAAATTTTGAAAACCAAAGTTGAATTTAATTTTAAAACAGAACACTTTGTTAATTGGAGAGAGGAGGAAATATACCTTGGAAACAAATCTAGAAAGAGATTCCTGTGGATATTTGTCTTTAGAAGTGGGAATTAGGTTTTCATATCTAGACTAGAGGCCCAGTGCATGAAAATTCATGCACTCAGGGCGGGCCCTCAGCCCGGCCTGCACCCTCTCGTAGTCTGGGACCCCGCAGGGGGATGTCCATCTTAGGGGATCAGGCTTAAGCTGGCAGTCAGTTATTGCTCTGGCAGCCTGGGAGCCCTCGGGGGATGTGGGCCTAAGCTGCAGTCAGACATCTCTAGTGCTGCCGAGGAGGCGGGAGAGGCTCCCACCACCCCACTGTACTCGTAGTCTTCAGCCCGGCTTGTGGCTGAGTGGAACTCCCCCTGTGAAGTGCACTGACCACCAAGGGGCAGCTCCTGCATTGAGCGTCTGCGCTCTGGTGGTCAGTGCACGTCATAGCAACCAGTCATTCCAGGTTGTTCCACCCGTACGGTCAATTTGCTTATTACCCTTTTATTATATAGGATGTTAAGGATAAGCCATGCTGGTGGGTTTCCAATTGTATAATTACATCAGGTCCTACAGTGCGACATAATGTGATTTTCACTGTAAGTCAGAACCCACCTACATAAGCACCTATGTCACTCACATGGAACACATACACAGCAGTAATGAAATGAAACAGTAAAAATAACTTTAAAGAAAGATAACAATTCCTGACCTTGTGGTAAATAAATAATAAAAAACATAAAGCACATATGTACATATGTCGAAATGACCGAACTTTTTTTTAAATAAATGGGAGATGGTGATGTAACCATGAAATGACATACATCGAGGCTGATGTAACCTGAGGACTGCCTGTACTATCATTGCTTTCTTCAGATACTCAAAGGATAGCCCTAAGAGTCGCCTTAAACATCCATGGGGTGTCATGTGCTATATGACGTTCTAATTAGACTTGGTTAGAGGGATGATAATTCCAAATCCATAGTGTGTGTAATTAATATGTGCAAGCAGTTTTCACTTTACTCTATTCATGCCTCTGGAAGACTATGTACTATGTCGCATTTTATAATCCAGTAGGCACCATGTAGACCCACTTAACCTAAATGCTGAGAGTTAAGTTTTTATTCTTCTCAGCTTCATTCATATTTTGTTGTAGTCAGATTCTCCTTGAAAGTTTTTTAGTTTTCTTACAGAAGACTTTCTTTGTTGATTTAACTTAGTCTCTACTCTACCCTGTCCCCCACTGCTGAGAATTCTTGATTCTTTTAAGTCTAAAGTAAATGATCTGTAAATAAGAGTATTTTGTTCTTTGAAAAATCTATTGAATTTGTTCTGACTTTACCCAAGTTTTTTAAAGTTCCCTGCTGACACCTCTCCCCACCTGCACAGCTACCTTTCCTTGTGTTGGAAGAGAACTTCATTTCGCAACTTCTTTTCCTCATTATTTATTTAACTGCCAAAACAAAACTCCTGCTTTATTCCTGGCTCCATCAACTACTCTTGTCAAGATAATTTTCAGTTTGTGCCAAATCTAGCCCCAAATTCGTGCACCAAGTCTCTAGTTTTCTCATAAAAAGCAAAGGTTAAGTATTTGTCTAGTCTTGGCCAGGCATTGTTCCTTCACATTAGTTATTCCTTATACTATTTGGTGCAGGTTGCATTGCATATTCCATTACAGTGAAGTGACTAGCTTGCAATTTTATTAACTAAAACTACCTTAATGAAATAAAAATTTTCAAGATGGCAAGAAAAAGGAGGATTTCTCTTAAGCTGTAGAGCACTATATTGTGTTTGTAGCATATTCTTATATATATTTTCTTGATTTTTTTACAGAGAGGAAGGGAGAGGAATAGAAAGTTAGAAGCATTGATGAGAGAGAAACATCGGATCAGCCGCCTCCTGCATGCCCCTACTGGGGATGTGCCCGCAACCAGAGCACATGCCCTTGACTGGAATTGAACCTGGGACCTTTCAGTACATAGGCCGACACTCTATCCACTGAGCCAAACTGGTTTCAGCTGTAGCATATTCTTAAAACTTGGAACCCCTGAGGGTCCCTTCTCATTGGTTCTGTGTGGTACATTGCTGACCTCTGGGACAGAAGGACTGGCACACTGGACAGCAGTGGTTCTCACTCCACTTGGCACCCTTGGAGCGGATAGAGAGGGAAAGGCTTGGCCAGGCTGGGGTCCTCTTGAGTCTGCTGGTGGTCCCTTGTGGGTTTCTTGGGGGCTTTTTGTTCATCTGGAGGGTTACTCCCCATGAGCACACACACCCCATCAGCTGGTAGTGCCTAAAGGGTGGAAAGGACCTCAGTTACCAAGGACTGAGCATCTCCCACCCCTGTGGGCCTGTCTCTTCGGCACCAGGATTCTACTCGTCCAAAGAATCACAAATGTTCTGTGCATCAGCCCATCCACAGTGGGTTCCATCTCCCTGCCCCTAATGTTTCTTTTGCCTTTGGCCTTGAGGCCATCATGTACACTGTTTACATAGATGTTTCCTCTCTAGGTTAATGTCTTTATATTTCCTGATGCTGAAAGGCCTTAAAATATCATAGAGGATTTCTGCATGCGACCTGGTTTGGGGCCAGCTTCATCAAGAATATATAGGCATACCTGGAAGTGAGGGTTCAGAGGCCTCTCTGGAAGTTGTCCCTGGGTGTTCACCACAGGAGCTCCGGGTCGAGAGGACGAGGTGTCACTGCCGGGAGATTACTCTGCTGCTGCCGGCCCCCGGAGCCCATCTCTTTCCTAACCCAACCCAACCTTACCCAGTTTCAGCAGCCAACGCCTGTCTCTGCCACGGATCCCAGTGTTACTATGAATCCTGCCATCTTCCTAACCTTCCCCAACTTGAGATGCTCCCTGCTGCTCCTGATAACTTGGGTTTTTACTGCTGTAAAAACTGTAATAACAAGTCTCGATACAGAGAATATAGATGACATTTTAAGAAATGCTGATGTTGCTTTAGTAAATTTTTATGCTGACTGGTGTTGTTTCAGCCAGATGTTGCATCCAATTTTTGAGGAAGCTTCCAGGGTTATTAAGGAAGAATATCCAAGTGAACATCAAGTAGTGTTTGCCAGAGTTGATTGTGATCAGCACTCTGATATAGCCCAGAGATACAGGATAAGCAAATACCCAACCCTCAGATTGTTTTATAATGGGATGATGTTGAAGAGAGAATACAGGGGTCATCGGTCAGTGAAAGCACTTGCAGATTACATCAGGCAACAAAAAAAGTGACCCTGTTCAAGAACTGCATGACTTAGTAGAAATCACCATCTTGATCGCAGCAAAAGAAATATTATTGCCTATTTTGAGCAGATGGATTCAGAACACTACAGAGTTTTTCAAAAAGTAGCGAATATTTTGCACGATGATTGTGCCTTCTTTTCTGCGTTTGGGACTGTTTCAAAACCAGAAGATATAGTGAAGACAATATAATCTACAAATCACCAGGACATTCCTGCTCCAGATATGGTATACTTGGGCTCTATGACAAATTTTGATGTGATTTACAATTGGATTCAAGATAAATGCGTTCCTCTTGTCCAAGAAATAACATTTGAAAATGGAAAGGAATTGACAGAAGAAGGACTGCCTTTTTTAATACTCTTCCACATGAAAGAAGATACAGAAAGTTTAGGAATATTTCAGAATGAAGTAGCCCGACAATTAATAAGTAGAAAAGGTGCAATAAACTTCTTACATGCGGACTGTGACAAATTTAGACATCTTCTTCTGCACATATAGAAAACCCCAAGAGATTGCCCTATAATAGCTATTAACAGTTTTCAGCATATGTATGTGTTTGAAAACTTCAAGGATATATTAATTCCTGGAAGACTCAAGCAGTTTGTATTTGACTTACATTCTGGAAAACTTCACAGAGAATTCCATCACAGTCCTGACCCAACTGACATAGCCCAAGGACAGGACGCCCAAGATGTAGCAAGTAGACCCCTGAGAGCTTTTTCCAGAAACTAGCACCCAGCAAATATAGGTATACTTTATTGAGAGATGGAGATGGGCTTTAAAAACTTGAAAAACAATTTGACTTTCAAATAGCAGCATCAACTTACGTGGTGGAAATAGTAAACGTATATTTTCATAATTCTATGTGTATTTTTATTTTGAATAAACTAAAGTTTTTTAAAAAAAAGAATATATAGATATGCGGTTGTTTTATAGTATTCAAGGCTTTGGGGCACTGTCCCCTATGTTGGATTTAAATGATCACCTATCAGGATAGATATAGGAAAAGTCTCTCTGACCTTAAGAATCTGGTGGTTTGTGTGTGTGGCGGGGGGTGGGGTAGAAGTTTCTTACATTGTCTTTAGTTTGAAAATCTTTTTAGCTGACTCCCAAATACCAATCACAGGTAATATGATGAAATATAGATGGGGAAAATTCTAGTGAAATGGCACTAGCACCAAAGAAACCTTCTCTTCATATAAAAACCTCAGTGATATAGCTTGGAGGTAAGATAGGGATCAATTTAAAGAAAAAATTTTCATTTTCCAGCCTTAGCTGCCCCATCAAGCAGCTCTTCACTGACTCAAGATTAGTTTTCACCTCACCCCCTGTCTAGCTCTAAGCATTTTTCATCAAAAGCAGAGACCCCTTCCTGAGGACCAAAGAACTGGTGCTTTCTAACATGCGAAATCCTTATTTTAAAAAAAATAGCCCTAACCAGTTTGGCTCAGTGGATAGAGTGTCAGCCTGCGGACTGAAAGGTCCCAGGTTCAATTCCGGTCAAGGGCATGTACCTTGGTTGCAACCACACCCCCTCCTGTAGGAGGCAGCTGATCAATTTTTCTCTCCCATCGATGTTTCTAACTTTCTATCCCTCTCACTTCCTCTCTGTAAAAAATCAATAAAATATATGTTATAAATAAATAAATAAATAAATAAATAAATAAATAAATATGTAAGTGATTTAGGATGATTCTCAAGTTATTCTAGAACAGTGGTTCTCAACCTTCCTAGTGCCGCGACCCTTTAATAGAATTCCTCATGTTGTGGTGACCCCCAACCATAAAATTATTTTCATTGCTACTTCATAACTGTAATTTTGCTATGTTATGAATTGTAATGTAAATATCTGATATGCAGGATGTATTTTCGTTGTTACAAATTGAACATAAAGCATAGTGATTAATCACAAAAACAATATGTAATTGTATATTTTGAAATATTTATTTCTAATTACAAATAAATGAAATTTTGTCTTGAATCCTGGTGTAGCATGGGTAACAGTCTTCATATGACAACAGTAAACTACATTGCTACACTTTGCTACACTGAGGAGCGGTCTATTGGTTCCTAAGACCATGGGAAATAGGTGTTTTCCGCTGGTCTTAGGCGACCCCTGTGAAAGGGTTGTTCGACCCCCAAAGGGGTCGCAACCCACAGGTTGAGAACCACTGTTCTAGAAGGATAAACCAAGAAAATATTGAAAAGGAGATTTAAGAGGGTGAGTATACTCTATATCAGCTCTTAAGAAATGCTGTTACTCAGAAATAGACTGACATATATGTATATTAGAATTTAGCTTATAATAAAGGTGGCATTTCAAAGCAATGAGGTAAGGGTAACTTGTTAAGTAAATTGTACAGAAATATTTGCAGCATATAAGACCAACAAATTTGTGAATAGGTACAATAAAGGTCCTTAAAAATCATTAAGAAAAATATGAACATATGGTAGGAAATTGGACAAATAGCATAATGAGTTATTTATTCACAAAGGAAGTATACATTGGTTCCTCAAATAATGTCCTTTTTTTCCAGTTATTTTCTTATAACATTGATGAAATGCCTTAGGATTTAACTCTTTTTTTTAAGATTCTTTATTGTTTAAACTATTACATACAGTATTGCATAGGTCTCCATTTTCCCCAGTTGACCTCTCCCCAGCCAACCCAATCCCTCAGCACATGTCCTCACTCCCCTAGTGTCTGTGTCCATTGGTTAGGCTTATATGCACGCATACAATACCTTTGGTTGATCTCTTACTCCCCTCCCCCCACTCTACCAATCTCCCCTGCCTTCCCTCTGAAGTTTGATTATATGTTTGATGCTTCTTTGTCTCTGGATCTGTTTTTGTTCATCAGTTTATGTTGTTCATTATATTCCACAAATGAATGACATCAAGTGATATTTATTTTTCTCCAACTGGCTTACCTCTTTATTTATAAATCAATGAGCCTATGGTAAAATGGTTTCATTCTGTGTTATTTCCCTTAAAGTCACAGAACCTATTAAAGATGTTATGTGATAACACTGTATATTACCAATAGTTTTATGAAAAAAATGTTCAATATTACTAATAATCAAGGAACTGAAACTTAAGACAACTATGCTTGGCCATTTTCCCACCTGTCAGATTGGCAGTGATGTTTGAGCTCTATGGAGAGAAGGTGAGCGCTCTGGCTGGGAAAGGGGACCATCCCACCTTGCAGGACATAGGAGTTGGGATACCCATCTAAAGAGTTAGCAGCATTGTGCAATCACAGCCTTATATAGCAGGAAGCCATTGGGCAGATACACCAGTAGTAACTATAATAATGGACAATTAAAAGAACAGTAGGCAATGGATTGAGTGAACTATGCTCCACACACACATACTCATAGTGGAACGCACACCTATTAAAAATGGAAGTGGTGGAATGTGTTTCTTTCCTTTTCTTTTTTAAAATATATTTTATTGATTTTCTACAGAGAGGAAGGGAGAGAGATAGAAAGTCAGAAACATCGATGAGAGAGAGACACCGATCAGCCGCCTCCTGCACTCCCCACAGTGGAGATGTGCCCACAAGCAAGGTACATGCCCCCAACTGGAATCGAACCTGTGACCATTCAGTCCGCAAGCTGACGCTCTGTCCACTGAGCCAAACCGGTCTTGGCGGAATGTGTTTCTTGATGTAGAAAGATGCCCGAATGTAAATGAGTAAATAAATAAGGCACAAAATACTGTGTGCAAAATGATTACACATCTGCCCTACACACTCATCATACACTCATACACTCACACACACCAACCTGCAAGGGTGTCAACCAATTTTAACTGACTCTGTATACTAGAATTTTTTTTAAATTTTAAAATATTCTTCTTTTTATTTAACACTCTCATCTGATTTTTCTATAAAAGCATATGTTGTTTATGCCATTCTTTGAATTTATTTAAATAGTAGGAATTAAAATTGCTCAATTAGAAAAAAAAAATTCTAACCAGTCAATTAAGAGCATTTGCTCATTCTGCATATGTTGGTTATATCCACAATCAATCAAAACTACTTATTTTTACATTTGTACAGCTGCACCACTTTGTGTGTTTTCTTGGCTATAGGGCATTTATATTTTCTTCATTGTACTTAAATTGTATGTGATGTTATTAATACAGTCTGCTAGGATTCTTGTCCCAGCATTACAAGGGGTTCAAGAATCTGGAGAAAGGCTGTGCATAGATTAAGTAGGAGTCCAAAGATGAAAGATAGTTCTGAAAGGCATTGGGGGTCAGAGAAGCTTCAGCTAAGGGAGCTAAAGGCTCTCTTTGACTTAGGACCCTTGCTTTTTATTAACAAAATTTGTCCTAAGGCAAGGTGGAGATAATACACTTCAAAGGGTAGGGTTTACAGAAGCATTGTCAAATTGGGGAATAGCCTACAGCTGTTCAGGTGTTTGGCCAACAGGAGGCAATAACATGTAGATTGTCTTGCAGCAAACAATAATCCTATTCAGGTTTGGGGGAAGTGTCTTTCCAGCCATTCCAACAGGTAATTACATATGTGACAGCCCTGTTGAGCTCCCAAGTTTCATCAACCTTTTGATAAAACTCTTGTAATTATGACATGCTGGAATTGGCTCCTGGCACAGCCTTTCTGTCTAAAGTCAGTTCCCTCTACCCCCACCCCTCTTTCCTTTGGAATTGCCACCCTCTCAAGAGTCTCTGCAAGAGTAAGCCATCCTTCAAACAGGGCCACTGCCTCTCCACCCTCGGAGTTTCCAGCACAAAGACCTTTGAGTAGCTGCTGTAGGAAGAACATCTCTGGGGCCTGGTGTGTTGGGGCAAGAGGGAGGCTGGGTGCAGTTATTATGATAAACACAGGTATGGCCACCACAAGTTAATCAACATTTCCAGATCCCTCAAAGCTGAAATCAACTATCGGTTTCGTATTGCCATCTTCTGAGAAACTCTGTCTTAACCCAGCTAATACTTATTCTTACTACAAATGAAATTTCTCAATAATAGTCCTTACTGAGGAGTTAACTGCTCCCCCTTGGGGCTGTTGTAGGAGTTATTGCTGGTGGCATCTGTGGCAGCCAGTGCCCATCCCTCTCCCCTCCAGAGCCTGGCTTCATAAGTCTGCTTTCAGTGTCAAGGTAGCTCCTATAACCTTTCAAGAGGGTCTTTTATTTTTCAAAGAGCTTTCATTTGATTTGATAATAATTTTGCTCAGAAACTTGCACAAGGATCGGCTGCATTTGTAGGGTCCAGTACAAAAATGGGAATGTAGGGCCCCTTGTTAAAAAATTATTAGGAGTTCCAGGCACACTCTCCCTTCTGAGAGCACACCCACGCCTTTCCTTCCCCTATCTTCTTCCTCCACAGGCCTGCATCTCCTAAACTCTAACGATCCCCATGAGACTTGCAACCTGGGGAGCTGTGAGCAGTGGCAGCTCGTCTTAGACTAAGCTCCTGAAACGGTCCCAAGTCCCCCTTTTCTCTGACTCGCTAGAGAGCCAAAGCAGCCCTGTCTAGTCTCCCTCCTGTTGCTCCTTCTATCTTAAGCCCTTCTTTGTTTTACTGTCCCCAGTTTTAATAAATGTAATCTCAAAAAAATTTTTAAGAGTTCCAAAATTAAACCAAGAGTCGGGCCTTCTAAATTCAGGACCTCTTGTGACTTCCTGGATAGCTGGTTACAGAATCATTCACTCCTCCTACCCCTGATGTCACACGTGGTCTGTGTCGAGTTTTGTCTGAAGAGGGTGACAAGTAATGCGATATGATAGAAGCAGGTTCTATATCGAGGAGCCCTGCATTCTGGCCCTGAGCCTGGTCTTTCACTTTGGTACTTGAAGTCTGTGGCCCTTCTGTGAGGGCCTGCTGTCATCTGACCATCCCACATTTATGAAACCTGCTCTCCCCCTTCCATCTATAGAAATTCATCGAGTTTGAAGATGCCTTGGAACAAGAGAAGAAAGAGCTACAAATCCAGGTGGAACACTATGAGTTTCAGACCCGTCAGCTGGAACTGAAGGCCAAAAACTATGCAGATCAGAGTAAGTAGCCAGCCTGCGCTTAAAATTACATTGTTTCCAGCCCTGCTGTAGCTGAGCAGGATGTTGAGAGCCTTTGATAAAGAAAAAAGAGTGAGAGAACCCTTTGATAGCCTTATTTTATTTTCATCCTCAACCATTACACTCCTAGGTATTTCTGTAATCAGACTCCAGTTCTTGTGGAAATAACATAAATAACTAAGTCCCCTTTGATGACCTAGCACTTTTGCATATACTGCAGTTTCATCCTGTGATCGTACCTGCCCTTTGGATCCTTAATTTTATGTGTGCTGTGTGCTGCAGTCTGTAGGCACTTTAAGCTCTTCCAAGGATAACTAAGTTGTTACTCCACTCTGTGCAAATACCCCATTGCTCCTCAAAGCGTGGTCCCCTGGCCAGCAGTGTCAATATCACCTGGAATATTAGCAGTGCAGACTCGGAGGCCCCACCTGTCAGATGAGGAATGACCTCGACACTACAGCCTTGTCTGCACACTACTGAGGAATGATTGCTGCTCTGTGACCTGAAAGTTGGGCCTATTGATGCAGCCCCTGTTATGACAGTCCCTGGGCTGGGTGTGCAGCTGACCAAGGCGCCTGAAGGAACACCCTGTTTTTTGCAAGGAGAGGCAAAGGAAGGGTTTGTGATTGTTTTTTGTGGTAAGAACTATTCCTTTAGTTTTCAAAAGTCTTTGTTTAAAACTGTACTATGAAAGTTAAAATGATGGGTGTGATTTCAGTTTTCTGTAGTTTGAGGCCTAGTTTGCTGTTTCACCTAGTTCCCTTGGGTTGTCAGGAGCTTTCATTTCTCTGAAAAATTCCGATAAAATCAGGAAGAAAAATGGTTGGATATGTTGGGTCTATCCCTATCCCAAATCAAGACTTGAAGGCCAGTACGTCATGGTGTATTGGTGAGTTCTGGCCAACCAGCAGGCTGTTGGCTACCTATATGTATAAGCATGCTTATATTGGCAATCTGGAAGCCAACCAAAAAGCCCAGTTTAGGTATGCATAGGTAAGCCTTTCTCTAATTACACAGACTCCTTAATATTCCCTTTACTTAGAATACTTTTCATATGTGAAACCTTTTGAGCTCTTATTAGAAGGAAAACATGTAAACTCCAAATTTCAGGTTGAAGTTGTTCATTTGGTCAGCACCACAAGTGAAGGTCAGAGGAGAGAGGACACACCTTCAGTCGGGCAGTGGCCTACACACCTGCCCCAGCTGAGGTCCTGGGGCCTAAGTCCTCCTTTTCAGGTGCTTGTGCACAGAAAGGCAACACCCCTCCCGCAAGACAGAGCGGAGGCCAGGGGTCTTTCTTTTTTTTTTTTTAATTAAATCTTTATTATTCAGATTATTACATTTGTTTTTCTTTTTTCCCCTCCATAGCACCCCTCCACCCAGCTCCCACCCTTCCCTCCCTCCCGTTGACCTCATCCATAGGTGTATGATTTTTGTCCAGTCTCTCCCTGTATACCCCACACCCCTTTCCCCCTGAGAATTATCAGTCACGGGTGGGTCTGGAGCAGCAAGGCCTCCGCGGGCTCCGCCGTGAGTGACTCTTCAGTCCGCCGGCCGATGCTCTACCCACTGAGCACACCTCCTCCTGCTGCCACAGCGGCAGCACACACACGTGGGGGAGGGGGCGGGGGGCCGCGGGGTCGCAGGGGTTAAGGGAACCAGCACCGGCACTCACTCCTGCAGGTCCGGCCAGGCTGAGCTGCACCGGAAGCCCAGAGGGCAGGTGCCCTGGCGGCTCGAGAGCCGAGGACGCACCGCTCAGCCTCAGCCTCAGCGCGAGGGTCTCAGCCTCAACCTCAGCATGAGGGTCTCAGCGCCTTAGCCTCAGCAAGAGGGTCTCAGCCTCAGCCTCAGCACGAGGGTCTCAGCCTCAGCCTC